>CAJQZJ010000619.1:52261-95705 GCA_907164525.1 Lophiomys imhausi | reverse complement strand
TGGAAGGATAGGACTGGAGGGGGGAGTAGGGAGGAGGTTGTGATTGGGATGTAACTTGAAGAAATAAAAAATAAATTATTAAAAAAAAAACTTGCCAGCAACAAAAATGCTTTCTAGCGTTTCTAGGAGATCAGAATGGGAGCTTTCTCTCCACCACCATGTTAAGAGTGTACCTTCCTTTCGGATCTTGGGATAGCTTTATATTGTTTTGAATTCTTAACTAAGGGCTTTAAGCCAAGGCTCAGCTTCTTAGGTACATACTAGACAAATAGAATAGCCACTCTTTTACCTGTTCCTTAATACTCTCTTCAGTAGATCTGTAAGGAATAACCTGGGTTCTCCTTCCTTTGATTTGGAATTTAAATTATGGGTAACACAAAGAATACAGTAGCTCCTGGTCACAAATTTTAGATTTCTAGACTGAGACATTTCTTTTATAGTCCTGAGTCCATACTTGCATTAAATCACAAGAACAACCACCAACCTGGAAAAAAGAAACAACAAAACAATAAGCCAGCATTTTGAGCAATGTTGCAGATGCATTCTCCCTCACTGTGCTTTTTATGAGTGTGAGGTGAGAACATTGTGACTACTTCATTTTCTGTTTTGAAAAGGATATGGGAAATCCTTAATATGAATACTTTATAGCTGACTTTTGCTAACCCCATTCAAGCCTTATGTTATTCATTTTCATTAGATTTCTGAGTTGTTAGTGACAGAGGGATGCTTAAGCATTTAAAGGAGCAAGTAGGGATGATATTCAGAGAAGCTTATTTTCTGTCCAGAGATCTCACACAGCACCCCTAGACACTGGTAGCCTAAACCACGTCTCTCATCTGCTCTATTTTGATTAAGATCAGATATCAGCACTGTAAGCGCTTATGTCTTAGGTGGAGAAAGGGCAGACGTTCACTTCAGCCTTGTAGGCTGCGTACCAGCCTTTGCCACTGCTGCAATGTGACTGGAAAAGTAACAAGATGCTGGAGTGAAATGGTGGGAAAACTCAGGCATCTGGTTCCTGCCCTTTCCAAAGCTGCAGACTGTTCCATAGTGAGACCAGCTATGGACCAGGAAACAAAAGACCCTGGAATTCTCCCCTTGTCCAGGCACATCAGGACTTCTGAAAGGTAGAAAAGAATATGGATACTAGAATGTGGATCCCAATCCGGGCATCCCACATGTGGGGAGGACAGCTTCATCCCAGTGCTGCCCTTACAGCAAGTTCCTTTGTCAGTATCTCCACTCCCGTTTCCTGTAGCCTCCTCCCCTGGAGCCACCATCTTGCCTGTCTTAGAGAACTACGCTACTGTCACAGACTACCTGAGACTGGTTAACTTAAGACAGAATGTTAACTCATTGTTCATGGTCATGGAAGGTAGGTGGTTCATATGAAAGCAACATCTTCTAATGTCTGGTGAGGGCTTTCTTTCTAAACCCTCAGCCTGGCAGAGGCAGAAGACCAAGCATGTATAAGGGTGAATGAAATGTCTTTCAAAGAGACTCTAATCCTACCCATTATGCACTACATGGCCAATCATTTCTTTAAAACCCATCTCTTGATTGTATCTGGGTGTTGAAGGAGTCTAATCAAAGCACACCATACCCTACTAAATCTTAAATGCTTGTCCATTCCTTCCCTCTTTCCTCAACCTAACCAAACCTATACTCCACTTTGTTGCCCCGCACTTTATGGCCACCTTCCCTTTCTCTGGAATACTTCTTGTCTCTTCCTTCTGGACTCAAAGCACCCATCTCTTCAGTCCTCTAGGCCATTGGAGATGGTGCCATGTCTACAAAATCGCCGTCTTCGCTTCTCCCTTTTGGCTGGATTCCATTTCACCACTGTCTGAGTTACCCTTATTAAACTCCCATGGCCTTTGACCTTCACCATTGGCATGTTGTATGGAAGCCTGTAAAAATAAGGCAAAGTGTCAGGAGCTCCAGCTGCCAGGACCATATCTCCCACTACTTCCACATGTGCCTGTGAACAGTCAGATCACCATATTGTCCCCAATTCCTATATCCATAGAATGAGGCACATTGCTGATGATCACTGTAACCCCAACCAGCATTGCTCCTAAAGACTGTTTTCTTCCCTGAGACCATGGGCTCCAGGAAGAGAGTGGGGTTGACTTTTCCAGTTGATCCTAGCAACTGATAAATACTTTTATCAGTTGAATCATTCTTCAGCACCAGAAAAAAAGGGGGGGGGTAGCTATAGGGTTGAATGACTGTGGACAGGTGCACATGGTGGGTACCAAGTAGCAATGATTGGGGAGGAGACTGGCCTGGGATTACATGTGTTGAGAACTGAGAGAAAATTCTGAGCAGAATGCTTAGCTCTCAGAACTTCCCTTCGAAATGAGTTTATGATCTTTCTTCCTATTTAATAAGAGTTGAATAATGAGTCCCACAACCAGCTTGTTATTTTCCCTCTGAGGAGATGGAAATCTAGGCAGAAGCAGTAACTCATGGGACTAATGAAGGTCCCTGGAAATGTGTGATTGAGGATGGAGTTTTCCACAGTGGGAAACTAGACGCCTTTAAAGAACTTGGGAATGAAAAACTAGGGAGGCCAAAATCACATGTCAGGCAGGCTTGTCTTGCTCTTTATACAGAATGGAGTCCATTTTCAAAGTTGATGTCACATAGTAGACCAGCCTCACAGAGGCCTCTTCCCTCTACTTCTTTGCCCATGGACATATTTTCTACTTTTAATACAAGGTTGAATCTAGTGCAGTGTCAGAAGGCTTTGGACCTCTTATTCATTATTGGACACCAGGCAACTTAGGTATTTTTTCTGGTTAGTGTAGTACTTGTCAGTCAATTCCTTATCTATAAACTGAGGATGCAGTTACTACCCTGTAGAGTTGTTAGTGTGGTCATGGAGGTAGCCTGCCAGTGGCTGCATACTGCACTCTGGCTCCCCTTACCACCCAGAGGCCTGGGTGCTTATTGTTCAGCACATCCTTCTTTGCTCCTGTTCCTCCCTGGGTATCTTGAAGTTCTGTAACAAATCTTACAGCTACTCCAAGATTGATCTTCCTCTGTGTGTGTGCCACCCCCAAGTCCAGGCACCTGTTCTCATCCACAGGCATCTAATGCTGGTTGTGTGTATGGTGTATGTATGTGTTTATGTGAGTATGTGCACAGGTGTTCCACTTTGCTTCTATTGCTGTGATAAAATATCTCACCCAAAAGCAAATTGGGGAGGAAAGAGTTTATTTCATCTTACAGCTTATAGTCAAACATGAAAGGAAGTCAGGGATGTAATTTAAAGAAGGATCCTGGAGGCAGGAACTGAAGCAGAGGTCATGGAGGAATGTTGTTTATGGTCTTGCTCTCCATGGCTCACTCAGCTTGCTTTTTATAAAACCATAACCACCTGCCTAGGGGTGACACCACCCATGCTGGGCTGGGCTCTCCCACAGAGACTTGCCTAAGCTCAGCTCGATGGAGGACTTTTCTCAATTAAGGTTCTCTCTTCCCAAATGACTCTAGTTTGTGTCAAGTTGACGAAAACTAATCAGCACAATGTGTAGGTACACATTGTTGACATTGGGTCATTTCCTCCATCATTCTCCACCTCACTTTTTGAGACAGGGTCTCACACTGAACCTTGAGCTCATTGACTAGGCTATGCTGGCTGACCAACAAGCTGCAGAAATCTGTCCATCTCCTACCTCCTAATGCCCAGCACTGGGGTTGCATATGCATACTGCAGTACCTGGATTTTTTATGTAGGTGTTGGGTATCCAAACTCAGATCCTCATATTCGTTCAGTACACACTTCAGCACTGAGTCATCTACCCAACCCTCTAATGCCAGTTTTAGTAATAATAATAATAATACCGAGTCTTGCCCATAGCATTACCAAAACATTTGTACTTTCATCAGGAGACAATGAGTCTTAGCTTTGTGAATAGATTTTTGCCAGTAGGTATTTTGGGGTTACATCTAAGCCAAGTAAGGCATCAGTGAGACTTGGGAAAGCCTCTCTTGGGAGCCATATCCTGGGGCTTTCCTGGGAAGTACATGGTGTACACAGTGTGGAGTAAGCTCAGCTCAGCAGCCTTGGATTTAGGTCTTATGGCTCTCAGTTGCTGCAGCTCTTTAAGTTCTCTAGTCCCATTTCTTCATCTGTCAGACAGTAATTGTGAAAGTAAGAGAGGTCTCTTAAGGTGGTTACAGGGATTAAAGTAAAAAATTGCTATGGATGCGATTTGTGCCACCAAATCCATAAAATATGATATGCACTTGCTGCACACTGTTCTCTAAATTACATTCATTTGTCCTCTGATCCGATAGCTACACGCATTTATTTACTTCAAGACCGAGCATGACAGGTTGTCCTCGCCTCTGGCAAGCCAGAACATCCTGACACAGAATGTTTTCATCTGAGAGAAGCAAGGGCTGGGGCAGGGCAGAGGCACTGTGTGGGCGAGTCCCTCTCCTGGTGGCTTGTTCCTGGCAGGAACAGAACCTGTTAAACTTTATTTTCTTTTCTCATGCAAGTAAGAGATAGCCATGAGTCTCCAGACATTCATGCCAGAGACCAGAATAAGATGTATAAAAGCCTATTAGGAGTAACTGCCCTCAGGATGGAGCAAACTTCCTCTTGCCATTGAAGTACAGTTCAAGGAAATGAATTGCTTTTGTTGAAAATGAGCTACACTTTCCAGAACAGTGTCAATTTAAAAATCAATTTCAATTAAGACATGTCTAGCATTTGGGAGACTGAGCTTTCCTGGACTAGAGCTCACTATGTAGACCAGGCTGGCCTGGAACTAGCAGTAATCTGCCTGCTCCTGCCTTGTGGGTGTTAGGATCAAAGGAAGGTAACAAGCCTGGCTTCAATGGACCCTTTCTAAACAGCTTGTGCTCAGGGATGTGAATCCGCGGTGGGTATCATTGATGTATCTTAAACCCCCAGACGGTGTACTTATGTTTATCAATAAGGAATTTTCTTATACAAATTTGATTTGATTGGATGTTTTTAATTTTCCTGTTTCAGATCATTTCATGCTGTGATTCCCTTCCATCTTGCCCTTCTCCTCCCTGATTTAATTTAATACAGTGATGGTAGGGGCATACACATGATGAGGAGGGTCTACACCTGCCAGTGGACCCTTGGGAGTGAAGGCTGAAGCTTTAATGCCCTCCTTAGAAAAACACTGATATGTCCTATGACTGGTATGGGAAGCGGCCAGGCAGCTATCCGGGTGGACCAGTGTGGGTAGAGAAAGAGGGAACAGTCCTTACTGATGTAACTGCTACAAAAATAGCAGAAACAACAGAAAACAAAGTGCTCAATAAAATTTCAGCAAAGGGTGCCTGTCCTGCAGGCTGACTAGACTGGCCTCCCTAGTTGGCAACTGACATCAGATGCTGAGGCTCAAGGGTGGCTTTTCCCTTAAGGGAAGCTTGTAGATCATTTTTGTTGGGAGTTCAGGGCTAGAGGTAAGCTCTGGAGTGGGACTGACAAGGGACTTTGCTCTTCCTCCAAGGTCTGTAATGGAAGTGTAGTCCCACCTGGCAAGGGTAATCCTGCTCTGCCTGCTTGGTTGATCAAAGCCAGATATTATTATGATTGATGATGAGCATTTGGTGATTGCATAATATTTGCTCATTATAGGAATTTTAGAAAAAATGAAAAGTTATGAAGACAAGTAAACATTGTTTATAAAATGAGAACAGTATCAGGGGCATTGTGAGGGAAGCAAGGGGGAACATTCTAGATTAGAGGTTCTCAGCCTGTGGGTTGCAATTGCTTTGGGTGTTGAACAGTTCCTTTACAGGAGTTGCCTAAGACCATTGGAAAAAGAGATGTTTATGTTATGATTCATAACAGTAGCAAAATTACAGTCACAAAGCAGCAATAAAAATAATATTATGTTTGCAGGTCACCACAACATGAGAAATTATAATAAAGGGTCACAGCATTAGGAAGGTTGAGATTCCCTGTTCTAGATCTTTCTATAAGCACTGGTTAATATAAAGGCATTTATATTTGTCAAAACCAGCCAAGGTACTGTTAATATTTGTGCTCTTCATTGTATGTAAAGTTTATAGGGAAAGAAAATCAAAATTACTAGTGAACTTGCAATAGTGACATGCACTATAAAGTATTTAGGGCAAGAGTAGATGCCTGCATGTTACTTTGAAGTATATAAAAAAAATCAGATTGCTTGATGATGGATGGATATGTGATCCACCAAATATAGTAAAAGGTTAATGGTTGGATCCAGATGGTGAATACGTGATTGTTCACAATAATATTCTTTCAACTTTTCTGTAAGGCTGAAAATTTGCATGATAAGATATCAAACTAAAGAGAGTAGTGTTTCAGAAAAAGATCCACATTTAAAACCCAAATTTAACTATGACATTCATTTTAGTTTCTAGGAATACATAATTTCGTATCATGAAGATCTTACTTCATGAAGATTTATTTTCATATTCTTTACTCAGTAGTGTATCATACTTCTATTGTGAAAGTTTTATGTAATTTTTAAGTTAAGGCATCATTTGTATGCAGTAATGTAGAATATCATTCTAGATGGCTTCTCTGTGCCCATCACATCTTACTCCTGACAACCACTGATCTATATTCCAGAATGAGAATAAAATGGAATCATACAGTATAGTGTGTAGTCTTTTGACACTGGTTTCTTTCATGCTTTATTCGTGTTGCATGTCCTGGAAGGGTTTTTAAGCTGACAAGTTGCATTATAAGAATGCACATTTATGAAATTTTCATGTTCAGTAGATCTTATTGTGTGTTATAACTTGTTTTATTTATGTATTTCTTATTATTTGGATATTTGCAATAACTTTGTTGCTATTAAGAATACCAAGCCGGGCGGTGGTGGCGCACGCCTTTAATTCCAGCACTTGGGAGGCAGAGGCAGGTGGATCTTTGTGAGTTCGAGGCCAGCCTGGTCTACAAAGTGAGTCCAGGACAGCCAAGGATACACAGAGAAACCCTGTCTCGAAAAACCAAAAAAAAAATAAATAAATAAAAATAAAAAAAAAATAAAGAATACCAAGTAATGAACATCACCATGTCTAACTTTCATTGAGTGTTTTTTGAGGTAGATTCCTAGGAAGGAATTGCTAAGTCACATTTTGTGAGTATTTTAAAACCCTGAAACATTTTAAATCATTAAAATGTTGTCCTTGTTTCTTTAAATGGTTCCGTACAATCTGGACTTAGACCCTGCTGCTGTTTCTAATTGACTTTTCTCCCTATCATTTCTGCTCTTGTTACTATAGACCCAACTGATGTTCCAGTGTAGTCAGTGAGCTTGCAAATTCCCAATCATGGAGGCCAATCAGGAAGCTTCTCTCTTTTTGGTGAAGATCTTAGAAGAATTGGACAGTAAGCAAAATACTGTTTCCTATCAAGACCTGTGCAAGTCACTGTGTGCCCAGTTTGATCTTTCTCAGCTTGCCAAACTGAGAAGCCTGCTTTTCTACACAGCATGTCTTGACCCCAACTTTCCAGCCACTTTATTCAAAGACAAGATGAAATGCTCTGTAAGTAATCAGCAGTCAAAGAAAATCATGGTGGCAGCAGATATTGTGACAATCTTTAACCTGATCCAAATGAATGGGGGCACTGCCAAGGAGAAGCTGCCCTCAAGTTGCCACAAGGTACGAAAGAAGGAGGCATCTTTTGAATCTTGCAGAACAGACACCGAGGTGTGCAACCCAACAGTTTGTGAGCCTCTGAATTGTGAGCTGAGCGAGAGGCCCTTCAGCCGAGGCTACCCCACCAGGCAGTCATCCAAATGCCGGAAGATGGACTGCAAGGAATGCCCACAGTTTGTCCCTGCCTCTGAGCCCAACTTCCTGTTGGGTGTCAGCAAAGAGGTGAAAAACCGGGCAGCCTCTCTGGACAGGCTACAGGCCCTGTCCCCATATTCTGTAGCCAGCCCTCAGCCCTGTGAGATGCAGAGGACCTATTTCCCCATGAATATTGAGAATGAGTCCATATCAGATCAGGATCCTCTGCCCATCAGCCAAAGCATCAAAGAGACCTTCATCTCCAGTGAGGAACCGTTTGTGGTTCAGTCCTGTATTCAGAAAAGGAATATCTTCAAAGAAGACTTTCACAATCTCATGACTGTATCCCCCAGTTTGGTTGGTCCCACTAACAAAGCAGAGGGGGATCATGAGGAGCCCCAAAGTCAGAAGGAGCTCCACAAGCCACCCTTTTTCAACCACAGTTTTGAGATGCCTTACAACCAGTACCTGAATCCAGTGTATTCCCCTATCCCTGACAAAAGGCGGGCAAAGCATGAAAGCTTAGATGACCTTCAAGCCTCTACCTATTTTGGACCCACACCAGTGATGGGGACACAAGATGCCAGACGCTGTCCGGGGAGGTCCAGTAAACAGACTCCATGGCCCGCCAAAAGCTGGAGCCTAAACACGGAAGAAGTGCCTGACTTTGAACGGTCCTTTTTCAATAGAAATCCCTCCGAAGAGAAGCTACGCTATCCAAATTCTGGTAGCCAGACCCCCAACTTCTCAGGCCCAGACAGACATCCAGCTTACCTAGTGCCAAAGGATCAACAGAATGTTCTCCCTTCTGGCTATGCAGTGAAACCAAATGGACTCAAATCTAAAGAGATCTCATCCCCTGTTGACCTGGAGAAGCACGAAACAGTCAAGAAGTTTAAAGATAAAAGCATCAGCTGCACCAGTGGGCAGCACAGCTCAGACACTAGCAGTGTGGGTACCCAGACAGAGCAGCATGTGCTGGACCCCCCCAAATGCAAAGACTTGTGTACTTCGGGTCAGGCCAAGTACAGTGACAGGCACTCCATGAAGCACTCGGATGATGACTCAGAAATTGTCAGCGACGACATCAGTGACATTTTCCGGTTCCTTGATGACATGAGCATCAGCGGCTCCACGGGGGTGATACAGTCATCCTGCTACAACAGCACTGGCTCCTTGTCTCAGCTTCATAAGTCAGACTGTGACAGTTCGCCGGAGCATAACCTCGCCAAAGGGGTCTCCAGCAGCACGGGAGATAAGTGTAAGCGGCCTGAAAATGTCCACCGCTCTGAAGAGGAGTTGAAGACTAGCGTGTGCAAACTGGCTCTCAGGATTGGTGAGATCGAGCGCAGGCTGGAATCACTGTCGGGAGTCCGTGAGGAAATATCGCAGGTCCTCGGAAAGCTCAGTAAACTGGATCAAAAAATACAGCAGCCCGAGAAAGTGAATGTGCACATTGACCTGAACTCCTTGACCAGCGAGGCACCTTCTGACGGCAGTGCCTCTCCGAGGGTCTTCCATGCACACAGTGGCTCCCACGGCCCCAAGCTGGAGAACAGCCCTGACTGCTGCTGCTCTGACGCCAGTGGGAGCAACAGTGAAAGCCTGCGTGTCAAGGCCTTAAAGAAAAGCCTCTTTACCAGGCCATCTTCCAGGTCCCTGACTGAGGAGAACAGTGCCACAGAGTCCAAAATTGCCAGCATCTCCAACTCTCCGAGAGACTGGCGAACCATCACCTATACCAACCGCGTGGGCCTCAACGAGGAGGAGATAAAAGATGCAGGCCCAGTGGACAGCAAAGACTGGCATCGGAAATCAAAGGAGGTAATGGAGATTTAAGTTCTCACGATTAGTTTCAGCATTGTCACAGCCTCAGACATTCCCTGAAAAGCCTGGCCTCTTGCTGA
Organism: Lophiomys imhausi; assembly: GCA_907164525.1. NCBI lineage: Eukaryota > Metazoa > Chordata > Mammalia > Rodentia > Muridae > Lophiomys > Lophiomys imhausi. Next base: position 86,010 of record CAJQZJ010000619.1, on the reverse strand, counting down.
TAACTGTGCCTTGCTGGTTCCCCTTCCAGAATTGGCAGGCTCTGCACTTTAGAACAGAGAGGGCAACATGGACAGGCTGTTTGTTCTGCCAATGTGCCAGTCAGTTGGGTGGAGCTCATGCTGGGATGCTGCCGACAGTAGACAGTGCAGTTGGGATATTGGACAGGTGGTGTGTGAAGGGTTCGCTAAAGGGGGAGTGCATCAAGGCAGGCGAGCATCACCAAGGTTATCTCCTTGTCCTTGCTGAAGTAGTGGGATCTGTACCATGCAAGCCCAGGAAGAGGCTTGCTAGTGTCCTTGGTGTTAGGTCTCTTGCATGAATTTTGTTGCATGCAATATGTTACTTTTAAAAATATGAGCCCTTTCACTATAAGGTAAATAGTTGATTACTAAGAATAAGGGGACAATTTTATTATTCCACTGTGGAAAAACAGCCAATCATAAACAATGTCTCCTTTTCCTCTTTAGTTGTCTCTTTTTCCTACATGATGGGTGCTCCGCACTTCTCATGTGAGTGTTATTTTTTGACCATTTATCAAAGACCTCACTCCACCAGTGCTGGAATTCATGCATGCATGTGTGTTCAAGTACTTCCGTTTTCTGCCCTGTGAGGGGAAATGTTCCTGGGGACATGCATCCAGTCCTTTTACTCTAGATAGGTTCCAGCGACTCCTCTCTGCCAGGATGATGCAATTTCAGCCTATAGCTTATCTTCCTGCCTTTCTCAGCTTCTATAGTCAGTGGACAAGCCATGGGTTGCCCTCCCAGGGTCCCTGAGGACTGAACTGTCAGTGGAAAGGAGGAGGAGGATGGGCTTCAAGGATGCTGAGTCGAAAAAGAGGTGTGGGTTTTCCAGGTGATGTCAAGAAGGATAAACTTGCAAAAATGGGTTTGAATTTAGGGTTCAGAATGAAAGGAAAGAGAAAATTGAAGTAATAGTATTTTTTTTTTCTGATCCCAAAGAAGCCCTTGTATCCGTGGTACTTTTTCCCCCTAAACTGTTTGCCATGGACATCAGGCTAAGGCCAGATTTCTGGAACCCAGGGTTTTATATACCATTAAAACTGGCCATTAGAGAGTTCACATGGTTAGGTGATTGTATTACTAAACCAAAATGAACCAGCCTATCTTCCAATACTCCACCAAACCAGCAGGACTAGCTACAACCTGAAGTAAGATCCACTTGAAACACCTCACATCAAGCAGCTACTGTCTGAAGAAAGACCCCCTGCGTGGCTATTTTCACTGTGACATTTCCTCTTGGCATTTGACATCCTTGTTGGGTTAACCAGCTTTGGTCACTGTCTCAGCTCTGAACCAGTGTCAGAAATTGCTGAAAAGCAGGCCCCCCCCCGAATGTTCTGTCACAATGCCCCAGGTCTCCAGGTTCTCGGGGCCCCAGATTAGACTTTCTGTTTGTTTAGCTGGTGTTTCCTCTTTGGTTCTGTTGTGGGGGATGGCCACCATCCCAGTGATCTTCCCAGCTGACAAGCTCCATCCACATGAGTTGTGCTCACACATGTCCAGTGTAGCTGCCAGCTTCTTACTTTTTGTGAGGTCTCTTGCTTCTCTGCCTCATTTGCCAGTTGGCATCCTCTAGTGCAGCTTTCCCATCCTACCTGGGGCTTAGGGACTCACCCTTCACCTCCCATCTCATGCCATGGGCCACTTCTGTGTTCATTTCCTACAACTGCTCTCTCTGGTTTGCACTGCCTCTGGTCTCCACAGATCTCCTTTGCCTCAGCAAAAATCTCAAAGTTCCCACCCAGGATTTTGTTGGGTTTTTTTTATTCCCTCTCTCTCTCTTTCTCCTCTCTCTCCCTTCCTCTGTCTGTCTGTCTGTGTTTGTGCATGAGGTCACAGGGCAGTTTGTAGGAGCTGATTCTCTTTGTCTACCATGTGGGTCCTGGGGATTGAAGTCCAGTCATCAGGCTTGGTGGCAAGTAACTTTACCCGCTAAGCTTGAATTTCACATACTTCTTTCTAACCAGAATGCTGAAATTTATTCCAAAACCTGCTCTACCTTGATGAGTCTACTTGTATTTCCTTCAAAATGCTATGGCCATTCACTCAGTCACCTACTTAATAAACACTGAAGTAACTCTTATGGCCAGACCTTGTTATATGATCAAACTTTTCTTCACATCATTCCTACATCAGGATATTCTGATCTACTTTGAGAATGGCTGATGCTGATCTCTGAATTCTCAGACTTCGGAGTTCCATGTGCTCCTCTAGGCCTTTTTCAATCACACATATCTGGACACTTTTACAGGGATTCTTGCCATTGCCAATCTCTGACCTCTAGCTTTCAGTTCTCTTTGGTCAGATCTACTGGACAAAAGCATTTTCTGAAACATAGATTGTGTATCTGCATACTGACTACTATTATAGGATGAACTCATCGGTAGCAGGAACAAGCCCGGGCCTCAGTGAGCTGTTCTTAGAAATGTGAAAGAGTCCAAATCCTGACTATGTCATTTCCTGTCTGGGCGGCTACCCCTTAGCCTCTCTGACCTGGTCCACATAGCTTCCACATCCACATCCACAGTGGAAATAATTTCAGTTCCGATTTTGAATTGTTAATGAGAAGGTGGTATGAGATGCAGCACATCTGGTATTAGGCAGAGTGGTAGATATATAGTCAGCCCAGTGGTTACCACCAAGGTTATTGTCATGGAATTTCTGCCATCCCCAGCTTTGTGCAAGATCTGCTTACTTTAGGAGCTCTGCAAGGACTGTAGAATGATGAGTGAGCAGAATAAATAAATCCAGCGGAGCCTCCTACAAAATCCTGGCCTTGATTAGTTAAAAAATAAGAAAACCCATCTTCTTGTTTGATTTACCTAAATCTATGCCTCTGTCCATAGCCTTGATGGTCTTGAATAGCTGAGTTTCACACATTGCCTCTGAGCATGAACCGGTGGTGGATCAGCCCACCTCCAGGTGTGTGGCATGCTCACTCACAGCCACCCACGTGTGTGCCCACTTGTCACATCACCTCCACTCACATTCTTTTTTTTTTTTTCTCCTCTTACTACCGCTTTCATGCAGAATGCTTTGCTCTCTTTCTCATATGCCCAGTGCTGTATCATTGGTTTCTATCTCTTGGACAAATCATGGTGGAGTGCCCTGTTTATTACTACCATTTGGCTGGAGCCAGAATTAAAAGACAAACAAGCTTTGCCCCTGCTTTAGGGGGACTCGAAGTCCAATGGAGGAGACAGGCTGGCAGACAAGCAATTACAGTTCAGTGTAACAAATTCTGACTGAACAGTCCTATAAGACCACAGAGATAAACACGATCCCATTTGTGAGGAAGCACTTGCTGGAAGGTCATCTATGTGGACACCTAAAGGTGGATATAGAAAAGATCAGAGGCCCTATTCTTACAGGTTCAGCGAGAATAGAGTTGACTGTGATATGTCTCAAGGCCCGAGGACATGATTGACATCAAGCCCTTTTAGACATTCCCTACCCCCACACTGGTGTCCAAGCTGCTCTTTTAACTTAAAGTGTTGTATAGATACTTCAAAAGGGCCACCTGCCACCATGGACAGTCACTAGAGACTCGCCATGTGGGATTTCCAGCTTAGCTTCTCCCTTCCAAGGAAGGTTCTCAGCAACGCTTTCAGATAATTCCATGCAGAATGACCTGTGTCTTTTACTTATTGAGTCTAGGTATAAAATGGGAGAGAAAAGAAGTACATTAACATGCAGGAGTCAGGCAATGACTCTAACACTAGCTCATTAGGTTTAAAACCCTGCTCAGCTATGTGTCCGATTGCTCAAGAGGAGTCATTCGCGGTAAGGATGGTATGAAGATCAGATTATAAAGAACTTCCTCTTGATGTGGAGACATTTGCTCTGATTAGTTTTATCAGGATCAGAAGCTCTCATTAGAGATGCCTCCCCAAACAGGCATGCATTGTATGTGTTCATAAGAAAATTCATGTTGCTACCTGGTTGTCTACTGGGGCCTGGTTCATTAAAAGCTGGCTGGGTGCTCAAATGTACTGTGAGACCTGATGGCATCTCTGTGGCTTTTCTGGATGTCTTTGTGCTCCTCTGCAGGCAGACAGGCAGTATGACATCCCCTCACAGCACCGGCTGCCCAAGCAGCCCAAAGACGGCTTCCTGGTGGAACAGGTGTTCAGTCCTCACCCTTACCCCACCTCCCTCAAAGCCCACATGAAGAGCAACCCCTTGTATACAGACATGCGGCTGACTGAGCTAGCCGAGGTGAAGCGGGGCCAGCCTTCTTGGACCATAGAGGAGTACACTCGGAACTCTGGTGACAAGGGCAAGCTGACAGCTTTGGACCTGCAGGTGAGCCTCACTGTTTCCTGGTGGGAGGAATCCAGCCGTGGGCTGTGGATAATGCAAATCTGGCCTCTCTCTTAACCTTTAAACTACCTGGGTCCCTACCATGGAATTCAGAACTTTAATATACACAAGAGAGCAGAGAGGTCTCTTTTGTTGTAATTATTGTTTTAAGCAAGGGGATTTATACCTTGCCTATTTGTTTGTAAGCATTTAACCATGAGAGTGCTTGTTTTATATGTTTGTTGGCCTTCTAATTTGCTAATGATGCATTTAAAACCAAGTGCAAATTCTAATCTTTGCTCCTGAGATCTGAGCCAAACTGTTTAATGAAACACAAGCTGATTTCTCCTTCCATATGTAGCGCGTGGGATAAGCATGTTTGTGGGAGCCAAGCTATGGATTATGTTTCCATATGGAGCCGCCCCAGGTAAGAGTCATTCCTGGAAGGTCTGTGAATGCCTTTATGGCTAGAGGGCATGCTGTTTTGTCCACGCACCACAAGGCTGGGTTTTTGCTGCACTTTTATTTTGGTGGGCAGCTCTAAGTAGTTCCACTCACAGCACATCTATGTTTCCACATCACTGCAAAGGGATCCCTGTGAGCACCTGTAGGCTTAGTTGTGTGGGCAGCAAGGCCATAGCACCAAGGGGATGGGTTATCTACAGATAGTACAAGAACCTGAAGTATAGTTGGTGAGAGCTGTCTGTAGGCCCATTATGACAAGGTTCTGGTGCCATGGCCTTGCTCTCAACAAGGAGAGTGTGGGAGGTCCAGCACGTGACAGAGGCAAGACACTTGACATGACTGACGCACTCCAGCAGCGCCAAAGCCTAATCCAAAGCTTCTTAACACTGTGTGTGACCTGGAGCACTTACTTCACTTGCTTTAGCTTTGGTTCTCTCACCTGTGAAGTGGGCATAAAAACGTCAACTTTAATGGCACTGATGTGAGAACTGGAAATAATAAATATAAAGAACCCAGCACTGAGTATGTATTGAGAGAGACAGCCCTCAGGCGTTGGTAGAGGATGCTAAAGTCAGTCAGTATACATAGTACTTTGCACATGTGTCTCTTGGTTCCAGACACAGTAGCCTTCGAGGCAAGCTTTGCTCTGGCCATCTTCAATTTACAAGCAAGGAAACAATGGAAGCAGGAAGCTCAGTGAGTTGGCCCAGGTCAGGCAGGTCTAGATCTGTACTGGACCATCAGACAATAAGTCTCCTGCTCTTTCTTTTCTCTTCCCTCCGTAATTTCCCTTTGCTATTTCTAGGAGTTTAAAAGAACTGAGACAAATGGCATGCATATCTGGCCCACTAAATGGTTACAATTCAAGGCAGCTCTGGCCCAATCCTAGAAAAGAGGTCTGTGGTGACAGCAGGGACATTCTAAACTTCCCCTTCCCCATCCTACTCTATATATATAATATCCCCATGCATACCACATGCCACCTGTCCCTTTGAGCTGCTGTCTCTCCTGTCATCTTTCTGATGACAAACAGGCTACCATGATAACCTGAGTCTCCCCCAAACAGACCTCTGGGCAATTATAAGTACCACCCCTTGATCGGGTGGTACTTAAGTCAGAAAGCACTCAGAATAAGAAATGGCTCAACAGGTTGTAATAACCAATATTTCACCCTGCTTTGGAGGTGGATTTGAAAACAGATTTTGAAAATTTAGGGGGAGAGAGAGAGAGAGAGAGAGAGAGAGAGAGAGAGAGAGCGCTGAGGGATTTTGCATCTACAAATACATGCAGTTTGGATGTGGCAGTGCTTTTAAGTATACAGATAATATTAGAAAGAATAAAATAAAAACAGACATCTGGGTTATAGGGTCTTAGGTCACTCCGCATAGCAATGGAAGGACAGAGGTTCCAGTCTCTTGTTCTGAGGCCACAGAGAGCACATTGCCTGGTGATGTGCTGATAGCAAGGCAGAGCAGACACTGGAAGCAGGTGGGGCACAATCCACCACCTTATTCATTTGCATTGCTTGCAGAGATTCCAGTGCCATTCAAGGTTAGCTTTGGAACAGATTTCTCAGGACCCACTTTTGTCCATATATAAAAATCTATTAGTGATATCCACTGAGGGTGGGGAGGCACTGATGTAGGCCTGGCTTGGTTTTCATTGTTTGGCAGGCCTAATTAACAAGTGAGTATGTGTGTGCTGTCCCTGGGAACCTCGGTATTACCTCCATGAACAGTGGTGCTGTTGCAGCTTGAGGTTATTGAGGGGGAAAAAAAAACCTAATTAAAAATAGTAAAAATAGTTGATTTCACAGGCAGACTCTTAACCCATAACAAAGTGTGGATAGCTATGAAAGATATTCTATCTGAGATGGCAAGAACAAAGCACAAAATCTACTGTGCCCTCTGTGTGCTGAATCTCTCCTGGGCCAGCACAGGGAAAATTGGAGAAAAAGCAGCTTGTTTTTGGTCATCATGAGAAGAGTGTGTCTTCAAGGTTCTAGCCTTCCACCGAAACCTAATCTACGAGGGCATGTCATTCTCATGCTAGATCAGTATTCCAACAAAACAGGGACGTCTTTGGATCTTTTCCTTCCTTCTTGAGAGTCCATTCAGCTACTGAAGGATTTTCATGTCAGAGAGAGAGCAAGTGGGGCCCAACTGTGTCCATGAAGGGCAGAGCACTCTCTCTCTCTTTCTTTCTCTCTCTCTCTGCATCTGTTTCTCCGTATGTGTATTCATGTGTGTGTGTGTGCACGCACTGGTATATATACACTTGTATATGAATTGTGTGTGCATGTGTATACATATGCATGTACATATGTAACCCTATGTTTTCATATGGGTGCATGTACTGGGGGCAGGCTATGACACAAAAATGACAATATATATTCTAAATAGTAGAGCTTAGTCATTGCAGAGCTGTTTAGATATGCTCCAGGGAGAGGCTCCTAGAGTCAGCAGTGAACACTGGGTCCTTGGAGTTTCTTACAAGGACATTTATAGACTTTCCCTACAATGAGAATGCTTTGGTTTGTATGAGGGGTACTGTGGGTGGCTAGGACTGCCTTCTGCCCTTCTATATAGCTTGTATACTTTATAAACAGTGTTGAAGTCAGCCACTCTAAGTTCTATTCTCCTGCCTCTGTACAGCATTGTCCAGCCTGTCCAGCCTATCCACCGTAGTACCAGAGTGGTCCAGATGATCTGGGAATGAACAGGCCTCCTGACTACTTCGATAACCTTGCTTTTAGACATCCAACTTAGCATTTCATGCAGTTTTTGCATGTCACCAAATGTTGTCTTCATTTGGTTTACTTAAATGACTTAAAGGTAGGAAACCCATTCTGAGTTGGAGGACTGTACAGAGACAGGAGACCAGCTGGAACTGGCCTGCAGTCTACAGTCTGTGGATACCCTCCCTCCCCAAATATATGGTAGTTATCAACAGGAGGGTGATGAAATCTTGAGACTGAGTAGTGGCACGGGGGCACCCCGCGGTAAGCAGATGGATGGCATGCCCAAAGGGATGATGGGAAGCTGGTAGAGAGGATCTTTCACTGAGTGTGAGTAGCTTAAGGGCCAGCAATAGCCAGTGAAAGACCCAGAGAGCAGCACTGAAGAGAGAGATGACCTGTTGCCTTTCTTGGGTCTGAAGGGCCAAGGGCAGGGAGTTGCTTCTGAACCTCACTCTGGCCCTCAGCTCTACACGATAGAGTTTGGTAGGTGCTGAGCTGTTGGCACGTGCAACCCAGTAAGAATAACCCTGGGAGAATCATCACTCCATCTTTCTCTCCTTTTGTTTCCCTTGATTGAGCCTACACTGTGGTTCCAGGGGGCACAAAGCAAGGTGCAAGAGGAAGTGTCTAGAAGGGCAGGTGGGAATGATGACCATATTTTAGAGTCATCACTACTAAAACAACAGTGTGCAATACTGAGCTTTCTCAGTGCTGCAAGCCTGGGGGTTGTTTGTGTTTGGTTTGATTAGATTCATGTAACTTTAATGTGCTCATGTTTCTAAAACTTAAACAATCCAAGAACCCTTCTTACAATGGGTATTGGGTTTGTGATTCAAAGATTTAGGTGGCCTCACTTGGGACTGTAATGTATTGTTGCTTTGTGTGTGTGTGTGTGTGTGTGTGTGTGTGTGTGTGTGTGTGTGTATGTGTGTGTGTGTGACATGTTATTAAATGCTTGCCATAAAGCAAGAACACAGCTTTGCTTCATGGAAATAGATTATAGCCATCAGTGTGCAATGGGATTCATGGGAAATGTAGGTTCAATATGATATTTCTTCTGCAGACAATGCATTAATCCTGGGTAGGCATTTGTTGTAGGAGCTGGCTTTGGAGGAAAGTGCTGCTTACTCTAGAACCATCATCAACTAGCATGTGGACAATCTGCTACGGGTCTGCAGTCCATGATTTTGAACAGTGTTCCAACCTGCTCACGTAAATGCCTCAAATTGAAATATTTCACATTTTGATTAAGCTGGAGATGCCTCTCTGATTTTTAGTAGAAGCTCTGAGAAATGGGCTGACTGAAAATTACAAATGTCTTGATTCAAGAAGATCTGTTCTTGGAGGTGTCTGGTAGAAAACATTTTTCTATGACTTTTCTTGCTTCCCTTATAATGAAGCCAAACTACTCTTGGTCATATACACTTGAAGCTGAGTTTTGTTTGTCTTGGACATTTTGTTTACTTATGTAGAGATAACCCCTGGGTTTCCTTGAGTCACTTTTAGTGAGGGAGGAGCCAGAGCAGTCTCTGATGTATGGCATGGGTCCCTGGCAGCTTATTGCTGGCACAGGCCTGATGAGGGAGCATTTTATGGTACTGTCACTGCTAAATGCCAGATGCAGACTCTCCAGGAGTGACAATCGCCAGGATGCCTTAGACCTGGTTTCAGTATTACCCATGTTTCTAACATCTTCTCTTTGCTTTTAGACCCAAGAATCTTTAAACCCAAACAACTTAGAATACTGGATGGAAGATATTTATACTCCAGGTTACGATTCATTACTAAAACGGAAAGAAGCTGAATTCAGACGAGCCAAGGTCTGCAAGATCGCTGCTCTCATTACTGCTGCTGCGTGCACGGTCATTCTCGTCATTGTTGTACCCATCTGCACAATGAAGTCCTGAACCTGTGGACTCAACATTCCATGCAGCTCACGACTCCCACTATCTTCCTCTGTATTTCAAAAGCTCACCTCAGCGTGGCTACAGTTTGCTGAAATAGAGACCAAATCCTGGATGCTTTTTCTACAGTGCTGAAAATTGTCTTCAGAGAGTATATACTCGGGGAAGAAATCCACCTAGCTGTTAAACTTAGATGTAGTCATGCTCTGATATGTTTTCAATAGTACAATGTCCTTCTCCACATAAGGAATGCCATGGATTATCAGTAAATATAAATTGAATTCTTTCATTTTGATGATGATTCATGGTGGGCACTGATTTATACAGAACAGATCTAATACCCACCCTTTGGAGGAGCTAATGATGACACAAAGATAAAAAAGCCAAAGGGTGAGATCTTTTTTGTTAACACTCTAAGATTGATGCTGGTGAAATAACTGGATGTGTGTCTATAAGAAGGTGGCTTCTCTTTGGACTTTTATCAAGGGCTATTGACTTCCTTCTTGCCCTTCTGTCATTGTCACAATAGAACATCTGAGTCACTGCAGCTCTTGATAACAGCATTCTGAACCTACTGTTTGGGTCCAAGCAAGAAGGAGTTGCACTTCCGGGTTACGCATGATATACATTGTCCTCTTTTTGCAGAATGGGCCAAGATGCTCAGGACAGGCAACCTTCCTGTTGTCCCCAACATGATGTGGGGAAGCTTGCCAGTTGGGGTGTCCTTAACATCTGAAGGTCACAGCCACCCCAAGGATCTACTGGTCTAGCTCTTACATGTGGCTCTGTGTTTTGATTTTCTAACTCTTGTTGGTACCTGATGCTCTACTCTGAAGAGTTCAGAACTTGTCCTTGTGCCTTGAAGAGCAGAGACAACGGGACACTTTGACATTCTATAAACCATGGTTTCTGTCCACCTCTGGTACCAACCATTTTCAATGGCTTTAAAAGGATTTTGAATGCTTATTCAATAAGGTGATAAAGGTACTAAGGTCTCCTCAACTACAACATCTACTCCAGAGTTTTAAATATTTGTCAGCAGTGCAAAAAATTGTATCTATTTAATCATTTATCTATCTACCTGTCTGAATACCTGAGTTTTTGTTTATTGTCTTCACTGCTAAGTAAATAGAGGGCAAGATTTTTCCAAGTGTACAAGAAACTGTTGTAATTTTATTAGAGTTCTATCTCTGTTTCCACCTGATTGGTGCTTTCACAATAATTTGGCAGAAAGACTCCTTATCAATATCTGTGTCTAATGTTTCACAACAGACGAAAGAAAAATGGTTGTCAGAAGCTAGCAACCTTAATCTCATTAATGACAAGCTGGAGTATACACCTATTTTGGTAGTAAGAATAACCACTTTGGAAAGTGTGCACATTTTCTATAGGTGGAATCTGAGAAGCCTTTTAATTTCTAAAGCAATAGGAGTCCAGCATTCATCCTAAATATTTCCAAATAATGCTGAGCTTGCTGCACAGGATCCTGTTGTCACTAGGAAAGAGTGGTTAGTGCATTTATATGATGCTAACAGATGAGGGATGAATTCCCTCATCTGTAGGGGGCCTTTGTTTATAGAGGTTTTCGTGGTATCTATTTCTATTGATATGGTATGTTTACAAATGGATCTTCAATTAGGTGACTGAAACTTAAGCCTTAGAACAGAGGAATTAGAATTTCAACTAGTCATTGAAAATGTTTGAAACTGAATACATACATACATACATACATACATACATACACACATTCATGCATGCAAGCAAGCATACATAAATAGATATACATGCATACATACATACAGAAATACATGCATGTATGCAAGCATATATACATACATACATACACATAAATACATATATACATCCATATCTATACATACATACACATATACATACACACATAACTGTTGTCATAATATTAGTCTTTTGGTGCTCTGTTTTAGATTGGGCACTTCAAATAAAGTTGTTTCTTTCACTCCAAAGAAAATACTAGGTTACATCCTTTGGAGTCCCTACTCCACCTCTCCCTCGTCAACCAAGACTCTGTACCACATTCTGATGTCACCATTTGGCCCCACATCACAGATTAAACTGTTAGAGAATCAGAAACAGTAGTTTTCAACTTCTTGATCTGTGGCTTGCAGAACAGCAGAGATGTACTCTTCCAGGATAATAAAAATCTTGTCAAATCCCAACCTGACCATTTGACAGATGTGATTATGGAGGCCTGATGGCACTACCTTGATGAAACTGCTGATACAAGGAAGCCAGTCACACTCTTTATCCATTGCCACTGCCCTAGGACAAAGCTGTCTCTATTGGGCCCTATATGGGTCATGTGACTATCTAGGGAGGACATGACTGTAAACCTAATTCAAATATATAAGTGAGAGAATCCTGTAGAGTTTTCTAATACCTTTTTCATTTCTGGGGAGTTAGTCAAAGAAATCCAGTCTTACCCTAAGTCCAGTATTAGTCCAACTCAATGTTGTCACATATTGAAACCATCTAGACCCAGCAATTACCCAGGAACCAGATCATGAATGACATTAAGGAAGAAGATTTGCTCTGGAAAGTGGCCATCCTCATGCAGGTGGTACGAAGAACCACAACTTTGCCATAACTGTGAGCTCATGAATGCCTGGAGTCTCAGAATCCATAAAAGATTCCATTTATAGTTAGATATCTTTCTCTTTGACCCTAACTTGATTTTCTTACATCTAAGACTCACGCTAGCTCCCCTAACCCCTTAATTTTCATAATGAAGTAAGATAGAGTTTACTTGACAGGAAAGTATACATCCCCCTGTATAATATGTTCCCCCATCTCCTATTGCCGTGCACCCCCTCCCAAGTCTAAGATGACTGATTAGCCTCCTGTCCTGAATGTCATCTATAACTAGGTAATTTTTACAGAAAGTACATGTTTCATACCCAAATCAGAAAGCACATGTTTCATGCCCAAATCTAAAGTCACCGCATGTTACAAATCACTTCATTTTTGTTGGCTTCCTTCCTTCCTTTCTTTTGTATCTAAAAAAATGAATCAGACGACTTTACCATTCAAGGGATTATTTTGCAATCAGATATCTCTAGTCAATGATGAAATTTAGAATCATCTCATCCTTTCTACTGATCTGAAATTGTTTTGAACACAGACTTGCAGAAAAGCAACTGCCAGTTAAAAGAACTTTTCAACTCTCTGCTATCAGGCATTTTATTCCAGCACTCCCTTGTTTAAACTACTGATACAATGAAGCCAATCACATATCATCTGCTGCCAGTTAATCATAAATTGTTTATTATTTTAGGGCATGTAGCCATGTGAATAATACATGCAAGGCTATCTTAATAGATAGGATCAAACAGTCAGTGTTCTGAATATTTGTACTATTGTTGTCATTGTCTTAATTCCTTGTCAGACTTAGGCAGTGTGGATTTTGTGAATAGTGTCACCTTATCTGTTTATATTTTTGCACAAAGCCCCTCTGCTAATGTTTAAATGGTACGAGAGTTTATAAATGTTGGAATTCAACATGCTTCCTATTATTAATATAATCAAACCTACAAGAATATTGTGGTCAATTGTGTGAATACCAAATCATTATATACTGTATATTGTACAACAGAAATTTGTATTTTAAGGCAAAGATTTGAGTAACTGTTGGTATAACTGAAGAGTTATGAGATATTTATTAAGTAACAGTGATATGCAGCAACCTTTCTTATTTATGCCTTATGAATAATAGAGTGTGGAATGTAAGGCAAAAGTTTATGTGAAGACCCTAAAGGGATGGGTTTCCTTGAAGGCAGGGATTGTGTCTTTCTATGTTTGTTCTGTACAGCTCTCAGCACATTCTTGGTGCTTGATAAATGTTATATAATACCAATAACTAAGCACATTTTTAGATCTTTTTTCAAATGGCTCGTGTAAAATTTGGTTAATGTTGGTTTGAAGCTATCATGTAAAATCTGCCTCTCCAAATATAATCAAAATAAATGGAAAATATGCAGTAAGTTGTAATGAGATTTTATTTTATCCATAAACTATAGGGTCTCAGTTTATGAACATGTTACAAACTGTCCATCTTGATTCTTTTTTTCTCAAATTGAATTATTCCGAAGTAAAAATCAGAATATGTGAGCAACCTAGTCCCCATCCTGCCTCACTCCCACTAAAATCTTACAGAGAAATCATCATCAGTCATTCAATATGATGCATGTGAAGAATATCCCCATAAGTAGTTTCCTGTTGTTTCACAAACTCGGGAATATATTGCCATTTCTCCATTCTTTCTCCTTATGAATGGATATTCAGGTCTAACCTGCAAGAGTACTGTGGTCAGTTGGAATTGACCCACAATTCCAGTCAATATGTGTTGAGAGATTAATATTGGTGCTATGGGAGGAAAAGGTTTGGAGTTATGAATATTCTTGGTGTGCCTTTTCTGTAGCATGTAAGACTTCTGGGTCATGAGAGATGCTTAACTGCTAGGTTAGGACACAGTGCTGAAGGCTTTCTAAATAAAAGAACTGTGCATGGTAGCAAGCATCTGTAACCAGTCCCACTCCGCTCATAGTGAGATGAGAGAGAGAGACAGGTGGACCCCTGGACATTCACAGGCCATCTAGCCTGGTGTACTGGATAGTGCAACCATCCTGCCTCATACAAGGTAGAAGTTTAGGACTGACATCTGAGGTTCTCTTCTGACCTCTGCATGTGCACCATGGCATGCATGCACTTGCACACACATACCTGTGCACACAATAAAATAAAATGACATTTTTTTTCTGATGGATAAACGAGTTTGCTGATTTTTGTGTTTATTAGCCCCATGGATATACTGTTTTGCAATGTGTTCCTTTGGACATTTTTAACGTTATTAAAATCTAAAATAATTTTTATGACAGCATACAAAGCAGTAGGTTTCACTATGACACTTTCATACTTGTGTGTCATCATAATGTGTTCCCATTATTCCTTTCCCATTGTCCTGTTAGTTTATTATGAAAGGATGCTGAACTTTGTCAAAAGCCTTTTGTACCTCTATTGAGATGATCATGAGATTTCAAGTTTTAGGTCTACTGAAGTATTTCACTTATTGATTTGTGCATGTTGAACCAAAATGCATCCTTGGAATGAAGTCACCTTGGCCATAGTGTATGATCTTGGTGCATTCTGGTTTCACTTTTTCTGTCTTTAGTTCTTTGAGAATTTCATACATTATATTTTCATAAAATTCACCCCTTTCCCCAATTCCTCCCAGATCCACCCTTACCTCCCTACCCATATAGCTGGTTCTCCCACTCTCATGACCCTAGGACCAGCTCCTCTGACTGCCATAGATGGCAAGTGATGAGAGAAGGGAGGAGGGCATCTCTTGCTTGTCTACACCATCGCTCAGCAGACAAGAAACAGGGCTGGCTCTCCCACACTCACAGCCTCAGGCCTGCTCACCTGCAACCCCCACATTCAGGGCCAGCTCTACTGTGCTGTCCAGGTGAGGTACAGGGTCTGCTCTCCTGAGTGCTGCAGCAGGTGAAGGACAGGACCAGCTCTCCTGCTCTGATGACCTTAGGACCAGCCAGCACTCCTGCTATTGGTGGTGAGGGCCAGAGGCAAGAGATACATCTCTCTCTCGCCCATGTCACCATAGGCCATACAAGTGGTAGAGCAGGAGGGGCAGTTTTCCCATGCTCACTCCCTCAGAATACTCCCCCACACCCCCTGCCATCAGGTCTACTGTGCTGCCCAAGTGAGGTGCAGGACTCATATCATGAGCTTCCCTAATTTGTGTTCTTCCTGAAATGTCCTTATTTCTCTATCAATTTCAAAGGGTGGGTTTTCTGGACATAGCCTGGTTGGCAATTATTTATTTTCAGGACTAGAAATACATTGTTTGTGCTTTTCTGACTTTTATGGTTGCCAATAAGAGACCTGTGGTTATGTAGATGTTTCTGTTTTTTTTTTTCTTATGTCTTTTGATATTGTTTCTTTGCTTTGTGTTTTTCACATCTTGACAACTATATGTCATAAAGAGGTTCTGTTATTCTCATGTCTGGGGTTTTAAATGCCTCTTGCATGTAGACGGCTGTTCCCGTGTCTAGATTTGGGATAATTTAAATTTCTTTTCTTTTCTTCCTCCTCTTCCTCCTCTTTCTTCTCCTCTTCCTCTTACTCCCTTTCTTTTTCTCCTGCCTTCTTCTTACCCTTTTTTTTGTGTGACAGGGTCTTGTGTAGCAGACACTGCCTTTTAAAGAGCTTCACAGTCTGATAATGTCCTTGAATTTCTGATCCTGTAGCCTACCGCTCTAAAACTGTACAAACACACCCAGCTTATCTGGAGATGTAGTCCAGAGCTTCATGCATGTTAGGCAAGCATGTGACTAACTGAGTTATATCCCCATCGCTAGATTTGGAAACTTCTATGCTATAATTCGTTGAATAGATTCTCATTTTTTTAAGGTTAATTTTTTTTAATTTATTTTTTATTTCTTCAAGTTGCATCTCAATGACAATCCCCTCCCTATTCCCCGCTCGGGTCCCCCCTCCCACCCTCCTCCCCCTCAACCCCCCTCCCCCTCCCTTTTTTTTTTAAGGTTTAAGGTAATCCCCCCCCCCCCCCAGCAGCTCCCCCTTTCAGTCCAACAAATGGTTCTTTCTCTTATAACAATAAATACAGTACAAAGTTTTTTTTAATGTGTTTATCTCAGCCTCTTCTCCTGATGGATTCTTGGACTTGTTTTCTCCACTGTATCCCAAAGATTTTAGACATCATGCTCTTGTTCATTTTTTTCCCCTTGCTGAGATTTGAACATAATATTTCACCAAAAGAATTCACCATCCCTGAAATTCTTTCTTCTATTTGGCTGAGTCTTATTAGAGATGTTTTCTCCTTTTTAAAATTTGAATCATTCAGCTTTTCATTTCCAACATTTCTGATTGTTAAAATATGAATTTCCTTGTTGACTTTCCCATCGAAGTTGCTGACTTTTTCATTCATATTACCTTTTTTCTTGTCCACATTACTGACCTTTTTCTGTTTTGCTGACTCCTCTTTGTTTCTACTTTAGGCCATTTACCATTTTTTCCTAATCACCTTTTAAGTCTTCTGACATTTTAAAAATTTTGCTTTATTCGTGGACAGCAGTTAAGAAATTATGGTGTATTTGAAAGCCAAATTGCTTCACTTTTCCTGGCTTCTTGTGTTTGTTGTGTTATAATATGTGCACCTGTTGGTTTATGCACCTCCTCTAGTTTTGGGGGTGTGATGGTCTTTTGAGCAGACTACCTCTGAAGTCTCAGTACTCTTCAGTGAGGAGAAAGTTAACTGCTCTTTTTTGTTGTTGTTGTTTTTCTTATATTTAAAATAATTATTTCCTTTCACTATCTCATGTCTTTCTTTAGAGTGATTTGCAAGGTATTTGTTTTTATTTGATTTTCATGTGAAAGTGTCCTCCGTTGCTTCTCTCCAGGTCGAGGAGCTGTGTGGCTGAAGCTGCTGTGGCTTACTATCAGTTCGCCTACTTTTCCCTCTGCTCTTTTATTGCAAACCCGTCACATCTGCTGTACGTTTCTAAGGTTCGTCCTCTCTTTGCAGTAGAGTTTATTCTTTGCTTATTCTGGTCCTCTCCTTCACTAGCTCACACAAAGACAGCTTCTGCTCCTCCTTTTACCCAGAAGTCTTCTTTTATGGTTATACTAAGTTCCTTGTTGAGTTTTATGCCATTAATTCTGGATCGTGTCCATTAATTCCTTTATAGATATAGATAAAAATACTATTTTCCATTCTGTAAATTATGCTTTTCAATTGTCTTGATGATACCTTATTATGAATAGAAGAAGTTCTTTCTTAGTATTAAGAAAAAATTATAATGTCTTCCTTGTTGTTGACAATCGGGTCCCAGTCAAAAAATACTTATAGACTCCAGAGACTTGAAGATGCTGTAGGTTTTATTTTGTTGTTCATAGTTATATCTGTACTGTTTTTGGAATTCTTTTTTGTACCTGATAAAAGATAGGAGATTAAGATTTTTTTTTAACATTTTGCCATGCATTAATCAGAGCTAATTTTAGAAGTACCATTTTTCCTCTTTAATGTAAAGCTATTGATTACATGATTGTCTGGATTTTTATTTTGCTCTATTGGTTTACTCTTTCCTTGTGTAAACAAAACTTCAACATAATTTTGTTACCCCAGAGGCTTTAGGTATTTCTCAACTATGAAGTAAGTGAGTGCCCCTGACTTAGTAGCCTCAGTGTGTATCTCACTTGTGAAATGCTGTTTTGGGGGATGGTGAGGAAAGAGCGTCTCTGGTTCCTTTTCTCCCTTCTATTGTTCTCAAATGTCACTGGCTTCCCTGCTTGAGTCATTAAAGAAGAGTGATTACTTTAAGTATCAGTCACAGCAAACTTGAAGAAGTAATTAATACTTTGACATCTAAACAGAAGTCTCTGTGACAAGCTTTGGAAAAATGTTAGGATAAATATATAATGGTGGGTAAAGAATACATTTTGGTTTTGCAATAAAATATTAATAAAGCAAAATAATAAAAATTAATAAAATATTAACTCAGATCTACTGATCCAAAGTTCTCATTTAGTTGGACTGTATCTGGGTTGATATTTTTCTACTCTTAAAAAGTGAATTAAAAAATATGTATGCCATCTTGTAGGAAAATAAATGTCTGTCTTCCCTAAGAGAAAAATCAATATGCAATATGCTCCTGAAAGGCATTTTAATCACTAATTTAGCTTCCTCCATTGAAGTACAAGCAAAGTCAATAACTGGTTAACTTACTTTAAATTATTGAATGTACTTTTTGGAAAAGCACATATCACTTCCTAGTTCAGGCTTTGTAATCTTCCACTGGCTTTCTCTAACATGAACATGAATCAGGAGATCTTGCTGAAGTTGGATTTTATTTATATTCTCATCAGTCTTTGTGATGTCAAGGAAGGGAACAAGGTGCATGTTGCTCAGAAATGATACTGAATACAGCTGGAGTGGTGGCACATGCTTATAATGCCACCATTTGGAACACTGAGCAAGATAGCTACTCGGAGTTTGAGGGTACCCTGTATAGTGGGTACAGAGCCAACCAGGATTGAGACCCTATCTCAATCCAAAACCAAACCGAAGCCCAAAGTAAACCCATATCACAACAGCATCAACTTCCTCCTAAACAATAAGAAAGAAAATAACATTATAGTGTTGAAAAGTAAATGAGAACCTGAAAACAGGAAGGCAGTCTTTGAGGTTCTGGGCAGAACGTGGCCCTGCATTTGGCCTGTGGAAGAATGTCCCTGATAAACGGCCTCTGTGAATCTCAACATGGAGTCCAGACTCCAGTTCACTGTGGTTTAATTAAAATTCCTAAAAGATTCATCAAGTCCTACACATAAAATCATTGTTAGAAGCAGTGGTGCAAGTGTGGTTATTACAAATTCAGTTTCCTTTCATCTATCATGGAAATCACTTAGTGAATTCTGCCTATATGCCTGCGTGGTCACCACACTAATAAAGACGTAGACATGGCATTTTCATGCTGCTTACTCAGAGTCGTGTTCTGCATTTTAAAGGTCCTTGTATAATTTCAAGAGTCCCAAGAATGAGTTGCTCCTATCTCATTTTCTGCCAACCATGTTGGATCTGCGTGTCTCAATGAGCTTAGTTAGCATTTGGTTGCTTTCTTATTACAGTCAGTTTCACCGTTAACAATGGACATTGGACCCACATACTTCTTTCTGATTCAACCCTTTCCCCTGCCATTTGACTTACTCATTTATTGACTTCACTAACTGATATGATATTTCTTAAGCCAATAGTATATTCAAAGCAACAGCTTGTTGATGAAATGATGCCTCCAGACCAATCAGTCTTGTATATGCCTAGTAAAAGTTTACTGAGGATACAGTGATTAAGGGATGGAGTCTTTCTTTTGTCCTCTCAGAACTTTAGTGGTCATGTCTGTTCAGACAATCAATCAACGAAGCTAAATAATTGCAGTCGTCAATAGGTGCAATGAAAGGAAGGAAATGAAATACTGTGAGAGAAATCAATTTAGAGAGGCCAGCAAAAGCCTCCTAGAGGTTATGTTGTGTGAACAACTAAAGAAGAGCATTTATAGTGCGAAGTTCCTTACACAAGCATGAAGACGGAGGAAGCTCAGGGTAGCTTCAACTTAGTGAATTAAACCAAGGAGTGGGGGGGGGGCAGACTTTTAGAGTTCTTCTAGGCCATAATAAAGAGGTAAAATGTCACTTTAAATGAGAATGGCAGGATTAGAAGCTTGCTAGCAGGAATGCAGCATCAGCCACAGATTGTAAACAGCACATTATCTTCAGTGTGAACACTGGAGTGAGGGAAACAAGAAAAAGAACAGAGAGACTAGTGAGGAGTTGTTTGCAGTAACCCAGGACCTGAGTGAGGCAGTGGATCTGAATATATATTTGTAGGTACAGCCAACTGCACTTGCATTTGAGGGAAGGAGGAAATTTAAAACATTAAAGATGTCTCTGGTGTTTGAGATTTAAGGAATGGTGTAAATATTGATTTGTTTCTTGAAAAGGACATTAGAAGGAGCATTATCTAGTACTTTAAGACTTGTCATGTCTAATTTTCCTTTCTTTGGGCTCCTACGTGATGGCTTTTTGTATTTTGAATGTTTACTAATATATAATAATTGTGCATATATGTAGAATAATAACATATTTTAATTTATGTGTATATTGTGTAATAATCAAGTCAGGGTGATTAGCACATCTACCACTTTAAGTCCTTGCTATTTTTGTATGGTGAGTACATTCAAAATCTTCCCTTCTTTCTATTTTGAGATACGCAGTCAGTACCTTCCTTCTTGTCAACTTTATTCACCCTATACCATTCAGTATTTGGCTCCTGCCAACCTCATTCACACTCTACACTTAGTGTATTCAGTGCACTGATCATACTGCATGCTGTCATGTATGTACCCAGTATTTGCCATTGAGAATCTCCTCAGCATCATTTTCCTTGAGAAATCTTGGGTGTCAGTCAAAGTCATTCTATCTTGCTCTGACACACAGTCCCTAAATCTTAGATGCTTATAATGACAAAGATCTACTTATGTCCCACCTGGCATGTTCTTTATGGTCAGATGCAGCTCAGTTCTGTCTTTTCCTCACAGATCCAAACTGAATGAGCAGCCTGTGTCTAGGGCATGCTGGCCTCATCACAGAGCAAAGATGGCAGAAGTACATGCTGGTTCTTGGCACACAGTCTATGCATTCACATCTCATGGCAAAGCCAAATCATAGCGCCAAGTCTGATATCTACAGTGTGGAAACAAATTCTCCATTCAAGGAACATGACAAGAGGAATGAACCTGGTAGGGAAGGGAAGCAGTTTTCTTTGGGGAAAAAAGGATAGAGGGTCCAGTTCTGATTGACTCATATCTCTCAACCTAGAGCTACTAAATAAGAAAAATCTCTAGAAATAATCTCGGTGGCCCAGTAATATGTGGCTAGGCAACTCTATTCAGAATGTTGTTATTTTTAACAAATCAGTATATTAAACTGTTAAATCTGTGACTTTATAATCTGTTTCTGGAAATGTCCTCACAGACACATTGGGTACTGTGCTTAACCAATCACCCAAGTATCTCTCAAATCTACTCAATCTAATGGTGAAGATTAACCAATGCCTCTACACTAGTATGACACTGTAAGTTATTTATTACAACTGTGTTTCTAGTTCCTTGTGGGAAAAATAGCTACTCCTTGCCTCTCCTGAACAATTTTGTAATTCTTCAGAATCCCAGGGCTGCTAACACGTGTTTGAAACAATGTGAAAATGCACCAAGAAGGAGCTTTTAACTGATTGTTATTGTTCAAATCAAGATTGTTTTCTGGCCACCATGACTTATGTATTGTACCATGGTGGGAATTTAATGAGTATGGAGTCTTAGCCGTGGCAGTTATAGCAACAGTTAGCCTTTGAACACTAAATATACATCAGGAAATCTATTTCCTAATCCTTACAATCAGTCTAAGTAGAATAACACGACCCTTATTGTTCAGTAGAGTAAACAGAGGCTCAAAGATGTGTCTAAGATTATATAACTGGTTTTTTGAATCTTAGATTCACACCCTGTTAAGCTAGAAAGTTTGAGCCATAAGGCCAACAGACAAGGAGATGATTGTCACTGAGAAAACAGTGTTCAAGACAAGGAAATTACAATGCATGATGGGAGAGAGGTCATGTGAAGAAACCCTAGAAGTTGGCACTGAGTCAAAGGAAGAGAAAAGGAACCCTGGTCAAGAGATTTTATCATGATTTCCAAGGGAAGGAAAGGGCAAGGAAGAGTAGGAAGTTTTAGGATTGGCTAGTTCAAATGAATTTATAGTGTTCTTAACTGTAGAATATGTGTGGAATAGCCGAGAGTGTGAGAAACTGATAAATGGGGTGGTTGGCATTTGGGCTCTGGATGAGTTGGTTCCCGTTTGAAAAATATAGACAGATTGTTTACTATACATAGGAACTGACTAAATCTGAGAGGATTGGCAAGACCTTAGGTATCAAAACATCACTAAGAAAAAAAAATGAGAAAGGCATAACCCAAGCAGTTAGACTCCAGGGTATTTCTGTCCTTTGCAGTCTCAGTGGGGTCTGAGGCTCTCCGGGACAGCTGAGATGGATGGATAGATAGCATTTGTCAATAGTTACTAGGAAACCAACCTCAGCATCCACAGGAAGATGTAGAGGATTTTAGTGCTTAAAATTAGACAAATTCAAGGTTGATTACTGCCATCTGCCATTCTCTGTTTAAATATGAGCGAGTCTTATCCTCTCTGGGTTTCTATAAATGGAAATAAGCCAGATCTCATAAGATTTTGAGAGGATTAAATACAAAGCCATACAGAAAGCACCTGACTCTTAATTAATCAACCTATGCTGATGCCTTTCTTTAATTTTAAGGGTTGGAATGGACTTAGAGTAGACTGAGAGCCCAGTTGTGGGACCTGAGGGTCAAGTCCAAAGCCAAAGACAAGAACCACTATATAACACAATCCTTAAAGCTGAAAGACCAGGATCTCACCCACCTGATATCTGAAAGTGTAAGACCAGAAAGTACAGAAATTCATACTCTGCAGAGAAGGCAGAGAGCAGAGCACTGAAAAATAAGTAGACAGTTACTGGTAGAACTTGAACTACATTTTCAGGAACCCAGCGTGAGGGTCGGGGATCCCACAGGGAAAGGGTCTGTCATTGGGACTGCATTATCAGGAACCCAAATAGAATATTGAGAACTAGACCACAGGTGCAAAACATCTTGTCTGAATTACACTTGCCAAGGATGGGATGGGATACTGAATTTGCTCAACCATTCACTCAGCCCCACATCTGGTCAGCCACTCATCTACCTGTTCATTCATCCAATACAAGTGTTAAGTATTGAGATCAGAGAAAAACAATGGAATCAAAAAGATTTATCCCCAGGAAGGTTAAAGTCAGCCATGGGAGAAAGATGTATAAATACATACTTGTAGCACAATGAGACATGAACATAGGCCATTGGGAGGGAAGAGTCTGTGACTCTGGGGGGGCCCAAAAACAACAAAGAAGAAATGATGTTGGTATCTATGTTTTGAAGGATGGACAAGAGTTTACCAAAAGGTCAAAATGAAAACACTATCCCAAGCTGAGTGCTATTGTTTTGGTAAGCCTTGGTCAGCAGCCTGTTACTCTACTGGGAGATGATAGAGTCTTTAAGAAGTAGGACCTAATGGAGGAAAAATAGGTTGGCTAGGCATTACCTTTGGAGGAGATATTGGGTTACTGATCTCTTCATCTCTCATTCATATCATGGTCATGAGGTGATGAATTTTGATAAACATTCTGTCCTGTACCCCATCCCCAAATAGTGCCCAATCGATCATAGACTGAAACTTTTGAAACTATGACCTAAATTAACATTTCCCCTTTTAAAAGTTTTTTTATTAAATACTTTTTTTTCTTCAAGTTACATCTCAGTCACAAACCCTTCCCTATTCCCCCTTCCTGTCCCACCCTTCCACCCTCTTCCCCCCAACAGCTTCCCCTTTCAGTCCAACAAATGGTTCCTTCTCTTATAACAGTAAATACTATACAAAACAGTAGAAATAAATATGCCACATTTATGAGCGTTAAATGGCCCAGTATAACTTCCCCATGTCCAGTTCATACATATTTGTCCCCTGACTTTAATATTCTACCATCTAACCATCTCCATGAGTTTAAAGTTCTATAACTGACTTAGCTTTCATACTAACTTGCATCGCAATTATAACCATCTTCTTAGATCTAGAACGCCCTCTTGATTCCTAAACAACTCAAAATTTAACTATGAGACTCTAGCTGTCTATTCTTCAACCACCTCAGAGACCTGAGAGGGATAAATATATCTGATTATATAGGAAGTGCAGGGCCTGCAGCTTCCAATACTAAGAAATGACAAACCAGTGACTGCCTGGACAGTTCCCATTTTCTCTCCATACATTCCAGCATCAGTCTTCAGTCTTTTGGTCCTGTTTCTCTGACAGACATTTATTGTAGAGCAGGGATTATGAAGGACTTACCTACCCTGTCTTGGCAGAGCTAGGCTGTCGACTTCCCTGCTACCAAGTTTTGTCCTTTTTGGACAGCAGTCTGTCTGCAGTTGAAGCAAGGAGTTTTTTCATGCCAAGAGATAGGCTTGCCACTAATTCAACCATCTCACACTGGAGATTCTTCGATGCTTATCTTCTACTTGGAGTAGAATAGGGAGTGCTGTCAGGAGCTGATATGTCTCGATATAAAAAAAAAATCTTAATTTAAGACAACATCTTTGAATGCCATATTCTGCAGATCTCTTGGAGTTTTTGAAGATGCCCTATCCATCTCTTGTATTTAGATAAGCAAATGTTGCTTGTCTCTTAACAACTTGATTACTGAGTAGCATAGAGAATATCTGTGATAGACTGTCATAGTAGCTAACAAAGTGACATGCTTGCATGTCTAGGAGTTTGTTTTTCTTAACTATCCTAAACAGTTTAAGACGGTTGGTATCAAGAGGCCAGAGCTTCACATTTCATTTTTAAGTATCTTTAGGTACGATACCATTAGGAAGCGTTACCTTTAATTTTGTATCAATATACGAAGATCTATTCAAATGTGGCTAAATATAGTCTTAATTTTGTATCAATATACAAAGATCAATGCCTATGTAGCCCAATACAATCTTAATATTGCATCCATATACAAGGGTCAATACCATTGTGGCCAACTATAATCTTAATTTTGTATCAATATACAAAGATCGATACCGATGTAGTCCAATACAATCTTATTTTTGCACAATAAACAATGGTCAATACCACTTTAGCCAATATACTACTAATTTTGTATCAATATACAAAGGTATAAGGGCATATTCAATAATCTGTCCCTTCTTCTTGGTCCTTCCTGTGCTATGTCTATGTCTCATTTTTCTCAAGTCCATGCACTCCTACATAGGAGAGAAAGAAGGATACAGAAAAGGGAAAGAAGGAATACCCTGGGTCTAACCTCCAAAACCCATTAAACAGGACCATTTAACAACTTGTAATCTCTTCCCCTAAATAACAGAGTTTTCAGTTATCCTTCAAATAACCAAAAGGGGGGGGGGCGGAGAAACACCCTCCCCACCCTCTGGGCATGGGATGCTGCTCTCTTAAAATGACTTCCTGCTGATTTGGGTCGTAGTAAACCTGTTTGGGGCCCAAACCAAAATGGAAAAATGGTTAAAAATGTTAGTACAATCCTTTTATGTTCAGTCCTTCTGTTCTCAGCTGTTTAGATGTCCTAAGGAGTTTGTAGGCAGAAGCTGATCTTCCAGGCTTTACTGAGGTTCTGGCTGGGGCATTGTGTAGAGTTGAACGGTCTTAGCGATATTGAGTTGTTGTGGTTGTAGGCTTTTGATGGAGACAGCTATTGAGGGAGTCTGTCAGGCTGAATTAACTGGGTCACTTTGGTGACTGTCAGGCTGAATCAACTGGTCTTCTTTGGTGTCTGATTCTGTTTTCTGCTGAGGTTTCCATTGTCCAGTTGTCCCTGGGTTCCTTGAATGGATGCTTTGATTCTCCTGGAAAGATAAGAACAGAGCCCTGCCCTAAAGAAGTTTGCTATAGCTAAAGGAAACTGACTAAAACACAAAGAAAATGTGACAATGCTTGAACACCTATAAAAGAAAACTGAGTACAGAGTTCAGCTATCCTAGAGCAGAAAGGTTTAAGGCTATAACAGAATTAGTGAAATGCCACTATCTCTATTTTGCTGCTGAAGACACTGAGGCTAGTAGGTTGAATTACTTGTGCTGCGCTGCTGATGTTCTTTGTCTCCAAATCCCATACTATCTCTACCTGAGTGCCCTTGCTTTAATGATTAGTTTGAAAGTCAGGATTTTGGGACTCAGAGTAATTTTCCTATACTGGACAATTTATCTGGACAAAATAGAGTCTAGATATAGATTAATTACATGCACTTTTAGTTATATAAAATAGGCTTTTATACCTCGGGAAAGGATGGATTAGCTAGTAAATTGTTGGCACAATTGGCTAACCACTTGTGAAAACTAGAATAATGCCTTACAGTAACAGCAAAATGAGTACTAGACAGTTTAAAGAATTCAATGTTGAAATACAAGAAAACATTAAGGTGCTGTAAGAAAATCTAATCAAATAAAAAGGCCTTTTCTAAGTGTGATATCAAGGAGAGTATACATAAAGATTTGATACATCTTACTACATAATATAAAAGAGTCAATACCTGCTTACATCCAGGAAGAGAAATCAGCACCAAAGTTGCCATTTCACAATGAAAATCTAAAATCTTCTACCTGAATTGCTGCAGTAATCTCTCTAGCATCTCTACTCTTCCATCACCCCTACAGTTCATCTTCCACCCAGAAATCAGAGTTCACCCTACTCTGATAATACCTGATGACCTCACCCTACACTGGGGTCCTTTAGATAAAAGTCTGCAAGTCCACCCAGACTCTCTCATCTCTTTCTTAGTTCCTTACCTGTCTATTTCTAAGGTATTGAATATGTGTTGTCTCTTAGAACCACCAATAGTTGATATCTGGTATACCACAAATGTTCTTCTCTTCAAATGTTGTCATCATCACATCACCTCCTCAGGAACATTCCTGGATATCAAAATCAGTTCCGGCCCAGACATCAGCTAACATTCCATCACTCATACTAGTTAGTTTGTAGAACCTTCGACATGAACTTTCTTGTTTTGTTGTTTTTTTTTTAATGTAAAGATACAATGTAAGTACTGTTTATGTCTTCATCACACAGCATAGAATCAAGTCCAGAGACCGTCAATGAATGTCTGCTGAAAGGAAGGTAATTTCTGTGACTTAATTTTTATCATAAAGGTGAAAACTGAAGCATGTTTCTGTTGAAGAAAATGTCCATTAGGAAAGAGTATCAATGTGAGATGCGGATGCTCAATGGACTGATGCACAAACTCCTGCATATTACCGTGAACCTTTCCCATGTGCTATAAATTTGGCACAACCATGATTTAAAATAGTCCTTCCCATGAGCACAACAGAATAAATCTAGAATCCACCTTTACATGGATGCTTTCAAGGCTCTCTCTGTATTTTCAGAGCTAAATGTTTAAGTGTAAGAACATATCTTAGGCTAGGTTCTCAAGAAACAAAGATGGATCAACATTTGATGACAGGTTTTGTTTTTGTTTTTTGTTTTCTTTTAGCTGGGGAGTCCTCAGGATATACAACCTAGAGAGGCAAAAAAAAAAAAAAAATAGAGAGAGACTGAATGAGAGGTCGAGTTGAATCTTGACAATCTGTAGCCACATTCCACCTCATCCCAAGCAGCCTTGTCCCACTTTGAAATAGGTATGTGGGCCTTTATGCCTGCGTGGGGAATGAAGAAGCAGTTTGTTCTCTTGTAGGAGAATGCTGTCTTTGGCTGTGGGCAATTCCGAGGGAGTATCTCACCACCTCAGCCCCCAGGGCTCCTAGAACCTGAGTACTGACAAGTTTAATACTGCCTGGGGAATGTGTTCAAAATACAGATTATTAAGCTGCATCCTGGTTCTGGGAGTAGGGTTTTATATATAATTTGTATTTTTCAAGACTCTCCCCACCAATATGCTGATACACATGCAGGATTGAAAACCAACAGGCTAGAGACTGGAAACAGGGCTTTGGCTGGATACCTCAGAAGATGTTCGAACTCATCAATTCTGTGTATGGTAATGTTTGCAAACTGATGTGTCTTACTTTAATAACTTCTTATGCAAAACTAGCTTTGGATTCTTAGGGTCAATTTGTCGTGGAAATTAAAATGTAGGGGGAGGAGAGATAGGTTTTTAAGTCCTCCCCAAAGGCTCAATTGCTATCAAATACAAAAGGAAATAAGTAAGGGAATCAAAAGTAGAGTCAGGAATGTGTGTATAAGAATGTGTATGTGCAGAGACATGAAGAAAAATAAAAGAATGAATCGAGACTCTTACCTGCCTGTTGAGAGGCGCTAATTCAAGACAGCTCTGCTCAGCTTAAAGTTGGAGTGGAAAAATATCCTTTGTTTATAAATTCTGTTCACTAATTAGTTGTCAATAACTTAAGCATTGTTTAAATTAAACTTTGAGAAGTTTGGATTATTTCATATTTTTTTCTTTAAAGCAGCCAATGTGTACTATATCAAAGTCTTTCCTCTTTTTTTTATGAATTCTAAGAAAAACAGAGTTAATCATCATAATTACCACTTAGCATTATTAAAACATTTTAACAGTACAATGCGTTCTCCAGTTTGTGCACTACTTGAAGGCTTTAGCAGTGTTATTGCTCGAAGAGCCACCACAGAAATCATTTGCCACAATTTATATAAGAACAAAGGAGTGGAAGAGGTTGATGTGTCATTGCATCATTACCTGAAGACATAACACATCTCTAAAAGAAGAAACCAGAGAGATTAATCTTGTTGGAATGATGGAGATTATAAATGGAAAAGAAGGGGACAAGAAATGTTGTCGCTACATATAATTCCATATTTTTTTTTAAAGTTTGAACAACTATGTGAATGCATGAAGTAGTCCACTAAAAAGTACCATCAGAGAAGAATTCCAAGTGTTTTAATGTGGACGACGCAGGGATCATGTAAGATTAATGTTACTCTTACTTCACAACATGTTCAATAGAGTTTTAACTTGAGGTTCTCTTTTCTGGGATAGCACTTTTTTCCCCCAACCATTTACCCAAATCTGACACTTCTGGTTGCAATGTCGTATGCTGAAAGCCATTCATGCTTATCAAAACTGAACCTGAGTTCACTACATTAGCCACCACATTGCTCCTGCTCTTTCTGTGGAAGCAGAAGACTGTTTGTTCAGAGGAAGCCAGAGCAGTATGTGATTTCTAAACAAAGAACATTCTTCTAGAAGCTATCTTTGTTATCTGTGGAGGATTTCACTAAACCACGACACCTCACTAGCTTATGAAACTAGAAGCTGGCTTTCGGGTTGAAGAATTCTTGAAATAGCCCTAAAAATAATGTAGCCTGGAAATCTAGTTTTCTCATTGAGCCGTGGTGTTAAAGGTGTATCTGGGTTGACTTAGCTTCTCCATCAGTTTCTCAGCAAGGCTACACATGGGATATTGTCCCTGGATCATTTTCTACTCCAAGAAATCAGCCTCTTCAGAACTTAGTTATCTATGTGCTTATCGGAAATGTGTCAGAGATAGAGGGAGGAAGGAAGGAGGCACAGGGAGCTTAACTGTCAGACAAGGCGGTTCATGTCCTTGGAAGACCTGAACCAAAGTCAGCCACACCTTGAGAAACTCACTGAAGTTGAGAAACTCAATGAAGAAACTCATTTTATTTTCCTGTAAAATGGGAATGATTCCAAGCTAAGGTCACTAGAAAGATGAATGTGGTGAGGACATTGGTGCAGTGCCTGCAGGAAAGCATATTGAGAAGAGACTCCATTTCAGGAGCCGGGAGATGGGTCAATTGAAGATGTGCAGGCAGGTTACTCTCCATTCCCTTCTGTTGGACACAAGGTTTGCCTTACAGAATGACCTTTGGATCTAACAAGACACATGCTCAGGGTTAGCTTCTATCCTTCGCGCTACTGCAGGTGTCTCCTCATCAACTTGTTGTTCACAGTCTTTGCCCCCTCCTCTTATCCAACTCCTCAGCTCAAAGACCTCCAGGCAGTGGGGATCCACAGCCACAGAAGAGTGCTCAGAAGTTCCACCACAATATGAATATAGGGTTTAGGGAAGCAACTGAGGCAAGGGCATGGAGGTGGTGTTGCCTGGAACTAGAGGCTATTGTGATGGAGAACTGGTAAGACTTTTAATACAACTGTGAATCCTAAGGTCAGAGCCTTGGAGAAACACCATGTGTGAGTTCCAGGAAGCATAGAAACGAATGTTAGATACTGAGGGTTAGGGAGGGGAGAAAAGTATATGGGATGAAATCAGAAGCCATGGTTATTAAGCTGTACATCCATGAAAAAGCTTGATGTGTGCTAACTTGTTCCATCCTCACGCACCCCAGTAAAGTGAGTGCTCCCCCTACTCTCATTTTATGGATGTAACAACTGAGGCCTGAAGAGTTGGCGAGATGCCCAAGGTTGCCTGGCTGGGAGTAGCTGAGGTCTTAAGGCAGGCTGTCTGCCTCTGCCCCCCACCCTGTGTTCCACCTCATGCCTGATGGATCAGGCAGATCTGAGAGGCCAGAACTGAGGCGATAATGACAGAACAAAACCCGAATGGTCATGAAGACCTACACAATTCAGGAGTGAAGCCATTCTCAGTGCTGGAGGTCTTAAGTGAAAAGTCTGATTGCAAAGGACAGTAAAGGAGAAACCAGGGAGAGGACGTGAAAGTCACTGCTGCAAACGTGTGAATATTATAAATGAAAGAGGGTGAATGGTGCACAGGAGCATGGTCAAGGGAGACCTTCTTTAAGAAGTAAAGGTTTAGTACAGTTGTAGGTCAGTGCAAACCAGCTGAGAGAATGCCTGGGCTTTAAAGGGGAGGCTGATGGACAAATGAGAGGAACCTAGGCCCAGGGCTGGGCTCCCTGGATGGAAGGCTTAACTTTAGCTAAAGAAGGAAAGGAGAAGTTGGTCTCAGAGCTGATGGAGTCCTAGGCCCTGGCCTTGGCACTCCTCCATCCCTTAGCTCACTGTTTACTTGCCTCAGATGAGAATGAGCTCATCTTACAGGTGGAGAAATTTGGAATTAGAAAAGGTGGGGAGGCGAGCCCAAATGCCCCAGCCAGGTAAGTGAAGAGAAGGTAAATTGAGGGGTTGGGGTACTGTCTCCTTGGAGAGTTAGGAAGCCATGTTTCTCTGCTCCTTCTATGGTCAGTGATTCTATATATGAATTTGTAAAATGTGAGTGAAACCACATGAGACCATGTAAGGTATCTGTGAACAGGGGTGGCTGTATATCTGAGTGTGTGTTCATGTGTATGCATTAGGATATACTTCTGTTTAAGTATGTCTTCTGAATATCAATTTATGTTTATGTGTATGGCTGTCAGAACATGTAAGGTATGTGTGAATATCTGAGAGAATATGTAAGTACATGTCCATGTGTACATGTGTATGAATGTGTGTCTGTATATCTGTGTGTCTGAGTGTGTGTGAGGAATATATATGAACTTCCTAGGACATGCAATAGGAACATGCAATGGAAGCACACCCCTTTGACATATATCACTATCATGAATCGACCTGGCTACCAGTGATAGACAGCTGTGCTGAGAATCTTGAAGGCTGGTTGTCCACGGTGTGGCTTGGGATCCCTGAACACTAGGGCATTTCTGTGCAGCTCTGAGAAGCACCTTCCTGTGGCAGACAGAGAAGGAGGAAATGCACACTAGTAATGGTATGGTAATGAACTCTGACTCAGACCTGGTGGAGAGGACAGAGATGGAGATGAGCATGAAGAGCTGGGGGAAGTAAGAGACATCACTGTGCTTTACTCACTAAGGATGAGACATTGAACCTTTAAGGGGACCACGCCTACCAGAAATACAGAACTTCAGGGATATAACCCTGACGCTACCCCGTCACTATTCTCTCTCACTATGACAAGACTGTCCTCATATTCAGACCCAAACTGAAACCATTTCTCTCTGTTCTCTCAAGGAGTGCATCCTGCAGAACCAAATCATAAGAGGCTCCCTCTCACTTAGGAGATTCTTTGTTTATTTCCTCTTGTGCTGACAAATGCATTACTGTGGAGATCGAAAGAAGACCAAACAATTTGTTACAGTAATCTTTTTTCTCCTGGCCTTTGTAGTGAATCACAATGATTTGAGCTAATCAGTCACTCCCACAAACAGTCTTGTGATTCCTTTCTTTTAAAGATACACAACAGAACCCCTCAGACTTCCCTAGACTACACAATAGCATATGTGCAGAGTGCTCCCTAGGGAGAAAAACAGTCCATTTCCTGAGTGTGTGTTAGGTGCTCTATAGATTGCTTAGGATGCACTGTCTTATGTCTTCCAGGGCCCTTGAGTGACAAATGTGCTATCTTCCTCTTTGCAAACTTGTTTGCCTGGGATGCAGAAAGGTGAAGTCTGTAGCCAGAGGTGGCATAGCTCAGAAGGAGAAGAGACATGGTGTAATCTTAAATTTGTGTCTCTGTAGCTTCAGAGTGGATCTCCCACACTCTAATCAATATGATAAGCATGGTTTCCATAGATTCAATCCTTGTCCTTACCAGATGTTGATGAGCTTTGTTTTAAGGGCATAAAATGGGTTGGTGTTTTCTGAATACTCAAAGTCCAGTTACTGTCATTTGGCTTTGTCCTTATCAAGAATATCAAGAGTGCCCTTGTCATGTAGTTATTTCAAACACAAACTCTATAAGTTCACACACATTCTCAGGCTCTCATGAATCCCAGGGCCGCAGAGTTTCACTTATCCATGAATAGGAGGTGGTAAGAGAATGGCCTTTATCATTTGAAATTCCAACCACACCACATATGGTAATCTGTTGTGCTGCCTCTGATGTTGGAGACAAGATTTTAAGCAGTAGTACAGAAACTAGTGAATGCTTTAAGGATTGATGACAGTCATTATATATAGAACATTTGTAACTTATTCTCAAGTTACAAATGACTTATTCTCAAGTATAGGGGCCAAATTGATCTGAGGAGCTCTCAGAAATTGAGTGTGTTCATAGTCAACACATGAAATGTCTTCCGTCTATCTGTTACCAGTCTGAAGAACTGGAAAAATTGTCACATGCACCCAGTTAAAGTAGTCTTAATGCTGAGATATAAGACCACACTGAGTTTCAACAAACTATCCAAAATCACTTACTAGTATTGGTGTGTGGAGTTGAAGGGTTGTTAATATTTGCTATAGCAGAGTGGGACCTGTAGGTCACATTATCCGTACTAGTTTAGAATGGGTACAAGGACAATAGATGTGCCAGCATTTCAGAACATAGACTTCCTTAGAATGCATAGTTTTTTTTACTCTCCATCTCTACCCCATCTAAATATTAATTTAAAATTTATCACTTTTTCCTGTGTTGGTTCTATACGTAAAGGTTCATACTGGTCTCTTCAAACTCAACTGTAGTAACAATGCAAAAGAAAATAAAACAAAAGGTAAGGGATTGGATTCTTTGACCTTAGATGTTATTTTTGTTTCTAAATGTTGGAATTGTCTAACACTTTAATGGTTTGGTTAGCTGGGAAGAACAGACCCAATTATTAGTACAAGTATGGAATTGCCTTTATTCATGCTCTCACTCAGCAATTCAGTTCTATGGAATCTTTAATTATGCATGCAATCATTAGTTGCATAGTCACTATAGGAATTCATTTACTTTTCATAAGACACTAAATTTCTGATTGAAGCCATTTGAGCAAGCTCATCCACAGTATTGATCTGTAAGAGCCTTTTTCTCACTCTTGCACAATTCGGATATAGCATCATAGGAATCCATAAGATTAGATTATGCTCTTTAATAGATTTTTTAAAATTGAGGAGTCTCACTATGTTCATTAAGCTGGCCCGTAGTCCATCCTGAATTCATAGCAATAGAATAATTCTCCTGCCTCTGCCTCTCAAATGCAAAAAAATTATAGGTTTGTGCTTCCAGGCCTGGTTTAGAAGGCGTGTGCTTCCAGGCCTGGTATAGAAGGCTTATGCTTCCAGGCCTGGTTTAGAAGGCTTGTGCTTCCAGGCCTGGTTTAGAAGGCGTGTGCTTCCAGGCCTGGTTTAGAAGGCGTGTGCTTCCAGGCCTGGTTTAGAAGGC
>CAJQZJ010000619.1:37212-52251 GCA_907164525.1 Lophiomys imhausi | reverse complement strand
CAGGCCTGGTTTAGAAGGCTTGTGCTTCCAGGCCTGGTTTAGAAGGCGTGTGCTTCCAGGCCTGGTTTAGAACATTAGCTGTCAGTGACAGTTTAGTTATACATATACTTGCCTGCATAATATGCTACCCATCTTTTCACTCAACAAAGTCACTTAAGTTTCCACGCATTTTTCTGCATATATTCATGCTTGTTGCGGTTTGATTTCTATTGCTATGGTAAAACCCTGACCAAAAGCAACTTGGGGAGGAGAAGGTTATTTTCATCCCACACTTTACAATTCATCATCAAAGGAATTTGGGGCTGGAACTCAATGCAGGAACTGGGGAGCAGAGACCACAGAAGAATGCTGCTTACTGGCCTGCTCCTCCTAGCTTGCTCAGCTGCCTTTCTTATCCAGCTCAGGCCAACCTGTCTAAAGATGGAAACATTCACAGTGGGCTAAGCCTCTTACATCAGTTATCAGGAAGAAGATGCCTCAAGGGCATGCCTAGAGACCAATCTGATCACACATAAGGGTCATAGAGCACTTTTTATTTTTTCAAAAGGGACCAAACTATAGCATGGATTCACTGGTTTCCATTTAAATGCCTGTGCTTTAGATTTCCAGACCCAGATCTGCCAGGATGCAGGTTAAAGATTGATATCTCCTTGTTTTAACTTATACTCTATTAATGTTAATGAGTTGCTTGTTAATGTATATCTTCCTGTTATTTATTGCATACATGATGTGATTTTTTTTTCATTTGGGTTACCTTTTCCTTAGTAATATTTTTGGGAACATGAAACCTTCTTACAATATTTGTTTTAAATGTTTTTTTGCAGGTTTCAGGAACCTAACCCTTAGCCCCTTAGTACTTCAATGTGCATTTCATAAAAGTAATGCTATGATTCTATACAACTATAGTGATTTCAAGAAACCAATATTCTTCATGAGTCCACTGCCACAATACATGTAAGTTAGTTTTAAATTCCCAAACCAAGTCACTAAGGGAACACACACACACACACACACACACACACACACACACACACACACACACACACACACACACAGAAACACTCACATGCACATGCTTGTGTGCCCAGGTTGGTTGATTTTGTAGGTTTTCTTGTGGTGTCCTTGACCCTTCTGGTTCCTACAATCAATCGTTCCTTTTCCTCTTCCCCAAGATTCTCCAAGTTCTGCCTAATGTTTGGCTGTAGGTCTCTGCATCTGTTTCTATTAGTTGTGAAACTGCAATTTAATTATCAATTGTAGTTTTAATAAGTATAAACTGTAAGAGTAAGCAGGCGGAGCAGCTGGCGGCTTGGCAGAGGAGCAGTGAGCCTAGCCTGTGTGCCTTAACCGGTTGCTTAATTTGTCCTGGGGAAAGAGCCCAGGGACCAAGGGTGATCTACACCACCTGTGAACTAAACTGTGTTAATTAATATAAGTTGTTATATTAGGCCAGTAGAATTACCAGCAGCTTGGCAGGAGATTCGCCTGGGTTCCAGGGAAGTCAGGGACTGCTTGTACTGAGGGCCTATAAACCACAGCAGTCCTTTCCCCAATAATTAAATACACCAAAACCTTTTAATGTTTTAAGGCTTAACCCTTAGCTGGGCAGACTCTCAATTAGCTACTCTAAGTTAACCCAAATCACCTAATCCCAAACCACGATGTGCCTGTGATTACCTTCCAGCGTTCTCAAAGATGTCTATATCCTTCTGTGTTTCCAGGCGGAAAGGAAAGAACCACTGTAAGTGCAGGGTTCCTGTTCTAATCTCAGGAAGTCCTGCCTTCCTATACTCTTTCTTCCCAGCTAATTGGCCATCAGTGACTTTTATTGACCAGTCAAGAGAATGCCTCAGAAGGGGTTGTTAACCAGATCTCAGCATTGAAATGAGCCTATGAGAAGCAATTTTATTAGACTTTCCACAACAAGTTGCTAGGTAAAGCCTCTCTGATGACAGTTATGTTAGACTCCTGTCTGTAGCATCACACACAGGTGTCTTTCTGGGGGAAAATCATACTTGATCAAATAACTAAAAGGATTTTTATCAAAACTGTCTATGAGCAACTTGTTCCCAGAAGGCTACCTGTATGTGATGTTCCCTAAATTCCCAATTTGTCCTCTTACTACTCTAACAGGTTGGCTAGAGCTAAAATGCCCTCCCATTTATTTGGCTTTCTTAAACTTCCTGGAGGCCACTTTTCCATGGCTATTTTGCTTTGTTTTTGTGCCTCTTGTTTGTTTCTCTACCCTCACAAATATTTTGCTCTTTCTGTCTTGATTCCTCAAGAATATTTTCCTTTTCATTTAAAGTCTGTTTCACTGGCTTATATCCTGGAGTTGGCTGTTCTGGGTGTATCTTCTAACATGGACAGTAGTCACACTTACCACGCAGGTTTGCTTTCTTTAATGCCCGTGAAGATTCTTGGGTTGCAGTTTTGAGCAGGAACTCATTTTCATGGCCCTGTTTTCCTCCTAAGGCACTTAAGCTGCATGACTATTATCCTACCTTCCATTCCAGGCACTGTCTGACCCTTTTTGACTTCTTTCTTTAACTCAATTTCATTTTCTTGGCTTTTTTCCTGCTCATCCTTAATATCCCTTATTAAAATTCCATTGGATTTCCTTCTGCCTTGGGCATCCTGGAACTTACTTTTTTGATATGAGATTTTTTTTTTTATGCACTTGCTACCCTATTCTCTCTCTCTCTCTCTCTCCTCTCTCTCCTCTCTTCTCCCCTTCCTCTCTCAATCCCTTCCCTCTCCCTCTTTTTCTTGCTCATAGTATTTGAATTTCTGTTTGTAAGTGTCCTTTCGGTACCTTCAAAAGCTACTTACTTGGAAGATATTTAATTCCATCTAAACTGAGCTACACTACATACAGTTTTAGCTGGTTTTCTGGTTCTTAGAGAATGTTCATTAGTTGTAAGCACAGGCTTCATATTATTGTTTTATTAACATAGGAAATCCATGTAGAATTAGTTTGAGTTTTTAAAGTAATCAGACATTTTAAGGAAGAGATCCCGACTCCTGATCCTCCTCTGACAGAGGAGGAATACAGTTCTTTAAAGGACGACACTGGTGGGGGTGAGGAGGGTTGGCAAACAGTGACATGTGTGTTTTTTACTCTGCTAGAGGCTTTGATTTCTCTCTTCTTTCTTTCCTTTCATGGCCACAACTCTGAGGAGCTTCTCAGGAGACTTGATAGTCTTCCAGGAGCATGGCTTCCCCACACCTTCCCTGTTTGTCCCTGTTTGCTTTGAACTCTCAACCTCCAGATGGTGGCACATGCCAACATGGCATTCCCAGGACTGTGCTTACTCAGGATTGGCACTGGCACATTCAGCTTTATATCCCCAGGTGTGTGTGTGTGTGTGTGTGTGTGTGTGTGTGTGTGTGTGTGTTGCTGAAAATCAAAATTAGGGCCTAGCATGTAGTAAGCTACCCCCTCTGAGGATGGTTTGTTCTGCACCCTGTCTGTGTCCTCCACTCACTTTTTGCCCCATCCTGCTCTGCACATGCTCGGGTTTGTTATTGCACTAGAAACACTACAAGGACTTTGTGTTTATTTCTCTTCCTGCAGATCACTTGGTACTCATGGTATTATTATTTGTTTCAAAGAAATGTTGAAAACATGGTCACAGGTGATTCTCTTTGTTGTGAGATGTCCATTTCTGCATGTGTCTGTTTTGTTCTATTGATCTTTCTGTTTATTCAGACACAAATACTACATTGCTTTTACTTTCATGGCCTTGTGATACATAGTGAGATCTAGGGAGATAATTCTTCCTCTGCTCTTTTTCAAGCTTGGCATGGCTGAAGATTTAGATTAAATGTTCTATGTAAGTTTTGTATACTAATTAAAGATACTTCTGAGGGTGTCTGTTATGTAAGTGATTGATAAGTGTAAACAATAATTATTAATTGAGAATGAGTTTAAAATATAGATGAACGAGAAGAAAATTTATATCCTTGGATTTTGAAACCCTTGGAGTGCTAACGCTTCATTCCTTTAATGGTAACTCAACATTCAGATAGCTGTTTGTACTTTTTAATAAGTTACATAGTTTTATGGCTTATTTTAGTATAGTACTCTTATGTACCTCCAGGCTCTTCTTTCCTCCAGCTATCCTGGCCAGGGAAGAAAATTTAACAACTAACAACACCCTCTCTGCTACTGCAAGGTCTAAAGGAAGTAAAGGGTGTTATGGTTGATTAGCACTGTCTGCCTTAGGGCTGGAGAGATGGCTCAGAGGTTAAGAGCACTGACTACTCTTCCAGAGGTCCTGAGTTCAATTCTCAGCAATGTCTGCCTTGAGAACAAATGCATGTCCAGGATGGTATGCAGAACATGTATGTTCTTATCTGCATTTATCTATTATAATGTTTCTGTATCTTCCTTTTACCCACTTCCTCAAAGGGACTCCCCAACATGAGGAGGGAACTTGACTACCAGGGTAACTGAGAGTGGCACATGCCCATTTCAGCTCTACCAAAACCTGAGTTCTGTTTTTTCAAACATCCATTGTGCCTCTTCTGAAGCCCAAGAAACAAAATCTTATGCTGCTGTCCTCAGCAGGACCTCAATTTGGTTACTCTAGTCATTTCACAGATGTAAACTCCTGATTTGATGATGTTTTGTGGTCTATTTGCTGCATCTTTCTGCTTTGAAACTAATGCAATTTCTACTACATTAGTTTCAAACACAGGCTCATTAATCGATTTCATTTGTCTTCACTAACCTTCCTACTTTCCATTCCTCCAATATAACAAATTCATCTCTGATCAATACTATATATGCAAGAATAAACACTCAATAATCATTTACTTAATGAAGGACCATTCTATTAACAGTTCTTCACTTGTTTACCTTGTCTTTGGTTCTTAGGAAAGTCAGGTCAATTTTCTATTTCCCACTCTAATAGACAATGAATTCGTTAAGACCAGAGAGGTTGTAGAATTATGAAAATAAGTAAACCAGAGGAGTAATAGAAAAAAACTTAAGTTACAGTCTCACAATGGCTTTATCCCAATAATCCATAACAATAGCACTGAGCCTTCCTGTTGCAGTAGGTTGCAAAAGCCACCACTGCCGCACAAAAGCGAGATCAGATGAACTGACATATAGTGTACATTCCTATGTTGGATGTATGCTTGGGTGTACTTATGCTGTATGGTTTGGAGAATGGTTA
Organism: Lophiomys imhausi; assembly: GCA_907164525.1. Taxonomy (NCBI): domain Eukaryota; kingdom Metazoa; phylum Chordata; class Mammalia; order Rodentia; family Muridae; genus Lophiomys; species Lophiomys imhausi. The sequence continues at coordinate 47,065 of CAJQZJ010000619.1, read as the reverse complement.
ATTGAGTAGAAAGCAAGTAAAGAAGAAAGAATAAGTATCAAATAGCAGAAAGAGGGATGCAGCAAATAGACCTCAAAACATCATCAAATCAGGAGTTTACATCTGTGAGATGACTGGAGTAGCCAAATTGAGACAACAAACAAAAGTAACTTTATCACTGGGTGGTGGCCTTTAATCCCAGCACTTGGGAGGCAGAGGCAGGTGTATCACCGAGTTTGAGGTCAGACTGGTCTGCAGAGTGAGTTTCAGGACAGACAGGGCTACACAGAGAAACCCTGTCTCAAGAAACAAAACAAAACAATACGAAAGTAACTTATCAGATTGGGAACATACAAAATCCAGTAGGAATCAACTGGGACAATTGGAAGAGTCGTCTGAGTGACCAATTGAGCTTTTTCTCCATGCCAAGCTAACTATGATGGACATCTAGCTTCCTGTTTCTATATTTATATCATGGGATAAACAGTAATAACATCGGCCAGAAGTGATGTTCCTTCTAGTAACTCTTACGTATTTTAAGTCTTGGGCTGTTCTCTTTCCTCCATGTCAGAGAGTCAGGGACCAACTCTGTTCTAGATAAAGATGTTTTGGAGAACATTTGAAATAAACAAGCTGGAGTCTGGGACAGGATGGTCTTCCTCATTCCTAGAATAGTTTAAAGTCTGTTTCACTATAGATATTCAATGAATGAATATATATAAATGAATGAATATATATATATTCATTCATTCATTTATTCATTTTACCTCCTCATCGCAGTCCTCACATACCTCTCCACCTGTTCTCACCTTCCCACTTTCTCTTCCCTTTCCCTTTTCCCCTTCTCCTCAGAAAAGGGGGCCCCCCTCACTAACAACCCATCTTGGCTCATCAGGTCACATCAGGACTAACAGCATCCTCTTCCACTAAGGCTAGACAAGGCAGCCCAACTAGGGTAAGGTAATCCTCAAACAGGTAATAGTGTCCAAATCAGAGAGAGTCTCTGCTCCACTTGCTAGGGAATCTACACAAAGACAAAGTTGTCTATCAGCTGCATTTTGTTGGGGCCCTAGATCCAGACCATTCATGCTTTTTGGTTGGTGTGTCAGTCTCTGTAAAACCCTAGGAGCCTAGGTTAGTTGATTTTGTTGATCTTCTTGTGAAGCTCTTGTCCCTTCCAAATCCCTCTATTCTTTCTCCCCACTCTTCTACAATACTCCCTGAGCTCTACCTAATGTTTCGCTGTGTGATTCAGCATCTTTTTCGATTCACTGCTGGGTGGAGACTCTTGGACAATAATAGCTATGTCAGGTTCTTGTCTGAGGGCATAGAAGAGTATCATTAATAGTATTCAGATTTGGCTCTTTCCCATGAGGGGGTTCTCCAGTTGTACCAGGCATTGTCTTAAAATATTTTTATTAATTCTTTGAAAATTTACTATATCATATTTTGATCATACTCACACAAATCCTACCAGATATACCCACTCTTCCTTGCTCACCTAACTTTGTTTTCTCATTTTTTCCAACCCATCAAATCTAATTTGTGCTACCCATATACTCATGAGTGTGTGCCACACATGTGGTCGTTACAGCATGCACAAGAGCTGTGCAAACTTAATCCTAGAGTCCACTTTCAACAATTTTTTAATTTTTATTCATTACTTCAGGTTACATCTCCATCAAAGTGCCCTCTTTCCACACCTCCCAGACCTGTCCTCCCACCTTCTACCCCCTATCCCTTCCATCCCACTCCTCTGGAGTGGAGTGACCCTACATATCAGTCCCCTGCCCCAGTACAGCAGTCATATGAGGGCCAAGAGCCTCACTGGGGGCCTACAAGGCAGCACCACTAGGGCAAAGTGTCTCATTGGCAGGAAACAAAGTCTATGTTCCTGTTTCCTTTGGTCCATTGGTTGTAGTATAGCTATCCTGCACTATATGGCTAAAATCTGATTATAAGTGAATAGATGCCATGTTCATCCTTCTGAGTCTGGGTTAGCTCACTTAGGATGAGCTTCTCTAGTTCCATCCATTTGGCTGCAAATTGCATGATTTTGTTGTTTCCACTTTCAACAATTTTAATATCTCATAACAATTTAATGATATATAAAAATATATGTGCATATGCATATTTATATTTATTTATGCATATATACATACATATATTGCATATGTGTGTGTATATATATATGTAATATATACACAGCACATACACACACACACACATTACAGTACTTGTAGAGCTTAGCTGAATGAAGTTTCCTAACCCTTAAATTAATTTTTCTCCAATTTTCTGTGCCTTTGCTTGTTTGTAGCTGAAAGCAACTACAGTGTATGTAAAGATCAAGCTGTCAGTTGGTGGCCAGGGAAATCTCTGCAATGAGGTGCTGTGCTGGCTAGGAAGGTTCCCTGACAGAGTATGTCTTTCAAAAGTGAGAGAAGGTGCTAGAGAGATGACTCAACTGTTAAAAGTTTGCAGACAACTTGGGTTCAGTTCCCTGCACCCACATGGAAGCTTACAACTGTCTGTAAATCAAGTTCCAGGGGATCTCAAGCACTCCTCTGGTCTCTGCAAGTATTACTTACACACACTCAGGCAAAGCACTCATGCACATAAAATTAAAACAACAACAACAACAAAAAATGTTTGACTTTTTCCTTAATGTTTGCCAGCATTTTCTTGTTGCTAAAAGGCTACACAGCATCATATACCCCTGATTTCTTATTTCTGGATCTAGGTTTGAGAGTGGTCTCTACCGACTCTTCTTCTTTGCCACCATCCGAAACAAGCCTGCAGTCCTTTCATTTCAAAGACCAATTGAGGACCAAAAAAGGGCCAAGGCCTTATCACATTTACCAAGTGTTAGAGTCTGGCTCTGTGGGTGCACACTCCCCCTTTATTCTCATGCCAACCCAGTTGTCCAGAGACTCAAAGTGGAGATAAATCAGGATGGAGGTAAATGTCCCAAATGGTTTGGCATCTGCATACATTCTGGCTCTTTGCCCCATCTCTCCAAGACTCTCTTACAGAGCTTGGCTTCTCACAGACAGAAGGGACCTGTCCTGGAGAAGAGACCAATTACAGGCTTTCTCAGCATATTTGTGTTTCTGTTTTCATTTGTTCCATGGACAACCAACAATCCTCGAAAGATGTCTGATGCTTGCCTCCTTTTCTACAGAAATAGGACCAGAGGCCTTCTCAAGTGGGCTGCAATGTACTCCTTCAACTATACTGCAAAGAGACATGAAAGAGTGGGCCAAGGCCCCACCCAGTGCTGATTTGGGGGAAGCAAGAAGCTGTTCCAATCCAGCAGCTGATATTTACACCTCTGAATAATGTGTGAAGGCGGCTGTGGAAACAGTAGCAGATGACTCCAGAGAAATCAGGAAATGAGGCCTTTGACAAAGATGCAGGCTGTTTATGAGAAACCATGTAACTCTGCTAAAAATACATCTGCAGTACCAAATGCTCATTTCTGATACAAAAACTATATAAAGAATAGAGTTATCTTCCATCCATCTTCACCCAGGCTGTGGGCCTAAGTGTTTATCATCTACAGTAAACATCACAATTTCCCAGCCCAGATATGACAGGAAGATCTAGTCCCAGCTCCTGAGTGCCTGCTTCACCTTAAATGGATGGGAAATAGAGGAAGCAAAGAATAATGTTCATTCCCAGTTTGATGCTTTATGACTCAGAGAGTTCATTCGGGTGACTAATAGCATGGGTGAGCAGTTGGAGTTCCAGTTTGCAGGTGTTATGCCGAGACTTGATTGGAAAAGGGACATGGTAGATACTGTGTGAGAGAGTTCATGCAACCAGACCACTCAACTGAAGTTTTCAATATGGAAATCCATCTGCAACCAATGCCACAGATGCAGAAAAGGTGTGCTTGACTGAGACTAATGGACGGGTCTAATTGGGATGATATGTTTCAAGCCAATCCAGGGGACACCCAAATTATGGATAATCCCAAATGTTATATATACTGTCTCCCCACACACATACACATGCTCATTTTATAATAAAATGTAATATAAATTAAACACAGAAAGAGATTAGCAATAACTGACAATAAAATAGAACAATTACAATAATCAAGACTGAGCAATCAATTATTACAATAAAATAGAATACTTACATCAATCAAACATCACTACTCTTTCCTTTTGGGGACACTGAAAGTAAAATGAGGGTTAACCAAATACAAACACTAAAATACAATGGTCTCTCCGATAACTGACAGAACTTCTGAGCAGCAAACAGACAAAAGAATGGCTTATGCCACATGGAGCAGCAGTAGGTTTCATCGTGGACCAACAGTATTCACTCAGGGCATCCAGGACACAAGAAAGGGGCCTTGCCCTCAATGCTTGAGATTATTTGCAAGAAAAATAGACATCAGAAAGAATCCTGTCAAGAAAGCCTGCCATTAGCATTCAGAATGACTTTAGACATACTTTGCAGCTTTTAACAGGACTTTCCTGATGCCCTCTATCACTCTATTTCTTCATTACTGTCTTAACAGTAATGAAGAAAACAAATACAGAACCTGATGTGTGTGTGTGAGTGTGAGTGTGTGTGTGTGTGAGTGTGAGTGTGTGTGTGTGATTTGTATAGTGAAAAATTGAAGCTGTAATCTGCCCTCAAATACTCTGACCTAGCAACTGAATGCCTTCAGGAACCTCCACACCTTCTATTTCTAGATGCTATTGGATCCTGAGTTGGGAGCAGGATAAAGGGCCAAAGCCTGGCAGCTGGAAGCTCATATCCCTAAAGATGCAGAGCCACAGAAGAAAAGGGGCTTCTCATTACTCACCTAACATCAGAAAAATCTCAGGGGATGACTACAGATGACCCAACTAAGTCACGTGTCTACCCCATGGACCATCTGCTCAAAAACTGGGACATATGTCTGTGACTATCCAGTGGAGTCAGCAGGCTCTTGCTACAGGAATTGGTGTAGTACTCGTGTGTGTGCTGGAGGGATTTGAGATTCAGTGGGAAGAAACTGGACAGAGAATTGCTCACATCTGACCTCAGTGTAGAAACGGAGTTAGGACTGATCCTAAAGTGAAAGCTACAATAGTTGGGTGCTTGAAAGTACTGATAAAAATAGACTGTCTTTGGAATGAATCTACCCACTTCAGGGTAGAGATAAGAAAGAGTTAATGCCTTAGAAAGACATATTTTTTCTTTTCTTTTCTTTTTTTCTTTCCTTTCTTTTTTGGAAGAGGGGAAGGATCCTATTTAAGGGAATGATTTTTTTTTTTTTTGCATGATGTAAATTTACTAGGGCATGCTAAATCTTCCATAAAAGAAAATAAGGATAAGTTTCATAGTGCTATTAGAGGAAGGGAAAAAAAAAAAACCTCCACAGAGAGATAAAGTGATGTGTCAAGAGTAAAATACCAATTACTGAGACGTGGAGTGGGGCTTTAAAATAACGACATGCAAATTAAAGCAACTCTGTGCTTACACCTATTAAACCAGGGAGGTTTTTTTTTTTTATGATAATATCCACTTTTGGCAAGATCTCCGTGAAACAGGTACATTTGTGCATTGCTAGAAGGACTCCAAATTGAAAAACATTTTGACAACATGTAATTAAAGGCATTAAAGTGCTTGGCTTCTTTTGACCCTGCCATCACTCCTCAAGAAACTTCTTAGGAGTCAAGTGAAAAAAAATTGAAATAAAATGGTAACTGACTTAGCAAGTTCTAATTTCTATGGAAGAATTATGAGAGTCATAGTTCATCTTTTTGTCCTCAACAAGGTTTCTATTGAACATGACACAGAGGTTATTCCTTAATGTTTGTTAAAATAATAAAATGCTTGTTCACAAAATGATGAATTTTATTTGTGTGAGATCATCTCTAGGAAGGATGCTGTTCTTAGAAAATTCTATGAAAATGATATTCTGGAGTATAAGAATACTTAGTTGAGGGTCCAATCACAAATGGCTCTGATGCTCAGATTATAAGTATGTAAACTTCAGTTTTGCATCTGGACATAGAGTGGAAATGAGTAGTATTTTCTGTTCACTTCCTCTCCTGGAATCTTGACAGACTTAAGCAATGGTATCCTGCCCTGCTCTACAACCCTATCACATCTTTACCTGATACATTTTATTTATAACTGGGTACAAAATTGGCAGGGCTCAGAACAAGATCAACATTTTGAGACTTTTGTTTAAGATTTATTAGGAGGTTCTTAGCCTTCATATGACTGCTGAACTAGTGCGGGGGACTGATATGTAGGGACACTCCACTCTGGAGGAGTGGGACAGAAGGGAGGGGGATAGAGGGTGGAAGGGTGGGACTGGGAGAGGTGGAAAGAGGGCACCGTGATGGAGATGTATCTTGAAGTAATAAATAAGCATTTAAAAAAAAAAGATTTGTTAGAAATGTAAAGATGGCAGCAGCTGAACATTGAAACAAATACAAGGCCCTTTGGGGTGCAAGAGGCTGGCCTGTGTTACTACTCTTCAGATCAGTCCAGCCACAGACTGTGAACATTTGAGTAGAATTAAACTCTGATATCTGTTCTTTCTTAGTATGGGGCAATTTTGAGCAATAAATGATTCTCCCTTTCTGTGCCCTGATCTGGTCAAGTAACCCTCCCCCACCCCACCCTCTACTCTTTTCCTGCCTTCTACTTGATTTCCAATCCTGTAAACCAGGAGCAGCACTTCCTGTCTCATTCTCTTGCTGTGAGAGATGAGAGGCCTTGCTCTTCCAACACAGCTTTCACCTCCAGGGAATAGTTTTAAAAATTACCCATCTTCAGATTCAGCCTCACGCACCCTCCCCCAGTTTCCCATTAAAATACTCATAAAAAAGATGAAAAGGAGAAAACTCACAACAGCAGGGACATTATAGATAATAACCCACCATATGCCAGAATCCAGGGGAGCTACTGTGACTGCAGCATCCATTGGTTATGGTAAGAAAAGCAGGTGGTCATGGCTACAGTGGTATCTTCCAGCAAGGCCTGGGTTTTCGTATAGCTGTGTTATGTCCACCTGTAGCATGTCCAGCTGGGCCTGCACTGATGCCACACATTGGGAGGCTCTCAGAAATATACTATATTTCAACCGCACTTCCTATAAATACCATTCCTACTATCTGCTCATGGCCATTCCACTTTTTAGTCTTAAGGAGATGTCACTTGCTTGCCTACCCTATACGACTCTCACTCTTTTCCTCATGTGGTTTCATCCAAACAGTTCTGTTCCTGGTCCAATTTCCCAGCTTTCCTTTGTATCCATTAAAAGTGTATCTTAAAAATAAAAACAAACTAACAACAAGAAGAAACAAAGTAAGTCTTCCTCTTGGCTGAGAAATCCTTCTCAGATAGGTTATAATGGTCCTCACTCCACTCCAACCTGTAGGATAGAATGAGGAGTCTAGACCGAGCTAAATAAACCCCTCTTCTCACTGTGACCAGGCTCTTGGATGTTGGACTATGGTGACTCAGTAGTGACTGGCCAGGGTCTAGGCATGAACACATGCACTGTTAAGAGAGAACTGAAAATGGTCAGAGGATCACCCAATGCTGTTCTGCCATGATCTTCAGCAGGTGGCAAAAGGAAAGAAGCATTTTAATACTCCTTGGTGCCATAACGGTTCTCTGGCTTTAGAATTAAAGAATCAAACCAGAGCTTCACAGAAAAATTGTGTCTTCTTTGTTTTAGGAGCGTTGAAGCAAGTGCTCACTGCTGATAAGGTCAGGGGGAAGATGTTTCACCTCTCAGATCCTCTGAACAGATGCTGGGCTGGAACTGAAAGCAACCAAGGCCAAGGTCAGCATGGCTGCTGAGGTCATAGATGTCACCCCATCTGATCAGAAATACGGCATGAAGATTTCTGCCATCATCTTTACCTCTCTGAATACATAAACCTCTTGGGATGCTGGGACCCATCTTGAAGATGGGAGAGGAGACCTGCACACTAGCTTTCCTTCCTTCTCCTGACTTGCATGCACACATTCCTACACATGGACCAGTTGATACAGAGAAGTTGTTGGCTGGGACTTGTTTTCACATACTACTCTAGAAATGTGTTGTCCTCCAACAACAAAATTGACTGCAAAGATAATTGATTTTTTTTTCCTGTAGAAAGAAAAATTGGCTGATTCAGGCTTTTCCTTTACAACATTAAATTGTAAAAGGCAATGGATTTTTGTAGAGCTGCTGTTTAGGGAGAAAAGACATTTTATATACTGTTTTAAATACGAAAAGGCAGCAAATGATGTCAGAGATAAACACATGGGCACATGACTTAGATTTCTTTCTTGTAAAAAATATCATTTGACAAACAGATCAATCAAATAAGTGAATGAGGAGGTTTTAAAGAAATTAGGGAAGTAAATTTGAAATTATAAATTGAATTTTAGTTATATTCTTTATGAACACATTACAAAAATAAAGGCCCAAGACAAGCAGTTTCTGATAAAGGTACATCAGAAAAATAGTAATAATGGGAACCATTGGAAACTCTTACAGCTCTAGGTTACACAGATTTCCTGGGTGTTCCTGTGTGGGTCATCACAATTGCTTCCCTCCAGAAGTGTACCTGATACATATGGGAAGACCCTCCTAGCTTTGAGTACATTCTATGTTTCTGCTTCTGGTACCACCAAGGAGGTATGTGACTCAGGCTAAAACATTAGATTATCTCTTCCAGGGCTATGAATCTTGAATGGAGAGACACAGTGCCACCCTTATCTCAGCTATCTTTGAGGCCTCTGGAACCAAGGGTCATGGACTCTGCCAAGATTTCAGGATCCACCAATACGCAGCTCATCTCGAAGCATGGCAAAACTGTTCAACTTTTCCTTGGACTCCTCAACATTACCTACTTGCCTCTATCTATCTATCAGCAGATGGAAGTTATTCATTGGCCATTTCTATTATTCTTGGCTAACTTGAACCTACCTAATGAAGAAGCTGCTTCTAGAAGTTGAGATTTTCAATTATCAAAATGTCAGAGAAAAGAGAAAAATAAAGACTTATACATCTTATCCTCTTGTCTGTGAAGGTGGAGATCTTTGTGCTGCTGTAGTGACACAATCAGGAAAGTGTTGCATGTACTCTATTGGGACTTTACTTGACACCAAAATGGCAGGATTGTAGCACACTTCAAAGACCTCTTATACCTTTATGGTGCAAGATAATAAAGATCTAGCCCCAATTCCAGACAACCATTCTAGAACTGGTAGAGAAGAACTTAGAAGATACACATCCTTTAAACAAGGCCAGCAGAAACCTCAATTGACTGAAGGTCATATACTACAGGCCTTGACTGCAGCAAATGTGCTATTTTTCTTGATTTTTTCCCTTCTTGTTCCCCCCCTTACAAACAATAGTACTTCTACTTATTCACTCTCTTCTCTCCTCCACTGCCCTCTTTTTTCCACCCCTCCTCTTTTCCACAGTCTCCCACACTTTCTACTCCCCCACACCCAGTGTCCCTTTTTCCCAAGGACCACAGAGCTGCAAGTCCTTCCCTCGCGAGCTACAAGAGAGTATAATCATCTTTAGGAATTTGACATGGGATGAATATAAAGCTTAATGAAACATCCTGTTCAGAAAACATTACCTACTTGGAGACTCTGGCAAACATGGGAAAATAAGCAAGTCCAGGAATCCTGGAGATCTCCCTCTCACCCCTTCATTCTTCTCAGACACCTTTAGAAGTGACAGAAGACTGGCTAATCATCAGGCACTGTGAACTTGGAAAAAGAGGCTCTGTAGCACCATGTTGGAATGCAGTACCAGATGTGATGTTAGGCATTTTCTCTAAGGAGACAGGAATTAGGTGAATGTTATTAGGCAGAGTCCCCTTTGAATGTACACAAAGGAAGAATC
>CAJQZJ010000619.1:13354-37202 GCA_907164525.1 Lophiomys imhausi | reverse complement strand
CTCTCCTCCATCTTTAATTGTTGCATAAAAGAGTCATGCTTACAGCATTAAACTTGAGCCACATCTGATTCAGGCTGATTCAAAGTCCTTTCTGACATAATTTAAAGAGGCATTAGGGAATTGAAATATCAGCCTGGTTGTTCAGTGTCCAAATGACACATTCTTGGATTATTACTGGTAATGAAGTTTTCTTCATGTGAACTGGCAAGTAGAAAGTTGGACAACAGAGAGACCAAACTTTGGGATTGAGAAGAATTCCTATCCAGGCAGAGTGGCACATGGCTTTAATTCTAGGAGGCAGAGGCAGGTGGATCTCTAAGTTCGAGGACAGCCTGCTCTATAGCATGAGTTCCAGGACAGCTAGGGTACACAGAGAAATCCTGACTCAAAAAAAAAAAAAAAAGGAGAGAGAGAGAAAGAGAAGAATTCATAAGAAAGACCTGCCTGCATTTTAATTCAGTTTTTGGCCTTTCCATGAAGTACAGCTGTGATTTGTGAGTCCTAACTAGCATGATTTGCCTACATTCTTTGGGTAATACAGTCACCTTTGGCCTTAATCTGGCTCAAGGTTTCTATTTCTAGAAACCAAGAGAATCTAAATACTGCTCATGATTATATGTAACATTTACATTTTCAACTCTAGCACTCAGTGAGTCATCCATTTTACAAGTTTCCTGTGCATTTTGAAGAAATCTGTCTCACAGCACCTACTGCAATGGACAGTCATCATTTTACAGAAACACCACCCACTAAACTATGAATTCATTAGGAAGGTCTTTCTCACCTCTCACTCCACAAACCTGATTAGCATGTGCCTTCTGACTGTGTGCGTGCAACCTGATGCGGTTGGATGGGCAGATGGTGGGGCTGTCATGGGAACTGGGACTCCTACTTGTAAAACGAGCTTTGCTCATGGCTCCGCAGCTCTGCTCACACCTGACACTGATGGTGTGTGTTTGTCAGCTCAGTCCAGAGAGGCCAGGAGATTGAGTGGATGGTGAAAGAAAGTGAATGCTGTCTAGCTAAACGTCAGCATTATTAGCCCACTGACCTGTTGAATCATCTCAGTAATTTTGTACCTGAGAAGAAACCAAACCATGGAGTAGGCAGGCCGCCACCATCTTTGATGTTTGTCCTACCAGGTGAGCAGGCATGGAGTTCAACAGCCTATCTCACGTCCAGCAGATACGACACTAGATTTTTACCATGTGCATGTATAGATGGTAAGGGTCATGGTAGGAGAAAATTTGTTCACTAGAGTCAGATGTAGCCCACCCTTAACTTGGATGACTCCCAGAATGAGAGAATAAACATAGAGTCATACACCACATACTGAAATATTTAAAGGTTATAAACCCAGATAACAAATAGCTAAATCCAGTACATTCCATCCCTTATCTGGACAGATAATCCTTCCAATATCCTGGGAAGACTGAGCTCAGATAAAACATTCCTGAACTTCTTGGAATTCTGCACTTAGGGACAAATGGCCTCATTAACCACGTTTTCTTCCCCCCTTGACTCTGCTCCACACAACAGGGCAGGGTGTTGGGGGAGGGGGTTGGGCATACAGCTATAGAAATGCATCCTGATTATCTGAACTTTGATTATACTCTGCATTAACATCTGCCCCCAGCCACTATTGTGTCTAAGAAGACACATACCTTCTGAGAATGAACAAAGGGAAGAGTCTGTGGCAGACTTGAGAAAGAAGTCCATGTTATTTGAACAGGAAATTCCAGAATTCTAAATTTCAGAACATCTTGAGGGTGGAGTAATGGAAAATATATGTATAACTGAAGTCCCCGTGCCATTCAGGCTTCTTACAGTCAGACAAGACCAGAGTGGGACCCTATTAGGTAAGATGAAATAAACTCTTACTGAAATCTGAGGGGGGGTCCTGGTCAAGAAGATGAGTGACAAGACCTTAAGGGGTTCTCCTATGAGTCAAAAGAGCAGCCACTGAAGGGAGACACAAAGCACAGTCTGATGTAGTAAGGACAGGCAAGGCAGGGCTCTTCCCAGGGACAGCAGGAAAGCACCTGGGCAAAACTTCTGTGGTCACGTGGAAACACTGTTCACATCTGTCTGTAGGGAAAAAGATAACACCCAGGCTCAGGTGTTACCAGAGAATTGGAATCATAATGAAGCTACCCAGTTCTGGACTCAGAGAGCCATAAAGAACACTTGGAAGATAATATGTTGACACAACAGACAGAATGGGAGCCCAGTGGTCAAAGCCCAGTTACTTGTCAGGGATATCAATAGATCGTGGCTTAGTTATAAGTGCCCTTTTCCTGTAACCATGCCCTGCAGCCCATGAGATTGCAGATGCTCTTCTGCCCCAGACTGGCTCTGATGCTTCAGAGCCTGTGGTGAGGGTCTTTAGGCTACAACCAGAAGGAATTGAGTAAGAAAATGCCGGGGGACAAGGTGATTGTGACAATAGGATGGAGTTGTCAGGGAGATCCCAAAGTTAGCAAAATCTAGAACTCTGCTAGCCAGCCTGATGGTCATTAGCCTCATGTGGCTGATTGATCACTTGAAATGCAACAGCTTTATAGGAGATGTACTGTGAGTGAGCACACAGACTAAAGTATAGAGAGGAAATAGAATGTGGTGTATCTCCTTCACAATTTTTTGTATTAGTTTCATGTTTAAATGACCGTACATTTTATATATTGCTTTGCACAAAGCCCATAATTAAAGGTAATTTCATTTTCATCCTCTTACATTTCAAGGACAAGTTAGAACATGTAAAATTCTATCCTCTCTCATATTGTATTTCTGTCATCGTTACAGGCTTTCTCTGACTGAAGAGCAAGAACATGGTAGAAAAGGGAGGAGATGAAGGAAGAAGAGGGAGGTCAAAGAAGCAATCCGTGTTTAACTTTGTTGGGATGCTAATGTTCTTTTAACATTTGCTATGCCTCAAGTACTTATCAGAGAACATTTATGTATCGTATTTCACTTAACCTTCCCAGGTCACTATAAGATTTTTTTTTTTAATTGTCTCCTTGTTACTGATGAAAAGTCTTAGAAAGTACAGTTGTCCCACTCACTAAAGGAATATGTTCCAAGACTCCCAATAGACAGTCCTAAAGTTGTGGCTACTCCCAAAATCTGCACACACATGGGATTCCCTCCTGTACACACATGTTTATGACAGCATTCAATTTATAAACTAGACTCAGCCAAGAAAATACATCAGAGAAAATACAGCTTCCTTAACAAATGGTGCTAAGTGAGGTGGATTTCCAAGTGTCAAAGAATGAAACTCTATCCATTGATCTCACTTTGCACAAACAAATTCAATTCAAAACCAGGCCAAAGCTCTCAAACTACTGCAGGAAAACATAAGTAAATGCTTTCAGCATACAGGCAAAGGGTCTTCTGAACAGAACTCTAGCTGTGCAGGAAACAGCTCCATGAATTGACAAATGGAAGCGTATTAAGTTTAGAAGCTGTTGAAGAGCAAAGGAAGCAATCATCAGAGTGGACAGAGAGCCTACAGAATGGGGAAATTATGTTTTCCAGCTACATGTCACACAAAGGGTTAATATCTAGAATAGTAATTTGCACAGAGAACTTCAAAAATTAAACAGCCAAAAATCTAAACAATAAGTGGGTTGATAAACTGATAGTTTTGCAATGAAGTGGTCAATAAATAGTTGAAAAATGTTCAATATTCTTAGTTACAGGATTAGCAAATTAAACTGCTTTGAGATTCCACCACACCCCAGTCAGAATGTTTGTCAAGAAAACAAATGTCAATGAATGTTGGCAAGGATTCGAGGAAAGAGGAACCCCCCTTTACTGCTAGAAGGAAGATAAACTTCTGTAGCCACCATGGAAATCAATATACAAGTTCTCTAAACAGCTGAAAAATAGTACCATATGACCAGCTACATCACTCTTGGATATATCCAAAGGATTCTAAGTCCACATACCACTTGCACATCCACATTGATAGCTGCACTATTCACAAGAGCTAGGAAATGGGAGCAGCCTAGATATTTATTAACATTTCGACAGATACAGAAAACTGTGGCACACATATATGATTCTCTTTAGCTCTACAGAAAAATGAAATCATACCATTTGTAGGAAAATGAATGCAACTGGAAATCATTATATTTAGGGAAATAAGCCAGACTTAGACAATTACCTCATGTTTTACTCTCATATGTGGAACCTATATTAAATTACACATGCACGCATATAATAAGTGTGTGTGTGTGTGTGTGTGTGTGTGTGTGTGTGTGTGTGTGTGTTTATAGTTGTTTACTTGTAGGCCAAGAAGCTGGAAATGGTATTATAAAGGAGTGGTAGCGGGAACTGGGAAATAGAAAGTGCAGTGGGATAATGTGTTAGGAAAGCAAAGAGGAGATTAACTTGAGGAAAAGGGAGCTAGCAGGGAAAAAGAGTGAGTAGGAAAAAAGCATAATGACCCATGTGTAGGAAGGTGACACATGAAACCTGTTGCTTTGTGTGTTAATCTGAAACCTTGTTTGAAAAAGAACAAAACAAAGTAGGCTGCATTTCCACAAATAAAGAGTAAGTAAATACATAAAATAAGTATGACAAGAGGTTAGCAAAAATAACCAATAATAAAGGAGAGCAATTACTACAATATTTTGAAATAAAAGTCCTCTGCACGTGGTCCCTCTCTTGAAATATCTTATACAGGATTCCACCTACTTGTGATGAAGTGATATCTTCAGGATGCCTTTGTGATGAGGTGGCATGAGATAGCATGGCACTGAGCTGTTACTAACCACCTGTCACTAGGGAGAAGTAGGGAGAAATATTGAGCTGAGGCAGTGCTAACTGATTTACAAAAACCTGAAATAATGTAACATGAAACCTCAGACGCAGGGGATCCTGTATAAGAAACAGAATCAAGGCCGTATAGCTAGTGAATAGAAAGAGCGGTGGAGGTGTATGTATCAGTGAGATCATCCACCCACATGCTCATCTTTTAACCTTTAATCTCAAACCTTTGCCTTTAACCTATGGTTAAGAGAAATGAGAGATGTATGTATGGCCACATTTCACTTGTTGAAGAGTTTCTAAGCAAACCCTGTGTGTGTGCATGCATGCGTATTTGTGTGTGTGTGTGTGGTGTGTTAAAACAAGACGATCACAGAGGAATAGAGAGTTTTGAGACAGACCCCAAACCCACACTTACTGGGACCATCCCTGCCTTCTTGTCCTTCAAGGGTACAGATAGAAGAGAGTATATTGTCTAAAATTCTGGCTTAGGAAAATTGGATGGGACTTTATCAGCTGAACAAACAAGGCTGCATATTGACCTTGACAGGTGAAGTCATTGAGAATATGCAACAAAACTTCCAAGCTGTCAAAACAGTTCAATGTGCATTCCCTTAGAGCACTGGAGGTGGATGTTCTCTACAAAACAGCAGGGATGAAGTAGAGAAAATGAATGGGCTATCAAGAAGCTAATCTCCTGATGCTAATTGTCATGGAAGCAGTAGAGAACACAAACACCATCCACCAGTGTGGCAGGGTGGAGTGTATGGTCAAACTTCAATGTGGCTCTTTGTAGGCAGGGACTGACTCCCTCCAGGGCAGGTCCTTACTGTTTAGAAGGGGAGCTATTGTGTATACTTACATAGCACTGCAGAGGGGCAGTTCTGGCCTCCTTTGACACGATGTATCACTGCTGGGTTTCTTTGAGCTAAGGTTTCTTGTAGTTTCTCAACCCAGGTCGAGTTTAAGGGCTGGGATGAGAATGTGCATCCCTGAGCTTTGCTGTATTCATTTTCAGGGACTTTGATAACAAAGAACCTCAGTTCAGGTGGCTTTCATAGCAGATAAGCTTTGCCTCATCCATCTAGAGTCTAGAAAACTGAAATCAGGTGTCTTTAGGGTGATTCCTTCTGGAACTATGACAAAGAATCTGTCCATGATTCTCTTCTAACTTCTGAATAGTGTCCACAGTCTTGGGTGCTCCTTGACTTGTGGACAGCTTGATATTAGCATTTATCTTCCTATGGTATTCTTGTTAAACACATGACTCCTGCATTTGCATGTCTCTGTGTCCAAATAACCACCCCCAATAAAGGCAGCCATATTGTAGTAAGATCCATTCTAATGGCCTTGTCCTAATGAGAATTTACAAAACCCTTGTTTTGATGTTTTTTTTTTTTTTTTTTTTTTTTTTGTAACTAGCTAAACCAGAATTCCTCAGACTGGGTAATTTATAAAAAATAAAGATTGATTTCTTATTGGTCTGGAGGTTGGGAACTCCAAGAATGAGCTCTTGGCATCTGGCAAGGGCCTTCTTGAGAAGTTGCATCAAGTAATGTGAATGGTGTGGACATGACAAAGCAATTTATGTGACAGATAGAAAGGAAATCCAAGTTAAACTCATTCTTTTGTTAGGAACCCATTCCTGAGAAAACTAACCTGCGCCTGTTATAACCACCTTTATTTGCTCCAATGAGAGTGTCCTTTCAATCTCTTCATGGTTCCACCTCTAGTACTGCTATGAACGACTTCTATATGAATTTTGGAGGGGATATCAGAACACAGTAGGTTCTAGTTCTAAATAAGTTTGTACTCATAGGTACCTCATGTTAGTACTTCAGTAAGTTTTGGGGACACAAAATTCAACCTATAGCATCCGAGATTGCTGATATTCCTTTGGAGAACAATTATATTATACTCAAGGTCTAGACAAGGGTCCAAGTCCTTCCATTAACCACTCTAGTCCCTGTCATAGAAGTATTTCTCCCCTATGACAACTAGGGAACCTCCTGTGCAGTAAAGACATGGGCCTTGAAAGGCAGCTCTCTTTTTCCTCTCAAGCCTTCCCCAAGCCCCTGGGTCTGTTGTGAGGAAATCCTTCATGTTATGACTGTCATTTTACTCCTCTCTGTTATGGCTCAGGCAGAGGTAAACCAGAACTTCTGCTGAACTCTGTCTTTACGTTTTCCTGAGGGGCAGCGTCCTGTCTGGGTAATTGTCAGGCCCATTTAGATTTACTCTTATAGAAAGGGCAACATTATGTCCTTGTTCTCCTGCTAGATCATCATCTCATGAGGTCTAAAGCCCCCAGAAACAGGTTCAGATAATTATCTCTTAATGACTTTCTGGGCAATTCAGCATACCACATCTCCTCCTAGGGTCAGAGATATAACCTCAGGTTTCATTCTTCTGGCTGGTAATTAGTATTACAATTTTAGTCTTCAGCTTTACAGACAGTTGGTTTGGAAGGAGGGGGTCTAGTCCCAATGTCCTCCAAGTTGCTAATATCTAACCAACATTCCCGTCTTGAAGACAAGGGTGGTGAAAGGATTAGACTATTTCTAGGACAGCCTGTACTTCCTCCACTCACTATAGGGTGTGAGTGACGTTCTGAGCGAATATGTATTTTTTGGTATGGTATTGGCCATCAGAAGGACCCCAATGGCTCCAACCCATGGGAGTGGCAAAGCTTTCCCAGAGTGAGGCTCAGAGGGATGGCAAAGTCTTCCTTGCTTCCACAAACAAAGGTTGACCATGTGTGCAGAAAATTCCTACCATGCCCCTCTTCCCTGGTTGTTTACAGCCTGAAGACTTCTCCTACACAGAGGCTGCTCCTACTGAAATAAGCTAAACTTTGTTCAGTTCTACATAATAATCCTTCTTTGTTGTTTAACAATATGTAATAATCCTTTCTCTTTTCCAACTGTATATATAAGCATGCTGAGCATTTGGAGTGCTGTGACTTTTCCACCAGAGTCCACACCACCCGATATCAGTTTTTCTAGATCTGTCCTTTCTTCATTCCCTCACTGTCCCTGTTAGGCCAGTCCTTGGAGCCTGGAAACTCACCAAAGTTTCTATACTGCTGAGGTCATATATATGGCCAGACATTGTCTTCATGTTTGTCCAGTTTAGGGTTCAGTTGCTTAAATTGTTCCTCTTTCTTCTAGTAAGGCTGCCTTAGTGGTTATCCTCCAAAGTGTATCTCTTGCCCGAGTCTTTGTGGACTAGCCAGAGGGGGTGGAAGAATGATCCACTGATGCCATCATTAATATTCCAGTGTGGACCAGTGCTCTGGACCCACCATGATTCCACACATCAGTTGAGCCTTTATTGCTATGTGGCAGTTAATTTTATCTGTCAACTTGACTGGGCCACAAGACCCAAATATTCGGTGAACTACTAGTCTGATATTGTTGTGATGGTATTTTCTAGATGAAACTAACATTTTAACTAGCGGAATTTGAGGGAAACAGATGACCCTCCATAATGTGGGTGGCTCTTGCTCAATTAGTCAAAGGCCTTAAGAAAAAATATTACTGACTCACTCAAAGAAAATGTATTTGCCACTACAGACTGCCTCAAACTTGAACTATACTATGCTCACTCCCTGCATCTCCCACCCACACATTGCACCATTAGTTGATTCATAGCAGCTACCCAAGCCTGCTATGCAGAGCTATAGCTCCATGATAGTTTCTCTAGATCCTACTCAATACATTCACTGAAAAGTACATGAATCAAGTATTCCAGGCATTTGACTCTGTCGGTTGAGTCCCACTCTAGGCGTCAACTCCTTGCACTCCAGCCCATTCTACTAAGGAATGTTCTGGTCACTAATATCAAAGGGGAAAGAGACAAGCAGGAGGTTCTGGGACTGAATAACACTGGGCCTGGAAGCTCCTTGAGGATAAAGCCTATACCTGATCTGTCTCAAGAACAGGGGCTGACCCAAGCAAGCAACTACTCTCTTGCCCCAGGCCAGAAAGGAGCCTCAACTCATGACCTAAAGGACATGGAAGACATCTGGAAGCTTGGAATGGTCACAGGACTTGGACTTCTCTACTTTTCTGTTTACTTCTGAAAGCTGTTTACTTGGCCATGAGGTCAAGTGGAGACGTGTTTTGACCCCACATTTGCTGGGTGAAAAGTTTAGATGAGTTTATAGATCTTCTCCTCCAGCTAGAGCCAGTTTGGGCTCACAATATCTCCTTCACAATCCCTCTGTGGAGGGAAAGGAGCTTGTGTGATCTGAGGAGACCTCTTGCATGCTTCTCAGTGATTTGCTTGGGAGAGAGCCATATGAGCGTTATCTCCAGCCAGGGCAGTTAGCTTCTCACAGAGGAACACCCCCTTCATAAATGCAGTTTCTGACTATTTTGGGGGAATGACTTAAAGACAACTGACTCAGACCAAATACCATTCTGTCTGGCATCTTAAAGTGTCTTTGTTATCAATTAATATCAGGAATGAAAGTTTGCAGGTGACAGATTGTCAAAGAAACAATTGATACAAGGAAACAATATGATTTAATAATCTTCACTAGTCTCAGAGAATCTAGCTTTTTCTGGACAAGTAGTTCATAAACCTTTTCATCTTGCTCATGTCCAGGGTGGTATCTAGAGTATGGAAAAGGTGGTTTGTATGATCTCAGGTGGTGGCAGATTCCCGGCGTCACACGGGCCACTCTTCTGTTCCTCTCAGATCTTCCAGGCTCTGTAATGGTTCCTGATTGACAGTAGTCTCTGGCATGAGAAACTACAGTCCGTCCTCTTGATTCTGTCTAAGTGAAAATGTCATGCTGCATTTGTCAGTTTACCGGCAGTTTCACTAGCTTACCCTGGGGGGGGTGGGTGCTAGCAATTGCTTACGTCATCCCTTGCCACAACCAGATGTGCCTGCTACTGCCAAATAAAGGGGGTAACCCTGCCACCTCCATCTCCCCCCACCCATGTTTTTGTCTCTCTCTGTTCTCTGCTCTTTCTCTCTCTTTCCTCTGCCCTCTTGGTTTTGCCCCATCTGTCTGTATGCCTGTCTACAAGACCAATTATTGTCATCTACGTCTCCTCCAAGCCTCAACCCCTCTTCCCTCTTCTAAATAAGCCTCCTTATACTAGAACTGTTGCTTGGTGTAATCCCCCTCAGGGGCACCTTGGCACAGGCCCACTATGGTGCATCTGCCTCCTCATTCTATATATTATAACAGTATTTATTCCAACTCAGTCCTTTCTGAAGTTGTGTTTTCCAAGGTGGAACTATGTTGCCAGAGACTCTTGGCCAGGCGTATCTGCTCTCTAATACGCAGCTGCAGGATTCCATCACTGCAATATAGCTACTTTTATACCCTCTTCACCTCCCAGCTGATACATTAGCTAATTTCTGTGACCTTCTGGGGTTCCCTAGGATATATAGGACAGTGTATGTCCAAAGGAAGAATTTAGAAAACTGACTGAGCTTAAAAAGGACTCTTCACTTCTAATGAGATAGTTGGGACATCTGTCTCCCTACCTGCCTTCCCATCTCTCACTGCCTTCTTCCATGCACAATACTTTAGAGGTTATAGATGTCCTTTCTACTTTTTCTTTGCTGTGGTTATTGGTGGTGTGTGTCTATGTGTTAGAATATGGAACTGAACTGATGGAAGCACCATGCTCTTAAACCTCCAAAGCAGCAAGATAAATAAGCCTTTTTTCGGTATAGCTAGCCTGTCTCAGGAATTTTGTTATAGTGATGAAAAACTAATACATTCTTCCTGTCTCAAGGAGACAGCTCCTGCATGATATATTTTGTAGGGGATATTTCTCCTTTTTCCTTGGAGCTTTACTAGTGCGATGGCTTTCAGGAAACTTAACCGATAGGAAGGATACAAACACCAGTATGGTGCTTTCAAAATATAACACTAGCTTTTCTAGCTAAGCTGCAAAACTAAGCGGAATGTGCAAGGGATCTCTTTACCTCCCTCCCTCCATCTCTCCCTCTCTTCCTCCCTCTCTCTCTTTCCCTCCCTCTCTCTCTCTCTCTTTCTTTTTTTCTTAAACAAGGTCTCATGTCATATAAACTGGCCTCAAACTTATTCCTGAACCCTGCCTTAACTTCCCAAGTGCTGGAATTGCAAATGTGTACCATCACACTCGACTGGAGAGTTCATTCTTTAGGCCACAGTTGCTCTTGATTCCCATCTGGGAAACCAGGAGGGAATCAGAGGTTACTGCAACCCTAAGGAGCAGGGATGTTTCATAGCAAGGTGAGTGCTTCTCCTGTTCAGAGAGTAAAAATCTACATTCTCTAGTTGGTCAAGAATGTGTTGTGGCTTTAGTCTTAGGGTACACTCCTAAAAACTGTGACTTTTTTTTTTTCAGGGATATTTTGCTGGCAACATATAGGTCAAAATGTTACCTGGCACTATCCCCATGTTCTAGCCTAATTGTTTGATAGGACAGGCTCATTTGTCAAGGTCATTCCTTTGATTTGTGTCTGGACTGAAAAGAATCTGGTTTAGGACTGTAGCTGGCTCAATGGGAAGAACCAATTAGAGCAGATATCTGAGCTTTGGATGCCAATGGGGAACAATGTAAAAATATAAGTGAGTAAGCTATCAATTTGGAAAATATATAATAAAACTCATGGTTTACCAATGGATGGAGTCTATAATCTTAACTCCACAACTAGAGGACTGCAGAGAGTCTGGCAACACCCTGAATCTGTACACAAAATATATGTGCATCTGATGAGTGTTTGTGGGGAGGGCGTGTAATATTTTTTGGTGTTTTGAAGACATGTGATTGAATATTAGATTTAGATCAAGAAATGGTAGAATGAGTTTAATGCAGATAATTGGTTACAGTTGGTGAAGAGCTAAGAGAACAGTGAGGCAAAAATACTGCAAGGCAACATCATTCAGCTGGATGGACAAAGAGTGTTAACAGAGTGAACCAGAGTGAAACATGAGACCAGTTTTCACTCCAAAACTGAGTGAAGAGGCCAACAGTGTATCTCAGTGCTACAACACTTGCCTTGCATAAGGAAAGCCCTGGGTATTCTATCCATTAGTGCATAAACCATCAAACATCTGAAAGCCAACTTAAACTTTATACATTTATAAGCCAATTATTTCAGACATTTGTTGAAGTAATGCAAAGCTGACTAACAAATGGAAACCACCATGCACTGGGCTTATCTTTGGTGAAGTCTCAAGGCCTGGGATTTTGTTTGTATTCTACTGGACTCAAATGGTTTTTTGCTCACATGCCTTTTCATTTAGGGGTTCTTAAAGTGTTTTTTTTTTTCTTTGTTTGGAGAGGAAAGTGAAGGGAGTTTGAATTCACATTTTTTTCTAGGGAGTAAGTCCTGAAAACTGCCTGATCCCATAAGAAAGGATCTCTCAGAAACACTCAATAGGTCATGCACCCATTGGTAAAATCTCCAATCCCTGTGCTCTGGGGTGCCTTGGTGGGTATGGAAATCATCTGACTGAATAGTAAAAGAACCAAGAATGAGATTGGGACTCTAGAGACTTTTACAATATTTTTTATTATTTCTTTGAGAGTTTTACGCAATGAGTTTTGATTATTATTCATTCCCAAACCTGGGAAACAATCATTTTAGCACAAAAGAAACCCGGCAAAATGGAGGAAGATGGAAAGAAAAAAGAATAGTGGACATAAAAACTACTAAAAGGGTAAGTACAAATCCTGCCTTTTCTGTAGTTGTGCTAAATATAAATGAATTAAATGTTGTGGCCTAAAAGAAGACATTGACAGAATGGATTGATAGTATAATCCAATTATATCCATCCCAGGAGAAAATATACTTTAAATCCAGTAACAGATATGTAAAATGTATATGTACCTACATATCACACAAACAGGTACAAAAAGAGAGATGAATTAGCTCTGGGCTCAGGCATAACAGAGTTTAAGTAAGATATTACTAGAAACAAATGAGCATTTAAATGATAAAGTGGTCGCACAATCTATTAGTAGGACACAGTGTTTATAAACGTGTCTGCATTCAACAACAGATGCGTATATCTTGTGGTTTTCATTTTTCTACATAGAAGGCAGCTATGATATACAATGTTCAACTTCCCAAAGGCCAGCTCCTGTCATGGGGAGATGGTCACTTGAAACAGTTGATAGCCAAAGGTGATTTCCCAGATACATGACACTAGTCAAGCCTCTAACCATTCTCTAAGTCCGCATTTCTCAAACTATTGCTTATAGCCCCTTAAGGAGGTTCAATGGCCTTTTTACAGGAGACAAATAAGACCACTGGGAAACACAGATATTTACCTTACAATTCATACCAGTAACAAATTACAGTTATGAAGTACCAACAAAAACAATTTTATGGTTGGGGGTCACTACATCATGAGGAACTGTATTAAAAGGTCCCAACATTAGGAAGGCTGAGAACCACTTCTTTAGATAGCTGAAGGCTTAGAGGTCATGAGGTCAAACCATCCTCACTCCTGAACAAATTATCAACTTAGAGAACAATGCATATGGTTTGTGACCCTTCTGAAATGTATGCTGAAATCTAATGGTCGAGGTGCAGGGGAAAGAGGTGGGCCCTCTTGAGAAGGAGTCAGTCGTGGGGATTCTGTGCTTGTGAATGGGATGAATACTCAGTATGAAAAGAATGGGAGGCAAGGAACAAGTAAGCCCCTTTTCTCATGTCAGTCCTCCAATGTATGATGTGTCGGTGAACATGATCAGAGTACCTTTATGTATATTTATGACAATTTCACAGTGAAATCCACTGTTTTGCATAATTGATATGTGCTAATAAATGATGTCATCTTGGAAAGGGGCTGGGGAAATGGCTCAGTTTTTAAGAGTGCTTGCTGTGCATGTATGAGGACCATAATTCAATTCTCAACACCCACATAAGAAACCAGGCATCACATGGATGCCTTTAAATCCAACCCCAAGTGGGATGAAACAGGTGGATTCCTGGAGCTTACTGGTTTCCAGTCTTGCACCTCAAAAACAAACAAACAAACAAAACAAAACAAAACCCAGGAGTCCTAGGCTCAGGGAGAGATCCTACCTTAAAGGACTAGACAGAAAGTGATGAGAAAGATCTACTCAGTATCTTTTTCTGTCCTCTGTGAACATGTACACAATTGTGCAACTGCCTACACACACCCTGACCTTATTTTAAACACAGATTAACTGTGTTTATGCGTCCATTTGGACTTCCCAGCTTTCTGAATGGTGAAAAATAAATTTATATTGTTTGTATGTTATCCTGTCACAGATACTTTGTTATAACAATAGATGGACTGAGATACTGAGCATGTAAAGTATAAGACTAAATTTTGACACAGTTGCTAGCTAAGTATAGGTAACTGATATAAAACCCATGATAATGACATTATATAGTATGGGTATGTAAAGCAATGTACATTGTAACACAAGAAAATGGTAAAAGGTAAAGCAGGACATAATATATACACACACACACAATTTTTGTTTATATGAAGTTCAGCTTAAATTGGGCATCTATTATTTTTATTTGTTATGTCTGGCAAGCATATATATATATATATAATTAAATAGCATAATCAAGTTTTTTTCTCATTTATAGCTAATAAGCACTGGACCCCAGCAGTTAGAGAATAAGAATTCTCTTGAAGCAACACAGCTTGCCTAATGTTGGGCTTTAAACCAAGACTCAACACATCAAAAAGAATTGAAGTCACAGAAATTTTCCTAACTATTTGGAAATTAAGCACAAGGCAAAAGACTTTCTAAGTAATCCAATTATAAATGTAGCACATATTTGAATCAAGTTATGATTTTTAAAATGTCATCAGAGCTCATGAGATACAGAGACAGCCATCCTCAGAGGGAAATCAGTACTGTGGCTGTGTGTATCACAAGAGAAGATGGATTTGTCAGTGCCCCTTGTAGGCAGCTCAAGACATTAAATAAGAGAACAGGAATTCACCTCAAAGAAAGTAGAAACAAACAAACAAACAAACAAATAAAATAATTAACAGGAGACAGAACCACAGTGGAATCAAGAAGGCCAAAACTAGGTCTTTGGAAAGAATAATAAACTTGGTATCTATTTCTGTGGCATTAAAGCAGGTTCACATAGTCCTCACTCACCCTTTGGAAAGTGGAGCCTTTCTCACATTCTTTACTATGCCCTCGTTGAGTGTATAGGCTGATTCAATTAAGGGGAATTGAGACTAGATCTCAAAAGGCATAGAGATCTTCTGTCTGTTCTCTCCTGGATGACACACTAAGGGAAGGAGAGCTGGTGGCCGTGGACATTCTCAAACAACCTTGTAGGAGGATTGATACAGAGATGAGCTGAGGCCCCTGGTCATCTCCAGCAGGACAAAACAGAAAGTGAGTCCTAGTGATAATGCACAAATACACACAAATTCTTTGAAATCTTAAGTTTACACCTGATTTTTTTTAACTATGAAAATCAAATTAACCAATTCTAAAATGAAACTTGAGGAAAGTAAAAATTGCATGTGGCCAGTCAAATTCATTCACTAAATTTGATAGTTCAGTGTAGATTGCCTGCCAGAGATCCCTCTGGCATTGCATGCCTGTGGATGCCCTGTCTAGACATGTGACCCAGCCACAGAGCAACCCCACACCACGGAATCACTCTGCAGCAGCTGCTCTGTGTGTATAGGTTTCCTCAACAGCAGATCTTAAGTTGGAGGTTAGAGTGCAGTCTGTTAGCTAGGAGGTGATTCTAGAAAAGACACAGAGAGACTAGTATGTGAGACAGGACAGGGAGAAGGGTAGGGGCAATAACAACCAGTGAAGGGTGCGTTCTCAAGCAAAATTCCAGAGCTTGATGGCAATGAAGAAGTATAAACAGCCAGTACAGACCACACATGGCAGAGATATCTAGCAAAGGAACACGTGAGCTGGGGTGGGGTGGGGGGTTGGTTCCTATCCTGTCTGCCTTTGGTCAGTAGCTAGCTAGGTGCTCTGGGAGGTGGGTGTTAACTCTCCAGGGCTTTAGCCCACCATAGTTGAGAGGTGGTGACATAGGCAGTCACAGACACTGACAGATGGGAACAGCCAGAAGCCTCAGCAGGAGCTAAGGAGAGCAGGCAGAGCTCCGACAGCCTCTGTTTCTCCTCCTCTCCTGTCTTCCCAATGGGACACAGCTTCGATACTTTGCATCCTGCTGTTTCGGTGACTTTTGCACAGATTCTGATAAGGGGTAAGAAGCCCCACCACTCCCCTTTCTTGTGTCTTTTGTTCTCTGTTCTGTGTTATTCCATTAAGACTGACATCTAGTGCTTACCGCCAATACGGTTGAGGCAGAAAAAACTGCAACAAAGACTCCAGGACTAAGGGCCCAAAGCAATCAAGGAGCTTTTGCTCCTAATCCATAATGAGCCAGACGCTGGCATGAATTAGCCCCTTGGTGACATATAACTCTGAGACAGCCAGCTGCTTTATTCTGCCTGCATGGTCTCCATCCTCCTTCTGAGACACTCCCTACCTGCAAGAAAAGAGCCCTGTTTGCTCTCTGCAAAACCCCACCTGGGACCTGAAGATAGGAATACAGCTTGAGCTGAACAAACCCTGTCCAGAGTATCAAGTGTGTGAGCCAAGTCCCTTTGTGCTGCCTTCCTAGCCCCTAAAACCTTTGTTTTGCCTGCCTTGCCTCTCCCTGATGACCTCCAGGCAGCACAGAAGATAGGATTAGGATACAGAAATCATTAACTTTTAGGGAGGATCTCCCCCAAGAGGCTGCCCACTTGCCACCCTGCTCTTCATAGCCTGGGCATGCAAAGACTGAAATGTTAACAGAGCTCACAGTCAATGTTGATGATGATCCTCAACTAAGGGTGAGTTTGGCACTGAGGGGATAATTTGGGCAAATGTTGGAGAAGTATTTGATATGTAAGAGCGCTACTGGTGCCAGGTGGGGAAAGATCAGTGATGTTCACTGATCAGGGCAGGAGCCATGGCCATGCACATGATGCACAGGATGGCCATAGAGGTTTGTGGCTCAAAATGCCTTGAGTGTTGTTAGTGTTAAGCCATCCATGTCTTGGGAGACTTTCTGCCAGACCACTTCAGGATGGTGCCTTACTTTGCCCACCTTGTAAGTCTTACTTCATTCTCAACTCTTGGGACTTTTCTCTTCATAGATTATTTGACTTATCAAAGGTCTGAACACTTCCTCTTCCCACTCTCCAACCCATTGGTGAGCTCAGAGTTCTGCTTCCTAGTCTCGTTCCTGTCCTCAGAACTCAGTTACACTTCAGAATTCCTGCTTCAGCCTCTGCCTGCCTTGCTTTATCCCTTGCCTGGATTTTCTCTATCCTTCAGACCTTCCTAGTCTCTGCTATGACTTGAGCATGCCCAGGATATCCATTCCTTCTCTTTGGATCTTGGAACAGTGACTTTTTGCAAGACTCCCAAATTCTGAGTCAACCACTTAACAGGTCACCATCTCACAGAAAAGACACGAGAAATCTTCATTGAGCTGCACACCTCCAAGGACCTGGCGAAAAAATTTGTCTCTAGGGTTCAGGCTGTCTGTATCCATTGTTGATAGCTGCAGTCTTTATTTTTGGAACCCAGGCTACCTTGTGATGTGTGAGCCATCTGCATTGCTAGGCAAACTGCCTACAAGGACAGCTAGCCCCTTAAACATGGTTGGATTTGGACAGGGGCTGGAGTGAACAACTTTTACAGGTTGGCTCCAAAAGCTTTGACCAGCAAAGAATGTGAGCAAAGTTGTCTTGGGATTGTGTAGGTTTCAAAACTGGAAGTCTACATCTCAGAAATGCCCATGGTTCTCCACTCACATAGGGTGATCTAAGTAGGAACTACTTTAGACTGAGGTATCAGAGCCGAGCTGCCACTTCAACTCAATGGTAAACAACAGCATGGCTTTTCTGATGCTGAGTCTGTCTCCTTTGTGTAAGTCTGCTGCAAGTATGACTCAGAACCAGACTCAAAGGTTCCATTCACTGTAGCTCAGTTCAGTAGACAGCCTGGAAAGGTCGCAAAATATGCCTTGATCTTTGTAAGATTGAGTGGCAGCGGATATGGCCCCTGCTCTGATCTCTGACCTGACTTGGTGTGGAAAGATAAGCAATATAGTCTGCAAGTATATGACTGGCCAGCAATGGAAACATACATTGAAGATCCAATCAGGAGGACTTCCTGAAAGAGATGGTGACTGAGAGTGCAGACTTATAGAAGAGCAGTGTGGCAGGCAGAAAGGATATTTGGGAGATAACAAGAAAATATATGCATTGAAAAAATTTGGGAGTGCTTATAAACCAAAATAGAATGGAAAGAAATTTGTTTCCCCTTGACATTAGGTGCAAGTATATCCTTACATTTATAGTGCATGGTTTTAATGTTTAAAAATGCATCTATATCTATTTTTCTATTTTCATGTGAGGATGTGAGGATGATAAGACAGAGATTATTACTCCAATATACATTTGGAGAACCTGGCCCTAAAGAATTCAGCAATTTATACAAATCATATCTAGTTGAAGCCTTCAGACACTGAGACAGGTTGCTGAATGCATCAGGATTGCCTGGGCTTTGGTGCTAGATAGATGTTGAGTATTAGATTTCTTATATAGTAATTCCATGAATTAAGAAAATTACAAAGTGACAAATTTCTCACATGTAGTGGGGACAAATAATGCTTCCCATGCAAGGACCACTGTGTAGATACAATGAAATAAGTAACTTGAGGGGACTAGTAAGACCCAGGCAATTGGTGAACCATAAAAAAAAGTCTCTGCAAATATGGGCTCTTAATTATGAATATCATGGAGTCATTTTGCTGTCAACAAAAGAGGTTTCTGTTGTGTAGCTCTCTCTCCCTGTGGCTGTGTTTCTCTGTATTTCTAGAAAATTGATTCTCAGTGTGTTCATATTAATTAAACAACATTTCTTCAAGGATGAGAAAGCTGATATGCTTTTGAGGAATGGTAATTACATTTGATGTCTCCTTTAATAATATGAGATTGAAAAGAGTTGGGAGTGTGGTTTTTCACATCTGAGGCAACCATGGTGATGGCAAGCTCATCTAGAGTGGATCTGTTAAGTTGTTTATTCTGATATTTGTCCTTGCTTACTCCTTTAACATAGACTTAAATCAAGGTGCAGAGAAGCTGTTGTACATAGTAACAAACTCCAGCCTTCTCCACTTTAGCATGAAGAGTTTATATACATGGCTCCATTATCCTGTCCACCTCAAATCCTCTCAACACTAACCATCTTCTAAGTCCACTGACGGCTTTGAGGCCTCAACAGTTTTATTTGTTTGTTTTATGATACCGCTGTTCTTTTTACTCTGCAGAGGGATCTACATGGACGTATTGGGGTCATCAGAAATGGATGTCTTTGCCTACTGACTGCCAGAAGTGTAGCGGAGGTTTGGATTTCTTTGGAGACACAGTTGTGTTGAAGGAATATGTAAGGGTTGTGGGAGTGTTTAGTCGACCACTGGAAAACAGACTCATGAAAGGGGCATACAAATCAGCATGATGGATGGACACCTGGGAGAGCATGTGATCTTGGTCAACAGGTGGGTCTTGTGAGGAGGGCATAAATCTGGTCAATTAAAAAGCATCTGTGTGCATAATTAGGAGCATATAAAAAGGAAAGCCTGGAAACTTGGGGGAGGGTGTCTTGGCATTGCTTGGCATCACTGCTCATCGATGCTTTACTTCAAAAGACGCTAGAAAAAGGTTGTGGCTGCTGAGACTTGTGGCCTAGGTTGGGTGGATCCCAGGTGAAGGCTGATTTGGAGCCGTAAAAGCCACAGTGCTGAGACCACATGGAGCGACCGAAGAGTCCTTGACCCCAAGCAAGGATACAGAGGACAGCATGTGCCCCATGAAGGTTCCACAAACTCAAATGATGGAGGAGACCATGGCCTCAAGTGAGTGTGTGGCAGGCAATGGTTGGTTCCTAGGCCCAGTGGTTCAGACCTGCCCCAAGAGAGTTCTGCTAGCTCAGATGGAAGCAGGGGTGCAGCATGGGAGCATTGGGCTGCTTAGAGAACAGCACTTGCCTCCGTGAAGGTTCAACAAACTGGAGAGACCAAGGCCCCAAGCGGGGGACTAGGGGGTGCGGCAACTGCCATTGTGATACCAGAGCTGAGTAACCACTGAGCTGCTGCTGCTTGCTGTGTTCCCTTTGGCACTGGCTGATTTGGATGGACTGCTAACAAGCTGCCCCAAGAACTTATGCCTGAGAAGTGTCCTTCCTCCTATACCTCAGGTTGGTGGTTTGGAAGGTGTTTAGCATTAATAATAAATAGTTATAAGGTATGCCAACACAGAAAGGTGACGACACTTCCTGAATTAGTCATACTTTTATCTACTCATTGCTATATGCAAAACCTAGGGGCTTATTTAGTTTTTACCTTAAAATAGACAATTATTTATTATTATTATTATTATTAGTTGTTTCACATCCCAACCACATTCCTTTCCCTGCTCTCATTCTAACCACCCCCATGTCTCCACCTCCCCTCTCTATCCCCTCTTTTTCTCTTCAGAAAAGGGCCAGGATCCCATGGGTAGCAACCAAACATGGCTTGCAGCAAGACTAGGCACCACCCCTCGTATTTAGGCTGCATAAGGTAACCCAGTATGAGGAAAAGGGTCTCAAAAGCCATCAAAAAAGTCACAGACAGTCCCTGCTCCCACTGTTAGGAGTTCCATATGAAGACCAAGCTACATGTGTGGAGGACCTAGGTCAATCCCATGTAGGCTCTCTGATTGTTGATTTAGTCTCTATGAGCCCCTCTGAGCCAAGGTTAGTTGATTCTGTGGGTTTTTTTTTTTTTTTTTTTTTTTTTGTGGTGTCCTTGATCCCTCCAGCTCCTTCAATCCTTCCTCCCCCTCTTCCACAGGATTTCCAAAAACTCCACCTAATGTTTCACTGTGGATCTCGGCATCTCTTTCCATCAGATTCTGGGTGAAGCCTCTCTGATGACAATTGGGTTAGGCACCAATCTATGAGTATAACAGACTATCATTAGGAATCATTTCACTTACTTTTTCTTTTCTACCAGTCATGACTATTTTTGTTGCTGCTGCTTATTTATTGCTTCAAGTGACATCTCTATCACAGTGCCCTCATTCCACCCCTCCCTGTTCCACCCTCCCACTGTCTCCTCCCTCTCCCACCCTTTCCACACCTCTGATGTGGAGTGTCCCTACATATCAGCCCCTCTCAGCTTAACAGTCATATGCAGGCTAAGAGCTTCCTCTTGCACTGGGGGGCCAACAATATGTTCCTAGGCTATCCAGCCTCTGGGTTCTTGACACATGGATTCAGAGGGTTGAGCCCAGGAATATTCATGCACTCGGGCAGAGCATCATGGTGATAGGAATACTTCAGAGAGTTTTCAATAAAGAGGAGAACAGGAAACAAAGAGTGAGGGATGACAGGTCAGGAAATAGATATGGCCATCACAACATGCCCCTAATGCTGACTTCCTCCATGTAGATCCCACCTCCAATACTTTCCACAACCTCCCCAAATGGTGTCTCTAACTGGAGGCAAAGTGTTTCCTTGTAGGAGACATTTCATACCTAAGCCACAGAAGTTCTCACCATCCATCCTATGTGTGTCCCTATGGGCTCTCTCTGCTTAGCTGTGGAAAATCTTTATAGATAAGAAGGGCCGTGGGCTTCTCAGACAGCTCCAAGTTCACATCTTCACTCTGGCACTTTCATCATGATGATGAGCATACTATTTCTGCCACTGAAACTCCTTTGTCTCCTGTCTCAGATGCAGATGGCAACACTTACAGAACTTGGGGATCCAATTCAGCAAGTATGCTTAAAGGAGTATGTGTAGTAACAGTTGAAGAAATTCTCCTCATCTTCATGCTTGCCCCCTTGAAATCCACACACAGAAGGCAGGACAAACTAGCCTAAGTTTTACAGTCTACAGTGGAGGCCTACAGGCAGATGACACCAGAGTGATTTTATCCAGTATCTATTTACAGTCATTATTCTTGAATAGAACTTTCAAGGACTCATAACAGCCACTGATTTATTATTGGCATCCACTGTGGGCCTGCTGTAAGCCCAGCATGAGAGGTGTTTCTGAGATCAGGACATAGCCTCTACTTTCCTCCTAAGGAACAATGAAAAAGAGATCCTCGTCCCAAGAAGTCTGGTCCAGTCCTGCTGTTGCTGCAAATGTGCACGGCAGACAGGATCTTAAGATGTCTTTGATAGTACTCAGCAGTAGCAGGGGCTGCAATTGCTTGAGACAGAATGTTTGATAACCAGCTCCAGTCCTGGCCTTTGTCATCTGAACTTGGAGGCATTTGAGTGCTGTGAGATTCCAGGCAGTTCTTAGAAAAGCCAAGTCACTATGGTCTATGCTTGAGGACAGACTGTCCTTGGAGTCTGATTCACCCATTAGGAGATGGATGCTACAGGATCCTGAATGATGTCTGTGTGTCACAACCAGCTCAATAGGACAGGGTAGAATTTGGCAAGCAGAAGATAACCCAGCCTGGTGGCTCATGGGAGTCCAAAAAGCCAGAGGGTGTTCTGGTCCAAGGCCAGGCAAGAATCCTTACTATAGCTCTTTGTGCCTGCTACACCAACAGCAATACCAACTAGAGTCCCTGTAATTGGTTATGTCTTACACCAAAAAGTAAACTCATATATACACATAATATTGTTTTGATTCTACTGTTACTAATTCACTTGCTTTATAAAATGCTTAGGGATCTTTAAGGAATAGAAATTTGGGGTGAGATTGAATTATAAAGATGCCAAAGCAGCTTTAATTAGCGAATCATTCTAGGAGAGTAGTTCTCAACTACTGGTAAGTTTGTCTTCCTCAACTCTCCAGTCCAGGCAGGTTTTTGGAGATGTTTCAAAGCATTTAAATTGTTGTCAGAGTGAACAGCATACTAGCATCTGGTGGGCTGATCCCAGGGATGGTGTTACTTTAAATATGTAAGCATCACAAAATAGCCCGCTACATTAAAGACCATCCAAATGTCACTATCGCAGAAGATGTGATACTTTAGCCCCAATATTTTCACAGCCCCAAATCACCATACAAATGAAGGTCTTTGACTCAGACCCACATTTGTTTTGTGTTCCTTCTTGTGCTGAGATGGACCTTGGACTTAAGTGTGGACGCCCTGTTTATATCCCCATAAAGTTAAAGGCACATAGATCAGGAGGTCAGACTGAGGGAAGATTGTGCACAAGTCGTGAGTGTTGTTACGGGGCCATTTGAACAGGGAATTTTGAGTTTCAGATCACTTAGAGCAGTGGTTCTCAACCTTCCTAATGCTGCAACTCTTTGATGCAATTTTTCATGTTGTGATGACCCCCAACATTATTTTACATTTCTACTTAACATCTGTAATTTTGCCACTGTTATGAATCATAACATAAATACCTGTGTTTTCCAATGGTCTTAGGCAACCCCTGTGAAATGGTCATTAGTCCCTAAAGGGATTGTGACCCAAAGATTGAGAGCCATTGACTTAGACCATGATCTAGGGGAATATCAGGAGCGTTGTCTGAAAAAAGCCAGAGCTGGGTCTGCTAAAGCTTGGGGCAAGACCTGGGGTCCCTTGGGTCAGAATCTTAGATAAGGAACAACAGCTGAACAAGTATAAACAATGAGTTGCTGTCATATCCCATATTCTGTCATACCTCTTTCATATTCACCAGAGGTGGTGTATGTGCTGGAGAGTGGGGAGAACAAAGGAGCCAGGAATACTAATCAAGAAGGACTGTCAGAAGACTATGTGTGGATATAATTCACTCTGTCAGCTCTTTAGACCCCTGTATCCAAGGGAAACCCAGGCCTTAGAGGAAGACATTTTAGACACCTGGGAACAAGGGTATAGGAGATCCAGGGATGAGAATAACAGAAATGGAAAGCAGCAGATTGCAGACAGTCTAGGAAGGTTCAAATACCTTAGATTGCAGACAGTCTAGGAAGGTTCAAATACCTTAGATTGCAGACAGTCTAGGAAAGTTCAAATACCTTAGATTGCAGACAGTCTAGGAAAGTTCAAATACCTTAGATTGCAGACAGTCTAGGAA
>CAJQZJ010000619.1:2622-13344 GCA_907164525.1 Lophiomys imhausi | reverse complement strand
ACAGTCTAGGAAAGTTCAAATACCTTAGATTGCAGACAGTCTAGGAAGGTTCAAATACCTTAGATTGCAGACAGTCTAGGAAAGTTCAAATACCTTACTAATCATTGCTTTTGCTTTGAGTCCTCTAACTGAAATAGGAATGTTGCAAATCATTTCCTTTACTGGACTTAACTACTATGTTTTGAAAAAATGTCCCAAACACTGTATCCAAATTAAATACTCCATGTAATACTCCAAATTAAAGTGTGGAGTCCATGATGTATCTCTCCCTGCCTCCCTGCTCCTGCTATAACATGATGCTCGATGTGGACATATCCTAGCACTCAACCATGAATAGCCTTCAAATTATTTCTTTTCTTGACCCTTCTCCATCACTTCAGTAGTTCAAGAGCACGTCACCTTCACATTAACCATGGCAACAGTTGCCTAGTTGGTCCTCAATACCAGACTCTGTTCCATTCTCCATATATGTTGCAGAAAAAATTTCTCATCATATATCTCTAGAAATGTCACTGTGATTTCAAATTCCTTTAGTTGTTGCACCTGCCTTTAGCTCCTGCTTAAACCCCTGACTATACAATTGCCCCCTGACTCTGTAGCTCCTGGCCCAGTCCTATGGGTCTAGCACTCAGGCCTGGATCCTGAGCAAAGATTATTTTCCATATTTTTCTCCTAGTATACAAAGTCATGTGGCATCTTTCAGTGATGTTCCTTTGTTTCAGGGTGTTCCAAAGCCCAGCTGAACTACGTTTGAGCCTGCACCACAATTTCTTTTCTGCCTTTGCCCCATATGATAGGACACCCAACAGAAGATTGAACACTATGGAAGGCCCAGAGAACGCATTGTTTACCAAATTCATACAGAATGTGCCCTCACTATGCCAAGCCCCAAGGGGATGCTACCCTAGTTTGCTTTCTGTTGCTGTAATAAGACCTTCCCACCATAGCAACCTGGGAAGGAAAGGGTTCATTTCATCTTATGCTTCCAGGTCACTATTATCATTGAGGGAAGTTATGCAGAAACTCAAGCAGGACCTAAAGCAGAAATCATGGAGGAATGGTACTTAGTGCCTCATGATCAGCTAGCTTCCTTACACCAGCTCAGACTTACCTGTCATGGTTGACACCACTCACAATGGTCTGGATCCTCCTACACCAATCATCAATAAAGACAATTCCTCACAACTATCGCCATGGACCAATCTGATCGAACTACTGTTTTAATTGAGGTTCCCTCTTCCCAGGTGACAACAAAACCAAGCAGCATTAGAAGAAATTCTCTGTAGGCCCAGACTGATGGTAGGATCAGTGGTTAGAGATCTTGGCTCACTGATTTCAACAGGAATAATTAAACACCAAGAAAATAGAGGCAGGGGAGATTAACTGCCAAAAGTCAAAGAATTTCAATAATTTTAATGACCAAGAAGGATAGAGTGGCAGCTGAGGAACCATGACCCATAATAAACTATGAAGTCCCTAGGAATCAGACAGATGGGCAGCTGATCACAGCACTACCCAGCTTATTGCAACAGAAGAGATCAACCAGAAAGCTGACAGAAACTTCTCTAGTTAAAATGTAGAAACTTCCATAGATTTCAGGCTGAAAACTCACTGACTGAATGGATGCTTGTGTGTTGTCAGGAGGATGAACACTACAGCACTGGCCTAGACTCATATCAGAGAATCCTCTAGTCTTTGCAAAGTGATACCTATGGTCATCCATTGTAGAGGTTTCCTACAAACTAGGGGGAATGACAAGGTGTTTTGTGGAACTTTGGTCACAGTTGACAATGTTCAGAGACACAAAATGTAGTCCTGGCCCTGTTGTTAGGGTGGAGTTACAAAGCTCAGTATGTAGGAAATATAAATTTCCTTTTATTATGTAGGAAATATAAATCATTGAGCCTTGTAGCTCCCAACATGAGAGAAGTCACAAGGCCTATTAGAGTCCTTCAGGCTGTTTGCTGCAAATGTGTCATGGGAATGAACACCCATGTCTTTCTAGTGACTTGGATCTTGCCACCCAGAGGCTTCCAACCCTATGGAGCCCTGCAATTGAATTTTGAGGTGCCAGACCAAGATGGAATACTCTACAAAGATGGGGTACCATCTTTCAGTACATAATGAATGTAGAAACTAAAGATCCTTAAGATCCTTAAGTGCTCCAGGAACCTGGGTTTGGAAGTAGGGATGTCCCCACTTTCTACCAGTTCCCAATAATTTACTGAGGACCCTGGACTTACAATCTTCACACTGCAAACTTTTCAGGATGAGAGACTCTGGTCTCTGCTGGCTATGCAGTACCTCTAGGGGACAATTAAATGATTTCACCAGTATTTATATTATCTTTAATTGGTTCAGCGGTGTTAATCCTTAAACCACTATTATAAATGAATACACATAGACACCACATGGATCTTAACAAGCCTAGGCCTGGGTTGTGCAATCCTAGTCCATCTAAGTTAGCTCATGATTCTGTTACCCAAATATGACCCCATATATACATACATCCCTTTGGACTATTATTCTCCACACTAAGCGGATGTTCCAAGCCATGTGGAAGGATCTTCTTTAATCTACCCCATGGCGTGTCTTCCTTGTTTACTCCTGACTTCTCTGCAGCCTTCTCGTTCCCAAGATGCTATCTCTCTCTAAAAGCCCCTAGTCCCACCTATCTCTGTCTTTGCTCAATCTCCAGGCTTCAGCATTCATTTATCCAATCAGAGTCAATTAAATAACAGACAGCAAACAGGACCAATTAACATTTAGAATGCTTAACACCACCCCATCATTTCCCTCCTTTTGTCTAATAAAAAGGATAAAAGGTACATATATAATGTTTAGCCTATTTTTATCAGGCAATCTTGAAGAAGAAAAAAATCATCTATCTTAGTGTGTCTAAAGTTCTGAACCTAAATAATTTTTATCATGTATGTTGTCTTCAACCTCATCAAAGACATAAGAAGGGATAAAGTTATTATTTGAGTGAATAGAAAGCACAGAAGAGCAGCTCCCAAAAAGAAAAAATGACAGTTTGTTGCCTAGACAGGCCCAAGTATCTCTCCATACTTTTGGAGCATCATCTTCAGCCTTCTGGCCAAGCATATCTCACAGACATAATTGTGCAGCAGGAAATAAAGATTTTCCCATTCTGTCTCTGAGGAATCAGGAGAACAACTTACCTGCATTTAAGCTCTGGTCGATCTTTGGACTGTATATAGTCTATTCAGAGAGCAGGGACATTTTTGTCCAGTAGAAATTATCTCCTGATGGGAGATTTCTTTTTGATGCTCATTGTTTTCTTCCAAGTCAAATGGGAGCTGTCAGAAGCTGACTGTCTTAAAGTCAAACAATTCTTAAAATAATAATATCTTTAAATGCCATTTTCTGTACATCTCTGAGGGTTTTGAAGATATCTATTGATTTATAAATCTATCTATCTATTATCTTTGAACAAGCAAACTGTAAAATTCTATCAAAATTAATCTTATTTTTTACCAATATACAAAATTCTATACCAATGTATCAAAAGATACCTTATTTTAAGAACAAAAACAGTTTTAAGTTTCAGAGCAGATTCAATAATCTATCCTTATATCTTATCATTTCTATATTATATACCTATATTCCCCTTCTTTTTCTTTTTAAATCCTTTTTCCCTATATAAGAGAAAAAGAAATAAAAAAAGTCCTTGAGTCTAACCTCCCATACCTTGTTTAATAAGACCATTTAACAATTTATAACCAATCCCTCTAAACAACATCTATATCAAATGACCAAAAAAATCACCCACCCCACCTTTTGGAAATGGGTCGTTGCTCTCTTAAAATTGCTTCCTGCTGAATTGGGATGTAGAAAACCTGTTTGGGGGCCCAAATAAAATAGAAAAATTATTAAGCAAGTTAATTGTAACATTTGTTGTCCAGTCTCTATGTGCTCAGCAATTTGAATGTCCTGAGCAGTTTGTAGTTCGAAGTTGAACTTTGGATGGGAAAATTCAGGGCTTCATTGAAGTCCTGGCTGGAATACTTTGAGCTGGACCATCAGGGCTTATCTTATTTTCTTTGGTGTTTGGTCCCTTTGTTCTGAAAATATATACTTTCTTATAATTAACATATCTCTTTATTTTTCTTTCAAGACAGGATTTCTCTGTATATCCTTGTCTTGGTTTACTTTGTAGACTAGGCTGACCTTGGTGAAGGTCAGAGATCCACCTGTCTTTGTCTTCCAAACGTGGGGATTAAAGGCATGTACCATCACACCCAACAATTAACATATCTCCCCTAGGGTCTAATATCTCTCTTGAAAGCAATTTTCCAGTGGGTGTCCCACATCTAAGGAGACTGGCTTGTGACCCCTTTGTCTTTATATCTTTAAAAATCTCTTATATGTCAGTATTATCAAACCATAAAAACACCTGTCCAGAGCGCAGTTTGGTCATCCAAATCCCGACACCTTCTCTATGGAAGGGAGTCGTGTGACCAGGTGACGGCACTAGCCACCCAATAGGGTCAAATGGAATACACTTAGGCAATGCTGGTCTTTATAATATTTATTATACTAAATAGTAATTACAACTTATACTAAATGAAATATCTCTACTTCTACAGGGTCAGGATAAGCTGCATCAATCAAACAGAAACACTTAATGGTCATTAAAGCTAGAATAACTAACATTACAATATATAACCACCACATCCTACATTTATATTAATATTCCCACATCACACATTATACGACCTGTCCGTCGCTCCGGCTCCTCTCTGGCTAGTCATGAACCTGGAACCACTTAAGGGTTCAATGCCTGAGGATAGAGCAAGAGTCTCAGTCCAAGGCCTGAGGATAGAAGCAAGCAAGGCAGAGGCGGACGCCAGTGTAAACTGAGCGACCCCGACTGCTTGTCTGCTCTGGCTTTTTATACTTTTTACTGGCTTCATTATAATATCCACATAAGGCGGGTTAATTATTCTAATTACTACGTCATCCACATATGGTGGCACTCCTTATCTACTTATCTTTCTCCTACAGCTGGTCTCAGCTTGGGCAGTGGCTGACAGCTCATTGCAGCTAAACGAGAAGCTATTACTTATAATCCAATACTTAAATTACTTTACTAAACTCCCTGCAGCCATTCTTTATGGCTGCTTACAGGCTCCTTACAACACCCTTTTTACCTCCTGGTATAGGAAAATCAAAGATATCTAAACAAAAATCAAGCAAAGAAACAACATTCCCAAAGCCTTGGTGTAACTGCAATCCCATGTTGTAATTAAAGTTCTGTTCATTATTCCTGAAATCTAGCTTTGATTGTATATCCTTGGTGGGCCTTTCCCAGATACTCTTGAGAAGTAGTTAGTTTTCAGGGACCTGTGAGCTCCTGCTGAGATCTTTTGTATCGGGAAGGGCCTCCTTCCTTCCCCCATTGTTATTGTCAGCAGTTTAACATTCCATCTGTAAGCTCTCTCCCTTACAGATAGCCTTAAGCCTATCCTAGTCAAATCTTTCTCAAAAAGTATATATAGAACCACAATTGTCAGTGTAAAAATTATCTGTATGTTAAGAGAATCAAACTCAATTGGAATCCAAACATATTGAGATATTATGAATTTCTCCATTTTTAATTTAGGCGGTTAATTCCATTCTTAAACTCTGTTTAAAAGGCTGCCAGCTATTTAGCATATAAAGAGAGCTAAGCTTCTCACCTTTGCTGTAAGGCAGTAGCTTTTGTTAAGGGAGCCTTTGGGTTTGGCTTGCCTTTCTTTGGCTAAGAAACTATTTTTCACCAGGGCATTCTCAGGCAGTAAGCATGGATTCTAATTGCCGAACGCTGGGAGCCATAGGGGTCCCATTGTGTTCTATGGTGTGGTTGCTCCCTGAGCACATTGAATTCCTTGTGTCAAAAGATTAGGAAGTGAGAAGCCACAATGTTGAAAATGAAGATGACCTTGATTATCAGGAGATGCACCGGTTGTTATGTCTTGGGGGCCTGGAGAGAAAGTATTAAATGCAGGCATGGCTGCACAAGGACAAATACAGCAACCCCTATGCCACAGGGCCTATGATGAAGGGCACAGTGACCCAGAACCTGAAACCTCTGGAGACAAATTTCTGCCACCAGGAACTACTACAAGGTCACATGGGCGAGGACGAGAGGAGACTCTAGAACACACAGTGGAGAGGGGGGTTAATGGTCTGAGTGTCAATTTCAGTAGCGGGGCTCTACCTTATTTTGCTAATGTGTACCTTTTGGGTACCTGAGAAATGAGCCAATCAAAATCCCAAGCTCTTTTTCATAATGAGCATGGAATGACATACAAGGAGAAAGCCACTGGACAGAAGAGCCTGTGGGCAAGGGCCTGCTGATAACTGAGTGGTGGGGCTCCACAGACAGCCCCTTGCCTTTAGCATCTACAGAGTTATCCCAGCTACAGGAAGATCCTCCACCTTCCCTATAGCATCACATCCTATGTGAGTATAATTAAGCCTAATCATTTCCACCTTCAGGGGCCCAATTCAGATGGGTGCCAGCCTGCCCATTGAGCCTGTATTGGAGTTCAACTCTGCCTTCCTCCTCTCACACCGGTTACTCCCTTATTAGCAGCTGGTGTCTCCAACTCCATTTCAGAATCTTGGAGCTCTCACCCTGAAAAAGAAGCTGTAGCTCTTAACATGTGACCACATTCATGCCAGAAACTGGGTAGGGAGGCCTAGTCT
Organism: Lophiomys imhausi; assembly: GCA_907164525.1. Lineage (NCBI taxonomy): Eukaryota > Metazoa > Chordata > Mammalia > Rodentia > Muridae > Lophiomys > Lophiomys imhausi. Next base: position 6,630 of record CAJQZJ010000619.1, on the reverse strand, counting down.
TGTGCTAGCCCCTTTGAGCTGCTGACACAAACATAATCTAGACTGGGTGGCTCAGTCAACAAACCCACATTTCTCAGTTCTGGAGGATGGGGAGCCCAAGGTAAAGGCACTGGTAGATTTGGTGTCTAGCGAGGGATCCACTTTTCCCATCCACAGGTTATGCCTTCTTACTACCTTTTTTCTTTCTTTCTTTTTTTGACCACCTCTTTTCATAGGAGAAAGGGTAAGGGGGACTTCTAAGTCATCATTTATGAGGGCTCTCATCACATTTATGCAGACTCTACCCTCACAACCTAATTACCTCCTAAAGGTCTCATCTTCCACTGTCATCAGTCTGTGTGCTAGAATTTCAACACAGGCACTTGGGGTTGATATAAATAGCCCATAACGGGCACCGAATGGTTATGCTTATAAAGCAAGCAGGCTCGAGGAAAGTCAATTACAGATTTTTACCCCTCCATTTACGTCTGCTGTAATAAAAACTGCTAACACAGATATGTCAAACAGAGACTGCAGATTTTGGGAGGGGAGGATTATGTTTACATTAGAGCATTGAGCAGGAGGCCTTGCCTCAAATGGGACATGCTGCCCCTGAACTCTGTGGGTGGGGCTGGAGGGAGAGAACAGAAACAAACACTGTTCCATTTTGTCTGCTATCAGCACAGATGAAATTCCTCACTGCAGCTGTGGGCTGCCAATGAAAAGCAGGGTGTAGGACCCAGTTTTATCCACTCTGGGTGCCCTTGCCCCTCTGACACCAAAATGTTCGTGTAAAAGTGCTGACTATTCCAGTGTGAAGGGAAGGATGAACCAGTCGATTCAACAAGGCAAGAAATCATCTAAATTCTTTTTTTTTTTTTTTTCAGTTTGCTTATTTCAAAGCCCCTACTAGCTATGCCTTGATTCTTTTCAGGAAGCAATCTAAGAATGTCCTGCATCTTAAGGTAAAGTTCCCAAAATGATGGGCATCATTAATAGATAATCAACCATGTTGACTATGAATAAACCTCTCTGAAATTCCAAAACTTCTGGGGCAATGATAAAAAAATATTATTATATTATATCTGCTTATTTCTGTTCACTAGTTTCTAACTTACTAAAAATTTAACAAATATTCTATCTTTAATTTCCTAATTTGTGAACAAAATGGAAGAAAATTATCATCTCTTGAAGATTTAGACCCTCAGAATTTAATATCTTGAAATCACAAAGAATGAGCAAGTTCAGCCAGTCCCACTGTGGCCAGGGCAAAGCACGGCAGTCTAGCCTTGATCACTAGTCCTAGTCCCTAAGGATCTATTTGCAGGTTTCTTTGGTCTTTCAGTTTCCCTCCAAATAAGGATTCAGGCACACTGCACAGGGCTCTGGGAGGAGGCACTGAAGTCAGGGGATGCTTTAGTTGTACACATACTGATACTCAACATCTGCTAATTGGCAACATCTATAAATAAATGAGTCGTTTTCAAGGTGGGCATGTGTCAGAGTGTGAGAAGTGTCATTCTCACGGGAATACTCTTTGGTATTTAAAAAAAGTCTGCTTGGCACCTTAACCCATTACAACCTCTTAGCAGCTAAAAGGAAGTTTGTTTTATGTATGTGGATGTTTTGTCTGCATGTGCATCTATCCGTATACCAGAAGAGGTCATCTGATCCCATGAGATTACAGCTATAGAAGGTTGTGAGCCACCATGTGAATGCTGGGAATTGAACCTGAGTCCCCTGAAAGAGCAGCCAGTGCTCTCTACTGCTGAGTCATCTCTCCAGCACAAGAGGTTTAATTGAAATCCCATGACACTCTGTCAGTTGAGCCAGCTTGAGGCCGAAATGAAAAGTTTTCATGAATGTAGATAGGACAGATCATTACCAGAGTTTTTATGGTCAGAACTTGGGCCCTGGCTGCCCTAACAAGCCAGGCTCAGCCTACTGTCCTCAGTAGGGCAATTCCATAGACCAGCAATAGTGAAACACAGAGAAAGGAGATGTATTCAATGTGTCCACATTGGGAAGACAGCAAAGAGGCTCAGTGATTACCATCCCTGTCAAGTCCATATTTTTGTCAACTTGACACAAGCTACTGTTATTTGGAAAGAGAGAACCTCACTTGAGAACTGCCTCCCTGGGATTGCCTGTAGGTATGTCTATGGAGCCTTTTCTTGATTAATGATTGGAGTGGGAGGGCCTAGCCCACTTTGAGTGCCATTCCTGGATAAGTCCTGGATTATATAAGAAAGGAACGGGAAGCAAGCCAATAAGCAGCACTCCTCTATGGCCTCTGCTTCAGTTCCTACCTCCAGGTTCCTACCTTAAGTTCTGGTCCATCAACCCTTCATGATAGACTATAAGCTGTCAGATGACATAAACCCTTTCCCCTCCAAGTTGTTTTTGGTCTTGGTACTTATCACAACAACGAAAAGCAAACTAAGACAAAGGGAAGGAAGCAGCTAATGGTTATGGTTACCTGTGAAGGTACTTCTCTGCCTGGCAACTGTCTCTATGACAGAGTTTCAGTCTTCAGAGCCATTAGCATTTGTCAGTGTCAAAATAAATAAGACTTAAATAAATTAGAATTTCATTAAAAAGTCAACAAAACTATCAGATACATGTAGCACAGCTGTCCGAACAGTGGAGTACAGCTGCTGGGGACAGTCTGCTAGAATGGGAGTTCTGGGTGATGCGCTTCCCATGGTTCACAGATGAAGAGCATGGTTTAGTCTCCCTTGAAGACTAGCAAGAGCCTAAGAGTCAGGGGAGTCCTTGCATTAGTGTGTGTTTCCCCCATTACCCCTGCAGTTTTCTCCCACACTGTCTCACCTTCAACTGCATGTCTGATTCTCACCCTAGAACTCTTTTTTTTTCCTTTATTTTTTAATTTCTTCAAGTTACATCTCAATAGCATTCCCCTCCCTATTCCCCCTCCAGTCCCACCCTCCCACCCTCAACCCCCCATCCTCTTCCCTTTTTTTTTCTTTTAAGTTTAAGGTATATCTTATTTCCCCCTACAGTTTCCCCTTTCAGTCCAACAAATGGCTCTTTTTCTTATAATAACAAATACAATACAGTACAACAGAGGTAATTAGGCCACAGTTATGAGGGTTATATGGCTTAACGTACATTCCCAATGACCAGTCCATATGTATTTGGTACCTGACTTTAACATTCTACTATCTAAACATCTCCATGAGTTCAAAGGTCTATATCTGACTCAACATTCATACTAACTTGCAACACAATTTTAAAAGTATCTTCTTAGATCTATAACACTCTCTTGACTCCTAAACAACTCAAAATTAAATTATGAGACTCTAGCTGTCTGTTCTTCAACCACCTCAGAGACCTGAGAGGGATAAATATATCTGATTTTATAGGAAGTACAGGGCCTGCAGCTTCCCAAACTAAGAAATAACATAGAACTCTTATATTTAAGTCTTAGGCTATATTTCCTGCTTTGGTCCAGATGGGAGTTGAACCCTGGTTCACTCTTTCTCAGTGGAGCACTGGGCTAGCACAAGGCTGTTGCATGCCTTCTCTGTCACCTAAGAACCTTTGGGTTGTTTTTCTGAAGAACCTGCAAGGCCAGTGAGAGATTTTTACATTCTCAGGAAAAATATTTTCTTGCTTATGGATGACATTAATGATCTCCCAGTTTCCTAAGGCCTGCTATCATAGCCTGTTTCCTGTTGCTATACTGAAATACCTGGCACCAGGTAATTTATAAAGAAAGGAAAGTTGTTTGGTTACTTGGTCTGAAGACTTAGAATTCCAAGAGTATGGTACCAGCATCAGGGCAACATCTGGTAGCAAACTGTAAGTCTGTGCACCTACTAGCAAATAGAGAAAACATGCAAGCTTGGGTCTCTCCTTATAAAATCATTAATGCTGTCAGTGGAGTCCCATCTTCATGACCTCATAGAATCTGAATTGCCTCCAGGTCACAGCTCAGTAGTAGTAGTAGTAGTAGAGTGTGTGTGTGTGTGTGTGTGTGTGTGTGTGTGTGTGTGTGTGTGTGTG
>CAJQZJ010000617.1:89377-134899 GCA_907164525.1 Lophiomys imhausi | reverse complement strand
GCCAACTTTGAAAGCTCACTGAAGTTAACTGGACAACAAACTAGGCAGAAATCACTTTACAGAATGAGGGAAAGTCCAAAATGCCACTTTCCACAGAGAACCCATAGTTCAGTTTTATTCAGAGTAATGAGGAAAAAAAGAAACATCTGCTCATAGAAGAAAATCAGGCACAGGTCTGATCTGTACTGGAACTACACATGCAGTGAGGACAAGGCTGCATTTGTCTACTGTTCTCTAATATTAACAATTATAAACAGAGCAGTGCAACTAGCATTTGGAACAATCCTTCTAGTGTTACAGTGTCAGGCAAGTACTTCACTTCTCTTCACACCACTGGTTCTCTTTGCGTACCTAGAAGAGACAGACAAGGAAGTAGCTTCAGTGGTCTTTTCTGAGAGCTAAGCACCATGTATGCTGTATCAGCAGTAGTCTGTGTGATGAGAAGGGCAGATGGAAAACTGGAAAACACTATCTTTATTAAGAGTAGACTTGGTGACTCCCTTTGTAAATCATCAAACAGCAGATGCAACTGAGAGCTCCAGCCTCCCACTCTTCAAACTGGCAAGCAAACCCAGTTCACCCACTCTTATATTATCAGGCCCCGATTTCTAAAGCCAACTATTTATGGCCTATAAAAAAATGTCCCAGAGAAAAAAATTAGATATGATGAAAAACTCCTTTAGTTCAAAATCATTTTTCTCACAGTATCAGGCTGGACATGACTCAGAGATTAGGAATGCTCACTGTTATCCTGGAGGACTTCATTCCTGTCCCACCCCCAGCTCACAACCACCTGTAACTCCAACTCCAGAGAATCCGAAGCCCTCTTTCTGATCACCATGCTCACACGCATGAAAATATTAAAAAGTCTTCAAGAAACTGGGTGTGAGGTGTGATGGCACATACCTTTAATTCCAGCACTTGGGAGGCAGAGGCAGGCAGATCTCTGTGCGTTCAAGGTCACCCAGGGCTATTACACAGACAAATCCTGTCTTGAAACAAACAAAAAAAGGTCTTCAAGAACAGTATCATCTGGCGCACGCCTTTAATCCCAGCACTTGGGAGGCAGAGGCAGGCGGATCTTTGTGAGTTCGAGGCCAGCCTGGTCTACAAAGTGAGTCCAGGACAGCCAAGGATACACAGAGAAACCCTGTCTCGAAAAACCAAAAAAAAAAAAGAACAGTATCATCTAACTGCTTAGATCTAGAGCAGACCAGAGTTTAGGAGACAGAGGTGCACATCACCACTCCATATCAAGACTCTTGTTACTGTTTTTGTTTCTTTGTTTCTTTTCTGAGACAAGGTTCCTCTGTGTATCCCCAGAACACAGCCTGCCTCACCCTCCCAAGTGCTGGGATAAAAGGCATACGCCAGCACACCTAGTTGGTATCAAGGCATTTTAAAAGAAATCCTAGGTAAGTGTGCTGATAAGCTGCAACACTAGCCCAAGACTTAATGAAGGACCTTTTTTCTTGTGATGGTACTGGGTTCCAGTTTTTTAAAAAAGTAATGAAAAATAGGCTGTGTGCTACCTACCTGGGCCTCCTCCTCTTCAGTAAAGTCATTTTTGATATTGAAGGTTTTACGAATCTCCTCAGGAGTTTTTCCCTTAATCATGTTGGCCACAGTCTTGCATGTAACATCAAGCAAACCTTTGATGTCTAAGTAGTTTGCAGCCTGTAAATGATAACTGGGTTTTAGTCATGTGTACTGAATCTTTGAGTGATTAGCAACTTGTATCAAATTGAGCTGAAAATAATACATCTTTGGGGCTGGAGAGATGGCTCAGCAGTTAAGAGCAATTCTCTCTCTTTTTGTTTATTACAACAAATTACATCTCCATCACAGTGCCCTCTTTCCAACCCTCCCAGTCCCCCCCTTCCACCCTCTACCCCCTCCGTCCCCCTTCTATCCTACTCCTCTGGAGTGGAGTGTCCCTACATAATCAGTCCTCCACCCCAGTTCAGTAGTCATATGAGGACTAAGAGCTTCCTCATATATTGGGGGCAATTCTCTGTTCTTTAGTACTGATTAATGTACCTTCACCTTTAACTAACTTTCCTTTTATATTCTGCTTTACCTTTATCCCAGATTTTAAGTGTTTTATCTCAATTCAGTTAAAAATACTAATTTAAAAAATTTTAGCCTGCCTCTGCCTCCTACAGTCTGTGATTAAATATGTACTACCATACCCAGTTTCAGACTTTTTTTTTGGAGACAGGGTCTCTCTGTGTAACAGCCCTGGCTATCCTGGACTTGCTTCGTAGACCAGGCTGGCCTAGAACTCAGAGATCCGGCTGCCTCTGCCTCCCAAGTGCTGGGATTAAAGGCGTGCGCCACCACGCCTGGCTAAGTTTCAAACATTTTTAATGCTTCTATCATGGAAGTCAGAGAACATACTTTGTATAACTTGAATACTTTCAAATCTGAGACTTTTATGGCCGAAAACTTGGTCTATCTTGTCAAGAATTTATATGGCTGTAATTACATCCTACATGTAAATTAAAACAAGCTATTCAACACTATTCCTAAACTGGTTTTCTCTCCATTTGTTATATTACTAAGAGACAATACTTGAGTTTCTATGACTACACATTGTGTACTGATCTTAGTGTCTCATTACTTCTTTTACTTTTTGAAGTTTTGCTCCTAGGTAGATGTCTATGACTATGTACTCTTAATGAACCAATTCCCTTATTATGAAATAGCCTTCTTTAATTCCAAAATATAACGATTCCAGCTTTCTTTTGATTTGTGTTAGCATACTCTTTTCCATGTTTAATTATAATTGTGCCTGTTTAAAATTCATTTCACACAGGCAGCAGCAAAAAAAAAGTTTTATTTTATTTCACCTGATATTTCTACCTCTCAAAAGTGCTTAGACCATTTGCATTTAATGTAACTCCTAACATACATAACATTACATACGAGTCCAGAGAATATCCACAGTTGAAGATCAATGCACATCAGATCTCGTCTGAAGATCAATGTATCTAGCAAATTCAATCCTTTAAGTGGTGAAGGCTCTGCAAACTACCTTACACATTACATACCAGAATAAGTTCAAAAAGTGTTCCTTGGTCAACTTTCAGGAATTCTTGGTCCCAAACAGGAATATCATCTGTACGCTTTTCTTTGTTCTCATCATCCTCAGGAGGAGGGGGATCATCCTTGTGGTGGGTGCACCACTGAATGACCTATAATACAAATTCTTCTGGCAATCTGTTACAAGACTTTCAGTTCAATGCTGGGGGCAATCATATACTGGGGTAAGAACTAGCTAAACAAAAAGTTGAGTCTTTTTTTTTTTGGTTTTTCAAGACAGGGTTTCTCTGTATAACAGCTCTGGCTGTCCTGGACTCGCTTTGTAGACTAGGCTGGCCTCCAACTCACAGAGATCCACCTGACTGCCTCCCAAGTGCTGGGATTAAATGTTTAATTATTGCACACACACCCACACCTACCCTCAACCAGGTATGGTAAGATAGCTCAGTCAGTAAGAGCAATTAATGAACAAGCATAAGGACCCCATTTTGAATCCTCTGTATCTACATAAAAAAGTTGAGACAGTATGCAAATGCAATTCCTAGCACTGGTGGTGTTGGGGAGCTTGTTGGTTACCAGTCTAGTTCTAGATTCAGGAAAGAGATAAAGAATATCTGGAATGTATAAAATATATCAGGAAACCCAATGTCTTCCTCTGGCTTCAGGTACACATCCAAAAAAATACACGTGTGCATATACCTTACCCAAACCAAATTATACTCATTTATACAAAGAAACAATGTAAAGACTAAAAGCTAAGTTCATTAAGAAGTCTAGTTGGGCGGTGGTGGCACTTGCCTTTAATCCCAGCACTTGGGAGGCAGAGGCAGGTGGATCTCTGTGAGTTCGAGGCCAGCCTGGTCTACAAAGCGAGTCCAGGACAGCCAGGGCTACACAGAGAAACCCTGTCTTGGAAAAAAAAAAAAAAGAAAGAAAGAAAGAGAGAGAGAGAGAGAAAGAAAGAGAGAAAGACAACAACAAAAATCATTTACCTTTTTTAGAATCGCTGCATTAACATTTGGTAAGGGAACAGGATCATCATCCCCCTCATCATCCATTCCCAAATCTAAGAAAACCAGGACAGAGAAGTTATTTTTCAACTCATAACAAATAGGTCTTAGGATTTCTACTGCTGTGATAAAACACAAAAAGCAAATTGGAGAGAAAAGAGTTTATTTCATCTTATACTTTCAGGTCTTACTCACTTGCTCCTCTGCTTCACTCAGCCAGCTTTCTTATACAACTTAGGACCACTTATCTGGATGAGACCACCCTAATGGACCAGGCCTTCCCACGTCAATCATTAATCAAGAAAATATGAGCCGGGCGTGGTGGCGCACACCTTTAATCCCAGCACTCGGGAGGCAGAGGCAGGCGGATCTCTTTGAGTTCGAGGCCAGCCTGGTCTACAAAGCAAGTCTAGGACAGCCAGGGCTGTTACACAGAGAAACCCTGTCTCGAAAAACCAAAAAAAAAAAAAAAGAAAATGCACACAGGCCAATCCAATGGGGGCCATTTTCTCAACTGTGGTTTACAAATGATTCGAGCTTGTGTGAAGTTGACATAACCCTAGCTAGCATGGATGGGCATGGGGCACATACCTGTCAGTGATTTAATGAAGTATATAGATACTGAGGAACAATCTGGAAAAGCTGAATCCTATTTTTTTTTTTTTAATGAGCCAAAAACTTTATTTATTCCTTTCTGATATTTTAAATACTCTTCGGGGATACCTTTGGCCTGAAATTCTTTGCCATAGTCCTTAGCTACTACACAGTTACAGTCAAGGTAAATTGATTTAAAGGTTCCCTCTCCACCATTTCAACCAAAGTCTCTAACTCCAGTTCGAGGGGAAGTCATTCTCTCCTGGCCTCTGTAGGTACTGCGTGCACATAAATACACACAGGCAAAACACTTATACAACCAATGTCTGTCAGAGAAATGGGGCCAAATGGCTGAAGATTGATGCTGTAATGTATGGAGAGAAAATGGGAACTGTCCAGGCAGCCACTGGTATGTCATTCTTTAGTTTTGGAAGCTGCAGGCCCTGCACTTCCTATATAATCAGATATATTTATCCCTCTCAAGTCTCTGAGGTGGTTGAAGAATAGATAGCTAGAGTCTCATAGTTAAATTTTGAGTTGTTTAGGAATCAAGAGGGTGTTCTGGATCTAAGAAGATATTTTTAAAATTATGAGGCAAGTTAGTATGAAAGCTGAGTTAGATATAGAACTTTAAACTCATGGAGATGGTTAGATAGTAGAATGTTAAAGTCAGGTGCCAAATACATATGGACTGGACATTGGGAATGTATGCTAAGCCATATAACTCTTATAATTGTGGCCTATTTATTTCTGTTGTTTTGTATTGTATTTATAGTTATAAGAAAAAGAACCTGGCCGGGCGTGGTGGCGCACGCCTTTAATCCCAGCACTTGGGAGGCAGAGGCAGGCGGATCACTGTGAGTTCGAGGCCAGCCTGGTCTACAAAGTGAGTCCAGGACAGCCAAAGCTGTTACACAGTGAAACCCTGTCTCGAAAAAAAAAAAAAAAAAAAAGAAAAAGAACCTGGGGGCTGGAGAGATGGCTCAGCGGTTAAGAGCACTGCCTAGTGCTCTTCCAAAGGTCCTGAGTTCAATTCCCAGCAACCACATGGTGGCTCACAACCATCCACAATGTGATCTGGCGCCCTCTTCTGGAATGCAGGTGTACATGCAGATAGAGCACACATATGCATAAAATAAATAAAATAAATCTTAAAAAAAAAAAAGAAAGAAAAAGAACCATTTTTTGGGACTGAAAGGGAGAGCTGTTGGGGAGAAAAAGAAATACCTTAAACTAAAAAGAAAAAAAAAAAGAAGGGAAGAGGATGGGGGGGTTGAGGGGGAGGAGGGTGGAAGGGTGGGACTAGAGGTAGGAAGGGGATTGTGATTGAGATTTAACTTGAAGAAATAAAAAATAAATTATTAAATAATAATAATAATAATAATAATAATAATAATACAGCCTGAAAGTCAAATGAGAAGTAAAAGTCAACCCTTAGGTACTGCAAGTCCCCACTGAGAATCAAAATAGACACTGCCCTGGAATACAAAACACTCACTGTTTCTTTACAAGAAGTTTCAGCAGAGTGGTAAAGAGATCATCTCCTCTCTCCTAATAATTCCCATACATGTCCTAGACCCATTCCCAGCTCAGAGTAAACAAAGGCAAAAACAAAACAAAAAGCAAAGCTTCAAGTTTCATATATAAAAATCATCCCTCGGGCTGGAGAGATGGCTCAGCAGTTAAGAGGACTGCTCTTCCAGGGGTCCAGAGTTCAATTCCCAGCAACCACATGGTGGCTCACAACCATCTATAATATGATCTGATGCGCTCTTCTGGCATGTAGGGGTACATGCAGATATTGCTCTCATATATGTAAAATAAATAAATCTTAAAAAAAAAAACCCAAAAAACAAAAAACCATCCCTCACCAGGTGTGATGGCACATGCCTCTAAGCTAATCCCGGCACTCAGGATGCAGAGGCAGGCGGATCTCTGAGTTTGAGGCCAGCCTGATCTACAAAAGTGAGTCCAGGACAGTCAGGGTTATTACACAAAGAAACCCTGTCTTGAAAGGAGAAAAAAAAAAAAAGGCTGGTCTGCACAAGTTTCTAGGCAACTAATGTTCTAATGTTCTGAAATTGGCAAATGCTTCTTCAAAGTAGCACAGGACAGATCAGCACCTCAGGCAACTACTAAGATGAAGTAAATACTCCCACTGCCAAAACAAGTATTCAGGAAGTAAGTCTGCTGTACTCGCCTACCTTTACAGAGACATTTGGACCACTTTCTCTTTACTGTAACCATTCTATACTACTCAACAGGTAGACTACAGGACACACCCAGGGGTTTATAAACTTACTAGGTGGGATCTACAATATTCAGGACTTTAAGTGCCACATGCACCAATTACCAAAGAGAATGTGTCCAGAAAGTCATTCATACAGAAGACATAGCCTGTACAGGGATTTTAAAACAGCAGCATAGCTACTCTGGCTAGAATAGAGACATGCCCTTAGTACTCACCTTTAATCCCAAACAATGAATGTAAAGTTAGTTTGTAGAAGGAAGCACCCGTATTTGAAAATGTCTAATTGAGTAGACATCTAATTGGCAGACAAAGTGACGAATCAGAGAAAAATCTGACAGAAAAGGTATGCTCAGCTCTCACAAGGGAGGAAGGAAAGGGAAGCTATTTAAAGGAACACCACAGAGAGGGAGAGGAGAGGTAGTTTTACTGGGAACGGTTTTACAGAGACAGGTTGCAGAGAGAAAACAAGTGAGTCACAGGTGAAGACAGAATGAGCCAGAGAATGAGAAGGAGCCAGATTAGATAGAATATATTGCCATAGTATGAGGCCAAGCAGAGCAATTCAGTAAGAAACAGAGAAGTCAACTGAATCAGTCATCTTAAAGAGGAATTTGAGCCAGAACAGCTACAAAGGGTGACCTTATTCACGAGCTTAGAGGCTGAAAACATTCTAGGCCTACATTAGAATGTATGGAGGCTAGAAGCTTCCATGACTAGGCCCAGGTTAGCAGATGGAGTCATAAGCCTCCAAGAAGACAATTAAATCAAGTGTAATAAAAGATACTTTTACAATATCCTGTGCAATCAGCATTACAAGTCCTCTATCTCAGGTGAAGAGCACTTGTCTAGTTATGCACAAGCCCTTTGTTCAGTCCCCAGCACTCCAAGAAGGAGGGAAAAAAAAGTCCTCTACCTTATTAATTAAGCAATCTCGCAAGCACTCTAGTCACCTAGAAATGTTCCCTCTTCCTTTGAAGCAATTTCCAACACAATTCAAGTTCAAAGTCTTATTTATCTCTATTCCTCTCAAATTCATTTATATCTTTTTTACCAATTATAGTATTACGATCCTATCCCATCCAGACAAATGGCTACTAAAAATATCAATTCTTTAAAAAAAAAAAAAAAACTATGTATTTTATGTGGATGGGTGTTTGTCTGCACAGTCTGTGCACCACCTGCATACCTGGTGCTTGTGGAGGCAGAAGAGGTTGCTGGATGGTCTGGGATTACAGTTACAGAGAGTTGTGAGCTGCTGTGTGGGTTCTGGGAATTGAACATGGGTCCTCTGGAGGAGCAGTCAGTGCTCTTTAGCCATTGAAACATCTCTCCAGCTCCCTCAACTCTCTCTTTTTTTTGAGAGGACATGTCTCATGCAGCTCAGGCTCACCTTAAACTAGCAGAAGCTGGTTCTGATCTTCCTGTGTGCTGTAATTGCTGGCATGAAACACCATAACTATCTTAATTTTCCTTAATAATCCTGACTACTTTACCCCAGCATGAATTTTCCCAAAATCATGGGACTTAAAATCTGTCACTAGTACCACATACTATAGTCCTTCTAAAACATGGAATAACACCAATCAAGATGATCCTGCAGCATCATTTGGCATACAACTTTACTAATGCACCAACTGTACTGAGTGACAGTTTTGTTTAGTATCTGGCACCCTTTCTAGTTCGTAAATTCTTTAAGAGCAAAGATCATGTCTCATCTTCTTTTCACCAATTTATAATTTATAGCTAGTGTTTATATATAACTCCCAAACCTGTTCCAGGGTCCTGACTCAATCTCCCAAGTGCTAACATTATAGACATGGGCCACTACACCTGGATTACTCTGCTTCCTTAACAGATTTAAAAGCTGCAGACTTTTCCTATGTAAAACCCTGTGACTAAGTAATAGAGAACATTTTTATTAAGTTATTTTTTCCCATCAATTTTAAACACTGGTATGTAGGTTTCCTATATACCCTATTAATATTAATTAGTAAACTTTCAAAGTTTCAGAACCCATTTCCTTATCCCAACCTTTATTCAATCACACAAATGTGATGCAGCAGTTTCATCAGGATGACAAGTAGACAAAAAGAAAAGCTTTTTTAAAAAATAAGTACACTGGGGGCTGGAGAGATGGCCCAGAGGTTAAGAGCACTGAGTTCAATTCCCAGCAACCACATGGTGGCTCACAGCCATCTATAATGAAATTTGGTGCCCTCTTCTGGCCTGCAGGCATACCTGCAGACAGAACACTGTACATATAAAATAATTTTTTTAAAAAAGTACATAACCAGGCATGGTGGCGAATGTCTTTAATCCCAGCACTTGGGAGGCAGAGGCAGGCAGATCTCTGTTGAGTTTCAGGACAGCCAGGGCTGTTACAGAGAAACCTTGTCTCTAGGGGAAAAAAAGCTGGATTCGGTGGATTGTGTTTGTAATCTCAGCACCCTTTGTGGCAAAGGTAAGGATGTGTACTGCAGTGGCAGAAACGAGAGACCCTACATCAAAAGGGAGGGTAGGGACTGGAGAAGATGGCTTAGGGGTCCAGAGGGTGTACTGATCTTGTAGCAGACCCAGCTCAGTTCCTAGTACCCATATTGGATTGCTCACTACCACCTGTTAACTCCAGACTTCACAAGCACTTGCAAGCCATGTATATATACCTAAACACACTCATAATTAACACTTTTTTTTTTTTTTTAGAATTTAATCTTTTATGTTAATTGGTGTGAGGGTGTCACATCCCCTGGAACTGGAGTTACAGACAGTTGTGAAGCTGCTATGTTGGTGCTGGGAACTGAACGTAGGTCCTTTGGAAGAGCAGCCAGTGCTTTTAACTGCTGAGCCATCTCTCCAATCCCAACAATAAAAATATTTAAAACAACAAAGCAAGCCGAGTGGCGTGGTGGTGCACGCCTTTAATCCCAGCACTCAGAAGGTAGAGGAAGGTGGATCTCTGTGAGTTCGAGGCCAGCCTGGTCTACAGAGTGAGTCCAGGACAGCCAAGGCTACAGAGAAACCCTGTCTCGAAAAACAAAAAGCAAAAAAACCCAACAAAGTAGCAAGGTATAGTGAGCACACCTTTAATCCAATCACTTGGGAGGCAGAGACAGGTAGATCTCCCTGAATTCAAAGCCAACATAGTCTACAGAGTTCCAGGACAGCATGGGCTACATAGAGAGACCATGTCTGAAAATAAAAACCAAAACCACAACAAATTCCAACAAGGTGGGGTAGGGGAGGTAAAAGGAAACTGATTCTTGAAATACACTATCTAATGTGACAGGACATACCACACACACAATAACCTTTTTTTATTTGTGATACAGGGTCTCACTATGTAGTCTTAGCTGGCCAGGAACTTGCAGAGAGGCAGAGAGATTCACACCCCAAGCCCTACCCTTGATAAGTGCTGGAATTAAAGGTGTGAGCCACCACGTTTAGCAAATCTTATAAACAAAAAGCCCAACACTTTAATAGTTTATGGGTTTTTTGTTTTTGTTTTTAGGTTTTTCTCTGTGTATACTTGACTGTCCTGGACTCCCAGAGATTCACCTGCCTCTGCCTCCTGAGTGCTGGAATTAAAGGTGTGTGCCACCACATCCAGCAACAGTTTATGGTTTTATTCACACAAAGCAGAAAAGAAATTACCTTCTTCACTCTCAAGTTTGTAATAGACTGGCTCAAGTAAACCTTACACTGGCATGTCACCTGCCCCCATCCTAAATTATACACCCCCTTTCTTCATTCCAAGGTTTCATAAACTTACCTTCCAGCATGGTCTTGATGGTCACAGATTGTTTGGCAATTTCTACATCAACTTCAAATATCTCTCCATCAGAACTCTGCAACTTTATTGAAGGCATCTAAAAAAGGTATTTTGAATAGAAATTTAAGAGCTATTAATTCCATTTCAAAAGACATTTCACCAGCTAGTCTATCAGGAAGTTGTAATTTACAATTACTCTACTTGTTCCAGAGATCAAGTTAAATTCTCCACAAACAAGCCTATTTTATATACATACATACATACACACACACACACACACACACACACACACACACACACACACACACACCGGCGTGGTGGCACACGCCTTTAATCCCAGCACTCCAGAGGCAGAGGCAGGTGGATCTCTGTGAGTTCAAGGCCAACATGGTCTACAAAGTGAGTCCAAGACAGCCCAAGGATACATAGAAAACCCTGTCTTGAAAAAACCAATACATATATATGTGGACCTATAGAAATGGCTCATCGGTTAAGAGCACTGCCTGCTCTCCCTTTGAACCAAGGACCCAGGTTCAAATCCCAGCACCCACATGGCAGTTCACAGTTGTCTGTAATTGGCAGGCATGGTGGTCCACACCTTTAATCCCAGCACGGGGAGACAGAGGCAGGAGGATCTCTGTGAGTTTTAGGCCAGCCTGGTCTACAAAGTTGAGTCCAGAACAGCCAAGGCTACACAGAGAAACCCTGTCTCAAAAAATCAAAACAAAGCAAAAAAACACACACATGTATGTATGTATTACATATGTATGTATTTATTTCCCAAGTGCAGCGCCTTTAAATATCAGCCTTAAAGGTCCACTTAAAGGCACTACGGAATTTACAGCTGGTATTAAGAGCTATATGATATGTGGCCAGGCTTGGTAGCACATGCCTTTAATCCCAGCACTCAGAAGGCAGAGGCAGGTGGATCTCTGTGAGTTGCAGGCCAGCCTGGTCTACAAAGAGCACAGGACAGCCGGGGGTACTACACAGAGAAACCCTAAAACCCTGTCTCAAAAAAACAAACAAAAAAAGCCATCTGCATTTTTAAAAAAATTTTTTAAACATACATACATTTGTTTGTTTATTTATTTATTATGCACACGGTATTTGTTCTACATATATGCCCGGGCACCAGATCTCATTATGGATGGTTGTGAGCCACCATGTGGTTGCTGGGAATTGAACTCAGGACCTTTGGAAGAACAGCCAGTGCTCTTAACCTCTGAGCCATCTCTCCAGCCCTCCATGTGCATTTTTGACATTTACTTTTAGGATGTGTGTGGGTGTGCATGTACCTTATCACACATGTGGAGGTCAGAGAATAAGTTGCAGGAGGCAGTTCCCTCTTTCCATGGAGCAGAACCAGAGATCAAGTTTAAGTTTAGGCCATCAGGCTTAGCAGCTGAGCCATTTGCTAGACCCTCAAAATTTTGCTTTCCAGCTGGGCATGGTGGCACACGCCTTTAATCCCGGGAGGTAGAGGCAGCCCCATCTCTGTGAGAAGCCAGCCTGGTCTACAAAGCAAGTCCAGGGACAGCCAGGGCTCCACAGAGAAACCCTGTCTCAAAATACAAAACAAAAAAATTTGGGCTGGAGAGGTGGCTCAGCGGTTAAGAGCACTATCTGCTCTTCCAAAGGTCCTGAGTTCAATTCCCAGCAACCACATGGTGGCTCACAACCATCTATAATCGGATCTGGTGCCCTCTTCTGGACTGCAGGCATACATGCAGACAGAATATTGTATACATAATAAGTAAATAAATAAATAAAATATTAAAAAAAATTTTTGCTCTCCATACTCCTGTATGTTCCCATGGAATAATAACTACTCAATCTGAAAAATTAACTGCCACAATTAACTACTGACAAACCTGAGCAAAGTCAGTCGAAAATAAACAAAGCTATCAAATAAAAGTAAATTCCCTACAATGAAATCTACTAGTGAAAAACAAGTAAACTACTCCAAAGAGTAGACCAGGATATGCTCACTTATATCTAAACAAATGCAAGACCACACACAAGAAAATA
This sequence comes from Lophiomys imhausi, assembly GCA_907164525.1. Lineage (NCBI taxonomy): Eukaryota > Metazoa > Chordata > Mammalia > Rodentia > Muridae > Lophiomys > Lophiomys imhausi. The sequence continues at coordinate 122,199 of CAJQZJ010000617.1, read as the reverse complement.
AAAGACATATATGACCAGACATCAATATGATCCCTAAAGCCCCTAAGGAGCTTAAATTTAGAAGAGTCCTTTTTAATTTTTTTAGTACCTACTGTTCAGGTGTCCAAGTTTGAGATCCTCTGGCTAAGTACCTACAATTTAAAAACCTGCTTCAAAAATGCATTTAAAGCTTTGAGTGGGAGCTTGAGAGAGATGGCTCAGAAGTTAGGAGCACTGGCTGCTCTTCCAAAGGACCCAAGTTCAAATCCCAGTACCCACATGGCAGCTCACAGCTGTCTGTAATTGCCAGGCGTGGTGGTGCACCCCTTTAATCCCAGCACTCACTTGGGAGGCAGAGGCAGGTGGATCTCTGTGAGTTCAAGGCCAGACTAGTCTACAAAGTGAGTCCAGTACAGCCAGAGACACACAGAGAAACCCTGTCCTGAAAAACAAAACAGAAGCTGGGAATAGGGGCACATGTTTTTAATCCGAGCACTCAGGAGGTAGAGACAGGCAGATCTTTGAGTTTAAGGCCAGCCTGGTCTAAATACAAAGGGAGTCCAGGACAGCCAGGGCTACATAGACAGGAAAGCCTGTCTCGAAAAACAAAACAAAATCCACAATAAAGATACGCTTAGTCATAGTCAAATTTAGGCATTAGGTTACTCATAAGGGAGCCAAGATCTTAGTAAATAACAGGGAGGCAATCGGTTAATCTGTAATTCAATGCGTTCAGTAATTCTAGACTAAACTTTTGTTGTGCTGGTATTAAGTGCAAAATTTTTAAGTAATAATGCATGAAATTTCTATTTGATATGCTTTAAAAAACCAAAAACAAAAACAAAAAACCCTCAATTCTCCAAGCTCTAGACTTGGAAATTAAACAACCATCCAAGGCTGGCACAATAATTCTAGTACAGCAGACTTGAAAAAAAAAAATCCAGACACCTCAAGTTTTAGCGTCAAGGGCTCTTAAAAGTCACACACCTCAGACGATGGGGTCTATCACAGTAGTTAAATTCAGAGACTGCAGGACGTGACAAAAACAACGCAAAGAAATATCCAGAGTCTGTTAGCTGCAGATTCTGTGGCAGAATAGGCAAAACCAATAGGGAGCTAGTGACGCCCGATACAGGAGAAGGAAAGAATCCAGTAGCGACGGCCGCCATCACCTGGGTGGCCAAGAATCCGCAACCTAAAGCACCGCCACCCACCCGCCCTGGAGCGCGGGGCAGCAAGCCTGTCGCTAAGGCAGGCCCGGGACGACGCATGAGCCTTGCAACTGCGTTCGGGGCCGACTGACGCCGCCCGCAGAGGGGCAGGCCCGCCACATGGCTCGGCTCGCACTCCCCGGGCGGGCGCCGGGAGGATGCGCGGCCCTAAGAGGCCTGACTCGGCCGACTCGCGCCTCCCGCGGTCCGGGGTCGGCAACGGGCCCCCACAGCGCTTCTGGATACGCAAGGCCGAGCGGCCGCCTCCTGCAGGCCACAGCCACCACAGGGCTCCCACCCAGCCCTCCCTCGGGGGACTACAGCCCGGTCCGGTCGGGTCCGGCTCGCGGGCGGCTACTCACCGTGTTCGGTCTCAAGACCGCAGGCCCGAGGCCGACCGAGGACGTTCCCAGAAACACGTTGACTCCGAGGACAAGACCACTCCAGCAGCGCCGCAACGCGTCGGCTTTTATAGGAGCGGGAAGCGGGCGCCGAGGACCCCGAGCTCGTGACGTCACACAGCCGGCCGGGCTGGCCGTTGAGATCGCCTGACAGCAGCGGAGGACGGCGCGGCAGGCCCTGAGCGCCACCGAGGTCTAGGGAAAGGAAGCTGAGGGGCGGCTCGTGGAGGGGCGCCTAGGCAGGAGAGGGGCTTCTGCCGTACTCCGGTGTCCTCAAGAGCCCCGTGCTCTCCTTCGATACGAACACCGGCACCGGCTGAGGTACCATCGCGACCCGAAGGGTCTTTCAGGCAGGGGCTGTCTTAAACTGCTTGAAAGACCCTAGTCCTGAAAAAGCCTGGGACCGAAGCCACAAAATCGGTTGTGGGTGTGTGTGTTGCTCTTAAAGGATGTACTTCAACCTGACCGTCGTTATTTCTAAAAACTCAAAGAAGTGAGGTTGTGTATGCCGACCAGGGATTCGGATTCAGGACTTGAACCTTACTCCACTGATAACTGAAAATTTAAAAAAGCTTATGTTGAGGCAAGATCTCACTTTAGCCCAGGCGGCCTAGAATTCTAAATACTCCTGACTTAGTACACCCTGCTTGATTTTAAGTTTTATCTTCTTTGTGGTTTTATTTTTGTTTTTTTGGATTTTTTTTTAAGACAGAGGCTTGTTTGGTACAGGGTGACCACAAATTCATTATGTAGACCAAGTTGGTCTAAAACTCATCTCCTTCCACTCCTGCGCTGGAATTATAGGCATTCTTCAACCACACATACTTGCCTGATACTCTTTCTGTTTTGTTTTGTTTTGAGACTGGGTCTCACTCTGTAGACCAGGCTTGGAACTTACTGTTTAGACCAGGCTGGCTTTGAATGCAGAGAGTTGCCTGCCTTCCAATTCCCAGCCCTGGGAATAGAAGCATTACCTTGTTGGATTTTTGTTTGTTTTTGTTTTCTGAGACAGACTCATTTCGTAGATCAGACTAGCCCTGAACTCAGAGATCTGCTTGCCTCTGCCTCCCAAGTGTACGCTGGGCTGTGAAGCCATGTGGGTGCTGGGATTTGAACCCGGGTCCTTTGGAAAAGCAGCCAGTGCTCTTAACCACTGAGCCCTCTCTCTGAGCCCCCTTGTTGGATATTATTAACCTTTATTTTCTACCCTTGAACTCTGAAGAGGCTTCCAGACCCCAGAAAGCCATTGTTGCAGTGAAGCTCCAAGCCTAGAGAGAGAAAACATCAATGTAGCAGTGAGGATACTTTCTGTGGGTCACCATGCCCTTGGCCCTGTGTGTGAAGCCTGTGAAGCTAGTGCTGGGGATCCAGTCGTAAATCAGAACTGTCGGGCCCAACCTGAACAGTCTATGCTGTATGGGCAGCTCCCAGAAGGCTGTGATAAGGTCGCTAGAAAGAAACAGCTTTGAGTAAAGGGAGAAAGCTGCAAGCACCCATCTGGCCTCACCCAGCCAGGAACTGTGCAGTTGCCTGCCCTGCCCTGCCTTGCTGTGTCTAGGGAGCGTCACTGTCCCCACCATGGCGCCTGGCTCACCTAGCCAATGAGCACGTGATGGTATTCCTGACGCCAGAAGACAAAAGACACTTCCACACGGTGCCTCCTAAAGAAACCAGAGACTGCAGTTTCTCTAGGACAAGACTGGGCAAAGAGGCCAAGCAATGGCTTGAATTACCAGGTCTTTGTCTGCGGGCTATGGTATCCAGTGTCTGCCAGGTGCCACAGCTGATGACAGAAGATGAAAGGCCCACAGTTCTCAGGCTTTTTCCCTGCAGGACTGCCTGCCCTTCACAGCTCCTGCTTCGGGCCTCCTAGGAAAGGCTCACTGGAGTCTTTTCTTCCACATGGCATAAACTCAGTGGGCATCTTAACCGAAACTGGGCAGTGCTGGGTCATACAACTAGCTTAAGAAGCCAGCACAGGGCTTGGCACAAAATTGGTATATGTTTTTCCAGATCTATGAGAGCCTCTGATATTAGAATTACCAAGAAAATGGAGATTTTGGTGCTGTGGCAAAGCTTAGCATGCCCAGGCTCCTGGGTTCACTTGTTGCCATGCCCAGACTGTTTGAGGTACAAATTATTGCTGGGGGTGATGGCGAACTCCACTCAGGAGGCAGAGGCAGAGGCAGGCAGATCTCTGACTTCAAGGCCAGCCTAATCTATAAAGTGAGTTCAGGCTTAGTAGACAGAGAAACCTTGTCTCAGGAAAAAAAAAAGATACAAATTATTTCACAAAAGATGCACAAGAAATTGTTTGACTAAAAGAAATAGGACTAAGCAGGCAAAAGTTGGACTATTTATATATTTTTTCTTCCATTTGAATATGGATTCACAGGAGTGTGTTACATATTTTTTTCCCTACAACTGAATTGGACACAGCACTACAACTTTTTCACTCTAGTCTATTGAAAATCTACCTGGGTCTGGGGATGTGATTCAGTTGGTAGAGTACTCGCCTAGCACTGCATGATGGCACATGTCTGTAATCCCAGCACTCAGGAGGTGGAGGCAGGAGAATCAGAAGTTCATGGTCATACTCTGCTGAATGAATTCAAGGCTAGTCTGGTCTACATAATTTGGGGTCAGCCAGGGCTATATAGCAAGAACCTAAATCAAAAAATAATTTTTAAGTGAATAATGCAATAATTAATTGGCCCCAGTCAAGAAAAGGCAGCTGAAGCCGGGCGGTGGTGGCGCACGCCTTTAATCCCAGCACTTGGGAGGCAGAGGCAGGCGGATCTTTGTGAGTTCGAGGCCAGCCTGGTCTACAAAGTGAGTCCAGGACAGCCAAGGATACACAGAGAAACCCTGTCTCGAAAAACCAAAAAAAAAAAAAAAAAAAAAGAAAAGGCAGCTGAGCCTTACCATTTTCTGTGTAATGAGTCTAAGCTGGGAGCTGGCTCTTCTGCCTGTTAAACTCTCCAAGGTGATTCTTAAGCTTAGGGTAAGTTGAGAAACTTCTGTAGTAGGGCCTCATCGATAACGCACGGCCAGGAGCCAACAGTATTTATCAGAAAAGATAGGATCAGTGCCACGCTTTTAAACCAATCCTATTTCCCTGGAAACCTCCACCCATGAGCCAGGATGGCTGTAGAATTGCAGGGTGTAAGGTGGATGCATCTCCATTAAGTTTATCAGCAGTTGTCAGTCTAGATCTGAAAGGACTGGTTGCACAGAGTCCCCTTGGGTGCCTGTGTGTTTCAAAGTCGTGTCAACCTTCATTCTCTCCATATACATGTAATCGAACCCTCTTGTTTGGCCAAGCCTGATGATACACACATGGAACCCTAGCTCTCAGGAGGAGAGGCAGGAGAATCAGAAATTTGAGGTCAAGTCTGGGTTACGTAATGAGTTTTAGAGCAACCTGAGTATACACAGATACCCTACCTTGAAAATAACACCAAACCAGGGCTGGAGAGATGGCTCAGCAGTTAAGAGCACTGGCTGCTCTTCCAAAAGACCCAATTTCAATTCCCAGCACCCACATGGCAGCTCACAGCTGTCTGCAACTCCAGTTCCAGGTGATCTGACACCCTTACACCAATACACATAAAATAAGACAGACTATTTAAAAAAACAAACACAAGAACAACAAACCATTCGCTAGAGAGGAAGGCAACAAAACTGAAGAGGAGGGACTTTTCCGGTGGCAAACTGAAAAGCAAAGCTGTGGCTCCAACATGCATACTATGACATCCGGGAACTCAGCCCCACCCCTCCATTGCTATGGACAACTTTGATATACACCGGTTTCCCAGGAAACAGCCTCTAGGCAAAGCGAAAACCGGGAAGTCAGGCAGGGCACTTGGGGAAACAGCTGTTTTTGTTATTTCAGGAGATGATTTACCTTAGTGAGTGAGTCTCCACTGCTGTCAGGTGTCCACAGAAAGATTCCTGCGAGGACCAGCCCTCTCAATGGATTTAAAAGGGGATTTGGGGGTTACAGATAAGTCAGCATTTAAGAGCCCTTTCTGTTCTTGCAGCGGATCCTAGTTCAGTTCCCAGCACCCATGTTGGGCGGCTCACAACTGCCTGTAACTCCAGTTTGAGGGGATCTGAGGGATCTTGTGGCCTCTGTGGGTGGCACTGCACTTACACACGCACTCACACATGTGCAGGCAAACATTCTGTACTAGCTAGCTGGTTTTATGTCAACTTGACACAAGCTAGAATCATCAGAGAAGAGAGAACCTCAGGTGAGAAAATGCCTCTATGAGATACAGCTGTTAGGCTTTTTTTTTAATTAGTGGTCAATTTGGGGGGGCCCAGTTCATTGTGGGCAGTGCCATCCCTGGAGTAGGGTCCTAAGTTTTATAGGAAACAAGCCATAAGGAACAAGCTGGTAAGCAGCACCCCTCCCTGGCCTCTTCATCAGCTCCTGCCTCCAAGTTCCCGCCCCTCACTGCTTTTGATGATGAACTGTTATATGGAAATGTGAGAGAGTCCTTTCTTCCCCAAGTTGCCTTTGGTCATGGTGTTTCATTACAGCAATAGTAACCCTAACAGACACACTGATACACAAAAAAATAAATGCTTAAAAGAAAATGAGAACAGAAAACACACCAGAAGTTTAGGGTTAGGAATGTAGCCCAGGGCTCAGTCCCCAGCACTATCCAGACTACACATGGTGGTGCACGGGGTTTTTTTTTTTTTTTTTGTTTTTGTTTTTTGAGACAGGGTTTCTCTGTGTAGCCCTGGCTGTCCTGGAACTCATCTGTAAACCAGACTTGCCTGGAACTCAGAGATCTGCCTGCCTCTGCCTCCTGAATGCTGGGATTACAGGCTTGTGCCACCACACCTGGTGGTGGGGCACATTTTTGATCCCAGCACTTGAGAGGTGAAGACAGAAATTCAAAGCCACCCTCGGGTACATAGCAAGTTGGAGGCCACCCAGAGAAACATAAGACCCTGTCTCCATCAGGCAACCAACCAATAAATCAATCAAATGATACTGGGTAGCTCAGAATTCAGTTGCCTTTCTTAGGCATCCATCCGTAGGGCGGTAGACTCTTGGTGTGCGTTCTAGGCCCAGAGGATAGCATCTAAGTTAAGCAGTTGTTGTGTACCAATAGACTCTTGGTGTGCGTTCTAGGCCCAGAGGATAGCCTCTAAGTTAAGCAGTTGTTGTGTACCAATAGACTCTTGGTGTGCGTTCTAGGCCCAGAGGATAGCATCTAAGTTAAGCAGTTGTTGTGTACCAATATCCTCAGAGAAAAAACATTCCTTCTTGGAGGGAAGCTCCCGATGACCCCACCATGTTCTAAAGAGAGGTGAAAATTTCCATGCTGCGGGGGAATGTGCCTTAACAATCAGGGAGTAGCCGGGTGGTGGTGGCGCATGCCTTTAATCCCAGCACTTGGGAGGCAGAGGCAGGCGGATCTTTGCGAGTTCGAGGCCAGCCTGGTCTACAAAGCGAGTCCAGGACAGCCAGAGCTGTTAAACAGAGAAACCCTGTCTCGAAAAACCAAAAAAAAAAAAAAAAAAACAAAAAAACAATCAGGGAGTAAACAGCTCATCAGCTTCACACAGTACTGGAGACTGGCCGGTTCCCTAGGCTCTGCCCTTCCCCAAGTTTATCTAGGCAGTAAGAACACAAAGAGACATTATCAGAGAAGTCCCAGCTCCTCAGAAGACACAAAGGACAGGGAAGTGGCTCTTTAACCGGTGGAGCTGCCTGCAGCCTGTGCAGTGTGCTCCAGGTTTCTGGCTTTCTTAAGCCATCACCCATGCTGGGGTGGACTTTTGGTGACACAGCTGTCTTTTTTTTTTTTAATTTATTTATTATGTACACAGTGTTCTATCTGCATGTATGCCTGCAGGCCAGAAGAGGGCACCAGATCTAATTATAGATGGTTATGAGCCACCATGTGGTTGCTGGGAATTGAACTCGGGACCTCTGGAAGAGCAGTCAGTGCTCTTAGCCTCTGAGCTATGTCTCTAACCCGACACAGCTGTCTTTGAGACATTTCTGCTCTTTTAAGAAACCTCTCACGCATACTGAACCCTAATTAAACCCACTGGTACCCTAAACTGAGCGTGGTGGCTGCTTGCTTCCATCTGTCATCTGCTCCCTATCTGGGCTGATTAGGGTTGTTCACATCGCTCCAGGAACAGAGTCACACAACAGCAGGAATTCAGCATGCCTGTACAGGCCTCCTGGCTGCAGCCTGCTATTGTGTTACCTCTCTGTCCAGTTCTTTTTTTTTTTTTGGTTTTTCGAGACAGGGTTTCTCTGTGTATCCTTGGCTGTCCTGGACTCACTTTGTAGACCAGGCTGGCCTCGAACTCACAAAGATCCGCCTGCCTCTGCCTCCCAAGTGCTGGGATTAAAGGCGTGCGCCACCACACTGGCTCTGTCCAGTTCTTGATGGCCACTTTATAGCTCATCACTTCCCTCCGTTATATAATCTTGAGTGGACTATTTTTTCTCTGAGCCTTGCTCTCCTGTGTTGGAAGAACTGAAAAATTGAAAAAGAGGAGGCTGGGAGTGGAGGAACTGAGCCCCAAAAGAGAGCAGTTAGTGCTAGTGTGAATCTGAGAGAAGGCTCTCCCCTACTCTTCAACCCAATCACAGGGACAGATCAAAACCCCCAGATTAGTTTAGGGAGTCTGAGAGTGGGGAAAACTATCCCCAGGTCCCTCTTACCAAGGTTTTCTTGTTAAGAAAGGTAATACATCTACAATCCCAGGATTTAGGAGGTAGAGGCAGGAGGATTTCAAGTTTGAGGCCAGCCTGACTATACAGGGAGACCATATCACAAATTTAAAAGCTCATTGGTAGAATATTTACCTAGTGTCTTAGTTTCTTCTCTTGATGCTATGATAAAACACCCTGGAGAAAGCAATTTAAGGGAGAAAGAGTTAATTAACCTCAGCTCACAGCAGGTCCTGGTAGTTGGAGACTGAGGCAGATGGTCATTCTGCATCCACAGTTACAAGGAAGTGGAGAACAACAAACACTTAGGTTCGGTTAGCTTTTTAAATTTTCCTTTTTAAAAAAAAATTTATGAACTGGGCCATGGTGGCACACACTTTTAATCCCAGCACTCGGGAGGCAGAGGCAGGCAGATCTCTGAGTTTGGGCCAGCCTGCTCTACAGAACAAGTTCCAGGACAGCCAAAGCTACACAAAGAAACCCTGTCTGGGAAAACAAAGAAAATTTATTTTAAAAATTGTGTGTGTGTGGTGCCGTGTGGTGGTGGTGCTCACCCTTAATCCCAGCATTCTGGAGGCAGAGGCAGGCGGATCTCTGAGTTCGAGGCTGGCCTGGTCTACAGAGCTGGTTCCACGACAGCCAAGCCTACACAGTGAAACCTTGTCTCAACTCCCCCCCCACCCAAAACTTGTATGTGTGTGCATACCCTCAGGGGCCAGAGAAGGTGTCAGATCCTTTTGAACTGGAGTTACAGCCAGTTGTAAGCTACCAGATGTGGGTGATGGGACCCAAATTCAAGTCCTTTGCAAGAGCAGCAAGCAGTCTTAACCACTGAGCCATCTCTCCAGCCCCAAGTTTTCTCTTTTATGTAGTCTAAACCTCAAGCCCAAGTAAATGGTGTAATCATTAGAAAGTCTTCTCATCTCCATTAGCCTAATCTGAATAATCCCTCAAGGTGTGTCTACAGCAGTGGTGCTTCTCAACCTTCCTAATGCTGTGACCTTTCAATACAGGTCCTCATATTGTGGTAACCCCAACCATAAAATTATTTTCGTTGCTACTTCATAACTGTAATTTTTCTAGTTATGAATCATTATGTAAATATCTGTGTTTTCCCATAGTCTTAGGTGACCCCTACGAAAGGGTCACTGGAAACCCCCAAGGGGTCCAAGACACACAGGTTGAGAACCAGTGGTCTAGAGTTTTGCCTCCTGGGTGATTCTAGATCTTGTCAGGTTGACATTGGCCATCATGCTCTGAGTTTAACTGTGGGGGAGTGGAGGTAAAATAAGACAGCTGCCATTTTGATACGCCCAAGTCCCAGTGGCTTCAAGTTCAACGGCTACAGGAGCACAGAAGCCATGCTGCACCCCCGCCCCAAATGCCTCCTGAAATATGGGGTAGGTGCTTTCTCCTTGCTGTCACTCTTCTCATCCACAAGTCAAACCTTGATAACAGTAATGAGATGTCACAGTTTTTGACAAAATTATGTATGTCCTGGAATGGCTAAATTTAGAGGAATGACAGTATCAAGTGTTGACAAGGAACAACTGACACTCTGAAGCACTGTTGGTGGAAGTACAGGTTGGTGAGCTCCACTATTGGAGATATCTACTGAAGACAAACATACGTGAACCCAGCGGTGCAGCAGCTCCAGCTCTGGATGCATATATGTATGTATGTATATACATATGTATATATATATATATATATATATATATATAGTATAATAAATGGTCATGGCTATCACAGGTTATATTTCAGTATTTGTAACAACTATATTAGGAGTCAGGTACAGGAGTTTGTCACTTTTGGACAAACACTTTCTGTCAAGAACTAATTCATTCCACAAGAACAGTGTTAACCCTGTTCAAGGACAGTGCCCCATGACATAATTATCTTGAAGTATATACTTTTCTTTTTCTTCTTCGAAACAGGGTTTCTCTGTGTAACAGCCCTGGCTGTCCTGGACTCACTCTGTAGACAGGCTGGCCTCGAACTCACAGTGATCCGTCTGCCTCTGCCTCCCAAGTGCTGGGATTAAAGGTGTGCGCCACCACGCCAGGCTTCGAAGTAGATACTTTAAGAGTTAAGGAGTCAGTTCGAGGCCAGCCTGGTCTACAAAGTGAGTCCAGGACAGCCAAGGATACACAGAGAAACCCTGTCTTGAAAAAACCAAAAAAAAAAAAAGAGTTAAGGAGTCACTTAAAGGTTCTGCCTCCTCCTCCTCCTCACCACTTGAGGAGTGATCTTCAGTGGTTTTGCTTCAACCACATCCAAGCCACGACAGTAGCATTATTCATGAATCAAAAGTTAGAGGCTGACATGATGGCGCGTGCCTTTAATCCCAGTGCTCAGGAGGCAGAGGCAAGTGGGCCTCTGAATTCAAGGCCAGACTGGTCTACAGAGTGAGTCCAGGACAGCCAGGTCTGTTACACAGAGAAACCCTGTCTCAAAAAAAACCTTTAAAGCCGGGCGGTGGTGGTGCACGCCTTTAATCCCAGCACTTGGGAGGCAGAGGCAGGCGGATCTTTGCTAGTTCGAGGCCAGCCTGGTCTACAAAGCGAGTCCAGGACAGCCAGAGCTGTTAAACAGAGAAACCCTGTCTTGAAAAACCAAAAAAAAAAAACCTTTAAAAAAAGGTAGTTATAAATGATGACATCAGCTGGGCGTGGTGGTGAACTCTGTTAATTCCAGCACTCAGGAGGCAGAGGCAGGTGCATCTCTATGAGTTCAAGGCCAGCCTGGTCTACAAAGTGAGTTCCAGGATAGATGTTACACAGAGAATCCCTGTCTGGAAAAACAACAAACAAGCAAAATTTACCATATGTAAGTCAAAAGAGGGGAACATGTGGTCTGGTGAGATGGATCACTGCCACAAAGCCTGTTAACCCAAGTTCAAATCCAGGTATCCACATGGTATAAGGAGAGAACCCAGATGTTACCTGGACTCCACAAGCTTACATGGCATAGGCACACACAATGCAAACAAAATACATTTAAAAAACTTTAATGTTTTAGGTCCAGCAAGATGGCTCAGCAGCCTTCTGACCTCCACATGCATGGCATGACATACAGGAAAACACACACACACACACACACACACACATACACATTGGTTGTCCTGGAACTCACTCTGTAGACCAGGCTGGCCTCAAACTCCACAGAGATCCACCTGCTTCTGCCTCCCAGAGTGCTGGGATTAGAGGTTTATGCCACCAACACCCAACAGAGAGAAAAAAATTTTTAAAAATGTTGAAAATTTTAATTGATGTATTTGTTTTATATGTGTGTACCTGTGTGTATGCATGAGCACCATATGCATGCAGATGCCCTCATAGCCTAGAAGAGGGTGCTGGATCCCCGGGAACCAGAGCTATGGGTGTTTGTGGTTGTGAACTTTCCTGATATAAGTGCTGGGAACTAACCCTGAGTACAAGTGCTCTTAACGGCTGAACCATTCCTGCAGACCCTAAAAGAGTTTTTAGGACATGGCAATGTGATAATACAAGCTGTGTGCTTTACATGGTGCCACTGTCTGTTCCTCAGGGACTTTGGAGCCTCTGTGGCTGCTCATTTACATCTGGGAGGAGCAATGAGGGGTATTGGGAGCAGCAGGAAGATTCTGGAAGGTCTCTGTATCTAGAAGGGCTTAGGACCTTGACCTTGGACAGAGCTCCAGAAAGATCCATCAGATAGCTTCCTTGTCTGTACTTGGGCCACCCTATGCAGAGCCTCCTGATGGGTGGCAATACCTGACCTCAAGATACTGCTTGGACGCTTGAGGTCAGAGTGGTGTCCACACCGAAGTGACAGAGGAAGAAGTTGGTTGACACAGGCTTATATCCCCTGCCACCAGAAGCCCAGGTTGTGGGCCTCCCTCAGTCAGGAACTGAGATGTGGCACTGTGTCAACTAGCACGCCAGTGAGCTCCTCTACAACACTAGAAGAGATTGCAAAGCTGCCACTGGCGACATAAACTACACCAGAATACACATCAGAAAAGTGAGGAGATGGGCTTTGAACCTGGGTGTGGCTCTCACCACCGGAGGTCAGAGCTTATCAGACGAGAATGGCCTTTTCTCTGCTCCACCCTGTCCCAGAGTGGAGAATGTCTTAGGACAGATGGGTACCAAGTGCTCACAGAAGGCAGAGACAGACTGTAGCTGTGCAACTTTATCCTACCTAATGCCCCCAAACCATCCCAGCAGATGGTGCCACAGGGCCACTTGTCTGTCACAGAGTGGCTCCCCTCCACCCAATCTTCTTTGGTTCTCCAATCCAGAACTCAGGGAAGTCTTATCCAGAAGCCTGGTGTAAACTGGTCTGACCTAGTGTGACCAGCAGAGGCAGTTACCAGCACACCTCCACCCTGTCTTCCAGTGCTGCCGGGTCAACTCTGTGAAAAGAGTTTCCATTAGGTGCGGCAGCAGGGGCAGTAGGGTTTGCATAGGAGGGAGCTGGGGCATTTGACTGAGAAAGATGGCTTTAGAAGTCTCCCTAGTGGACCTCTGTGGAGGAGAGAGGGATGTCAAGGGTAGCTGCAAGAAAGGTGAACAAGACCAACCCTGTCTTGAAAAACAAACAAACAAAAACAGCAACAACAAAAAGCGAACAAAATACCAGGAGTTACAATAGGAGACAAGGAACTCATTTTCTTTTTATTATTTACTTTGTATTTGAGGAGAGATGAGCCACGGCCTGTGGTGGAGCTCAGAAGACAGCTGTGGGAATCAATTCTTGCTTTCCAGGCCATGGATTCAGGGTCAGCCTCAAGTCATCACTGCTGGCAGTCAGCGCTCAGGGAACCAGTTCCATTGGTCCCAGGAACTCATTCTGAGATGCTGGTCGGTGGGAGGAGGCACATCGAGTGGGCAGTTGATTATGTAGCTCAGGAGCTCACAGTAGAAGCTAGGCTGCGCTACAACCTGGGATTTTTTGGCCATCCCTTCACAGGATCACAGAGGAGAGTCTGGAGTAGCAGCAGTGCTGGCTCAGAGGTTAAGGTTCTCAGTGGGGAGGCAGAGGCAGGCGGATCTCTGAGTTTAAAGCCAGTTTGGTCTACAGAGCTAGTCCCAGGACAAGCAGGGCTATTAGACAGTGGAACCCTGGCTAGCGAGCGAAAAAGGGTACTGGCTGTTATTCCAGAGGACTCAGGTTCGATTCCCAGCACCTACATCACTCATGGTTGTCTGCAACTCCAGATCTAGGGAATCTGATGCCCTTTTCTGGGCTCCATGGACAACTTGAGTGTGTGCGCACTCCCCCCCACCCAGATCTATATAACAGATAAATGCAAACATGAATTTAAAAGTAAAAATAAATCTAAAAGAACAAACAGAAGACAAGATGGTCTGAGATTTGCTTTTCAGAGCTGATAGAACCAAGGCCTTGCACCCACTAGGTGGGCACTCTGCCACCAAATCCCAGCCTGAGCCTACAAGATGTTCTTTCAAGTTTTGCTTACAGGAGCACAGGAAGAGGTAGGTGCTTAAGGAGTTTGTTTCCAGGAGCATAGAGAGTGGATAGATAGAGGTGTTTTATTAATCAATGACAAGTGGAGGAACCAGCCCCAAAGTTAAGAGTACACACTGCTCTTGTAGACAGCCCAAGGTCGGTTTCCAGCATTCACATGGGGCAATCACAGCAGTCGGTAACTCCAGTTCCAAGGGACCTGATAACCCTCTTCTGGATTTCTGAGGCACATGCTTTCACATGCATACATACGTGCATGTATTGGTGTGTACATGTGTGCACAAACACTCACAGATTTAAATTAAGATAGTGGCTGGAGAGCTGGCTCAGTGGTCAAGAGCACCTGCTGCTGTTGTAAAGGACTTGAGATCAGTTTCCAGAACTTCGCCAGGAGCCTCCAGGGAATCCAATATGCTCTTCTGGCCTTTCTGGGCACTGCAAGCACATGTGGTACACAGAGACAAGCAGGAACACATACATAGCAGCTGCACCTTCAGGATTGCAGCATCAAACTGATGCAAATTACTTACGATGCACTTCTGATGCACCATATGGTGCAGGCCCATCTGCAACTCAGGCTGAAAACAGAAACGTCCCCAGTGTTTCTAGGTGGTTTAAGCAAATAATCTAATTTTGAAAAACTCACATATCCCCAGCCCAATTTTTAAAGTACTGGCTTCTGATTTCTAGTGCTTAGGATACCTCCTACCCACAGGATCTGAGATAATGTTGGAAACTCAAAAGACTTGTTTTAAGGAAACCTCTGAGGGACTGGAGAGATGGGTCAGTAACCCCAGCTCCAAGGGGATCCAATGCCCTCTTCTGGCCTCTATGGATATTGGTGTTGAAGAACACAGACACCCCCATTCCACCCCCCAAAAGGAAAAAAGGCTGGGTGTGGTGTATGGCTTTAATTCCAGCTATTGGACGGCAGAATCAGATCTCTGTGAGTTCAAGACCACCCTGTACTACATACCAATTTCCAGGCTAGCCAGGGCTACATAGTCAAACTGTGACATTGGTGTATCACACACCACACACAATAGAGGCCAGCTCTAGGGCTGTGCATCATAATGGCAGCTCATTAGAGATGGAGGCAGGATCGGGAATTCAAAGCTTACCCCTGCCACGCAGGGAGTCTGAGGACAGCTGGGAAGACCATCTGAAAGAATAGATGGGGATTCAAAACAACCTTCCAGCTTTCGGCAGCTCAGAGACTGAGAACACCTACTCAGTGAGGCTGGTGATGGGTAAACACATTCATGACTGCACATGAGAAAAGACACCCAGACTGGTTGTCTTACAAAGGGTGAGAAAGTGCATAGCGCCGAGTCCACAGAGCCAGGGAAGAGGGAGACAGTGGGGAGAAATGAGCAGAGGTAGATGAAGCCAGCAGTCTTTCATGAACAGGGACCTGAGGAGACAGTAGTTTGTTTCTTGATGTAAAAGCTTAGTGTGCAGCCATGAGGATCATGAGGTCCATTTAAGGTTGGCGCAATGGGATAGAACAGTCACTTGAACTCCATGCAGAATCACAGAAAACTACAGTGGAGGAGACTGGAGAGATGGCTCAGTGGGTAAGAGTGCTTGCTGCTCTTCCAGAGGTTCGAGTTCAACTCCCAGCAACCACATGTTAGCTCATAACCATCCATAATGAGATCTGGTGCCCTCTTCTGGCATGCAGGGAGAACACTGTATACATAATAAATCTTAAAAAAAAAAAATGTTTGTTGCTCTTGCAGAGGACCTGAATTTGGCTATCACTCACATTTTGGCTCAACCCACTTTTTTTTTTTTTTTAGGATTTTCGAGTCAGGGTTTCTCTATTTTTTTTTTTTTTTTTTTTGGTTTTTCGAGACAGGGTTTCTCTTTGTAGCCCTGGCTGTCCTGGACTAGCTCTGTAGACTAGGCTGGCCTTGAACTCACAGAGATCTGCCTGCCTCTTCCTCCCGAGTGCTGGGATTAAAGGTGTGCGCCATCACGCCGGGCGGGCCGACCCACTTTAAAGTCCAGCTCCAGGAGCTACAACGCCCATTTCTGGACTTTGTGGTCACTGCACTCCTGTGCATAAACCAACCCACCCACACATACATGTAATTTAAAAACCACCCACAACTGTGGGTGGTGGAACACACAAGTCCCTACTATGGTACCTTTGGTCCTTTAGCTCCCACCTCATGTCCTTCTCTGAGGGTACCTGAGGGTCACTTGACTCCAACTTCAGTTCCATGAGAGCAGGGACACCATAAAGCATTCCAGTCAGCCCTGCACAGATCAAATGGTCACAACAGTGGGGTGAATATTCTCTAGCCTTTAGTCTTGCCAGCAGTCCAGAAGATAAGGATTGTTAAGACAAGACTGGCAGGAGTGAGGTCACCCTTGCTTGACCACCACAGTTGGAACAATGTGTGGCAAATACAGAACACCAGGAAGTGGTGTATATGTTTATAAAAAGTTCATTGACTACAGCAGCATAGGACCGACGGTATTTGCATTTTTCTGAGAATCTCATACATGAGTACAACACACTGTGACCACATCCACTCCATTCTTTTTACATTGAACGTTCTAATTTGCTTCCCATTTCTCATCTTCATTTGTAGCTCTCTGGCCATCTCATTTCTGCTGCAGTTGGCGGTATCATGGTGGATGCTTTTCACTTCATCTGATTGTTTCTGTGTTCTCACCATCTTGTTGGTTTTCCCTTCTTCCTACGACACACCTCTTGGGATGCTAGGCAGCAGTTACTCTTAGCTATGCTCCCAGCCCTCATCTTGTTCTCTACACCACACACCCATTATGGACAGATCTGTATGTCCCCAAGTCCATGCCTCATTAGGTGGTCCTAACTGGTGGTATTGTGAGAGGTTGTGAGACCTGGCTAATCAAGGTGAGTCACAGGGGCAAACTTTTGAGGCTTCTTCTACCTTCTCTGCTTTCTGTTCCTTGACACAACTTGACAACTCATGCCCCCTCCTGCTGCCATGACGACAGGGCAGGGCAGGCAGCCCTCACCACTCTTCCTTTTCCACCAGCCCTGAGACTGGGCCAAACTAAATCTCCCCTCCCCTAAGATGCTCCTGTCAGGTATCTGTTGAGAGTTACATAAAACAAATACATCACTCCACTCCAACACCAAGTAGTTTAAAGACTAGAGGGCATAAAAATCCAAGGCAATAGAGGGCATAAAAATCCAAGGCAATGACTGGGATCCAATTGGGAATAGCTAGGAAGTAGGAAGGTGGGAAGAGTTCAAGACACACCACTGGACATTCACTATGCAGCAACAGCAGGGAAAAAGACTGGATACCACTTATCTGTGTAGAACTTTAGAACAACCTGCTTCCGTATCTCTTCACATAGTATGCCGTTCACAAGATCAGGAGTAACCTCAAAGATTCCAGTGTTTAAAACTTAACTGCCCGATCTACCAAAGTACCAACAATTTGGGAAACCTACAGAGAACTTTGTATATAGTACACAATGTATCAAAATACACTCATCACCAAAGGAGCAAAGAAGAATCTATGTCAAAAATCCAATTGAAAACACTCAACAGGGGCCGGAGAGATGGCTCAGTGGTTAAGAGCACCGGCTGTTCTTTCTAAGGACACAGGTTCAAATCCTAGAACGCACATGCAGTTCAAAACCGTAATTGCTGGCTGTGTTTGTGCACGTCTTTAATCCCAGCACTTGGGAGGCAGATCTCTGTGTGTTCCAGTTCAAGGACAGCCGTCTATAATGCAAGTCCAGGACAGCCAGGGCTATTACACAGAGAAACCCTGTCTCAAAAAAACCAAAAACAGGGGGCTGGAGAGGTGGCTCAGAGGTTAAGAGCACTGGGTGTTCTTCCAAAGGTCCTGAGTTCAATTCCCAGCAACCACATGGTGGCTCACAGCCATCTACATTGAGATCTGCTGCCCGGGCATATATGTAGAGCAAATATTGTATACATAATAAACAAATAAACAAATAAATGAATAAATGTTAAAAAAAAAAAAAAACAAAAAACAAAAACAGCCTGCTCTACAAATCGAGTCCAGGACAATCAGAGCTGTTACAGAGAAATGCTGTCTCGGGGGAAAAAAAAAAAACCAACCAACCAACCAAAAAAAACCAACCAACCAACCAAAAAAACCCTAAATATTTTTAAATGGCCATATTAGGCCAGTTGTGGCACCCTATGTCTTTAATCCCAGTATTTGGGGAGGCAGAGGCAGGCAGATCTCTGTGAGTTCGAGGTCAGCCTGATCTAGAGTTCCAGGACAACTGGAGCTAAAATAGAGAAAAACTGTCTTGAAAACATCCCCAAACAAAACAAAAAACAGGTTTAGATCAAGAGAACAGAATCGCCGGGCGGTGGTGGCGCACGCCTTTAATCCCAGCACTCGGGAGGCAGAGGCAGGCGGATCTCTGTTGGTTCGAGGCCAGCCTGGTCAACAAAGTGAGTCCAGGACAGCCAGAGCTGTTATACAGAGAAACCCTGTCTCAAAAAACCAAAAAAAAAAAAAAAAAAAACAGAATCTACTTCAAAAGCCCATCACTATAGGCTGTTTCTAGAAACACAATAAAAGCCACTTACCCATAAGACACCACCATTATCACAAAAAAAAATCTCATTTTAGTTAGAAAATAAGCAATGGTTCCTTATTTTTAAGACAGGTTCATGCTGAGTATGGTAATCTTTAATCCCAGCACTTGGGAGGCAGAAGCAAGTATATACCCTGCAAATTCAAGGCTAGCCTGGTCTATATTGAGTTTCAGGACAGCCAGAGCTACATAGTGAAACCCTGTCTCAGAAAACAAGATTGACTATGTATCCCTGGTTCACCTGGAACTCAAAGATCCACCTACCTGGCTCCACCTCCCGAGTGCTGGGCTCATAGATGTGAGTCACCAAGGATGGTCAAGCAGAGGTTAGTTGTTTGTTTTTGAGATTTATTTTGGTTGCTGGGAATCAAACTCAGGATCTCAGCAAGAACATACAGTACTCTTAACCACTGAGCCATCTCTCCAGACCCCACACAGAAGTTCTTAAGTCTGGACATACCCCCCCCCCCCCCCAGACCATGTTTCTCTGTGTACCCCGGCTATCCTGAACTCACTTTGTAGACCAGGCTGGCCTTGAACTCACAGAGATCCACCTGCCTCTGCCTCCCGAGTGCTGAGATTAGAGGCGTGCGCCACCATGCCTGGCAAGCCTGGACATACTTATTCCCAGGCTCTCCTTCAAAATCTCTGCAGTAATCAAGATTGAAAACCACAGTAATAACTGTTTCCAGTGAAGCCAGGTCATTTTGGAGCAAAACAGAGTATGGACATTACAGTTCCATTCAGAACACATCTAGTACAACTAACGAATATTTCATATATAAACAGGAGGGGATGAAGAAATTGGTCAGAGCTAAGAACACTTGCTGTTCTTCCAGAGGTTGAACTTGGTTTGTAGTACCCACACCAGCAGCTCAGAGTTCTGAAGCTCCAGGGTTAGGGTCTGATGCCCTCTTCTGGTTTCTGTGGGCACCACAGATATACACAAAATGTCTCTCAATGGCCACTGATGGTTAAATGGTATCAAGAGGCTCTGACGTGCCATCCCACAGGGTGGCGGCAACCACACCACTGTACTATACATTTCACTTCAAATAGCTAGGACCGTGATTGACAAATGATTGAGGCAGACTTAGCCTGACTTAAACATTACACAATGTACAAGTCTCAAAACATCTGGTATCCTTTTAAAACATGGTTTTTGTTTTAAACTAAAAAAACATGCATATTTTCAAGTATATCAAACCCAACAAGTTATAAATTCAGTTTCAAAGCAAACTTTTTATTAGAATGCTTTTTTCCCCCCTCAGGAGACAGAGGCAGGCAGATCTCTGAGTTTAAGGCCAGTCCAGTCTACAAAACAAGCCCAGGACAGCTTAGGATACACAGAGAAACTGTCTCGAAGGAAAAAAAGTTTTCTTTAAATATTATGTGTCTGTGCATGTATGTAAGCATGTGCAGATGAATGCTGATGTCCTTGGAGGCCAGAGGAACCGGGTTACCCTGGGGATTCAGAAGCGGTGTAGGTTCTCTTCAACAGCAGTATGTGCTCTTAGCCATGGCTCCATCTCTCCAGCCCAAGTTCCTTTTTTGAATACCTGTGAATGTGGTGTATAACATCACCATTTGTTGTGTATGGAGGCCAAAGGACAACTTGCAGGTGCTTCCTTCCACCACGTAGATCCTGTGGGCTGAGCTTCAATTTTCAGGTGTGGTGGTAAGTGCATGCCGTTACCAGCTAAGCCATCTCACCAGCTCCAAAGTAAACTTGTGTGTGGAATACCAATTCTCATGCATAGAGATCCACCATCTCCCTCCAAAATGCTGGGATCAGATATGTTCCGTATATTAACTTTTAGAGACAGAAGCCAGGGCACAGTACATGCTATGCATGATAGTGCTCCATCAAAGAACTACATCTGTAGCTATTAACACTTCATTAAAAAACTAATTATTATGTTATGTATTAGTGTTTTGCCTGCAGGTAAGGACATCATGTGTGTGCTTGATGCCGTAGAGGACACAACAGGGAATCAGAGACCCTAGAGCTGAAGCTACAGGCAGGTGGGAGCTAAACGATGAACCTCTTTGCACCTCTCCTGACTCCTCTGTAACGTCCATTTTTGGTAATTCTGTTCTTAATCAAGAGGCTTAAAAAATTATGGTAATTTCACTATAGTACTCATTAAGAAATTCTCTCACTTTAGTGATTCCCATCCAACTGTAGTTAGATTTTTAGAAGAAATCATGAAACTCACACATTTTACTAATTTTTCAATCAGTTTAAAGTATTAACATTTTCAAGTTCTGATGGGAAGCCTAGTAATTGTAATTTAAAATCCGAATGATTTTAAAACCAACCAATCTTTGCCACAAGTCCCATTCTGAGAATTTGCATGTAGACAACACATGTCCACTGGTCCATTAGAGCCCACTCTATTATTAGGATTCTCAGAGCAGCTACTTCACTTACACCTCAACTGAGTGTTGGATCAGAAGTACTGTACGTCAAATCGAGCACGGAGGCACGTGGAAGCAGGATCACCCATGAGTTTCAGGACAGCTTGGTCTATATAACAGGTTATAAGTCACTCAGGGCCATACAGTAAGACCCTGTCCTGGACCCCTGCCCTTCCCACACCCTATCCTCTTTAAAAAAAAAAAAAAAAAAAGACATCTAGAAAAACTAAGGGCCTTCTGATTTGGACAATTAACTCATAAACTGGCTTCTTTATACAGGGCAATTGTATCTTCACTGTTGGTTCCAAATTCAACACAGTACAAAGCAAGGAAACATTTATTTACCACACTCACAGAGTAATGATTAAGCATCCTGAAGTTTGCCCAGGTAGTTAAAATAGCAAATATTCAGTCCCCACAGAAGAATTGTTTTCGTTTTTTAAGCCAAGTCAAAGACAGAAGGGAAAACTCATGACTCACTGAGCACTGGCTTTCAGCCACCACTCTTGGATCTTGGACCACACACGAAATCATAAACCAAAACTGGTTCCATTTGTACTTGGCTTCACTGATTTACCAGTTAAGGAACTTAGCACAGGCCAGGGCTCTAACAGCTTATCTTAGACAAATTTAGCTCTAAGATCACATGACTCAACAACAAATGTACAAATGTTTGTTAAGAACTTACCATTCTGTCACTTTAAAGAGTTCATGAAATATACATAGCAATATATTTATAACCAGAAACTACACTAATTAGACACATCATTTAGTTTGTTAAGTTCTACCTGAAAACATGCCATTTTAAGTAAAATCCTAAAAACACAGCTCTCAAGTTCTAGGGTTAACAATCAAGTCCTACTGAAGCAGCCAAGTTGCCTTTCATGAGCGCAGGCCACAAACAAGACAGACAAACTGCAATCCGTCAGACAAACAAGTCCCAAGTTCTTCTGAAGAATGCCAAGGAGTTGCCAGAGAGGTTACACAGTGGCCTTGATTTTTATTTCTCTTTACCTGGAATTCTACAAATCCAAAACTGATCAGCTGATTTATCTGGTTTAATAAACAGCACCAGTCGTGCCCACTGATACAATTCAAATCTGACTTTCTCAGTTCTCAAGTTTATTATGAAAACACTGCGGTGACTTGTGCAATAAGATCATCTTACAGGAGGGAAACAGTTCTGTTCAAAACAACTCACCAGGTTTTCTGACAGTAACAAAGAACAACGTGGGGCTGAGATTTGAGAAGGGGATAAAGTGAGTGCAGACATTTAATACAATTAAATTAAATGGTATCCCTGAAAAGAAACGAGAGGGGAGGCCTTGGTACTTATTTAAAAATGTTCATTAGGCTCCAATGATTGTTTGCTATCCTCATCTACAGTCATGCTGAGTAAGCTACGGCTAAGTGGAAGTCAACTGGACTCACAGGTGTTAATGTTTACATCCTATTATCTGCAGTCTCTCAAGAAAGCAAAAGTAACTACAAATAGTGCTATGCCAGAAACTGGATTCTTGACCAACAATGTCGCGTCAGCATGCAATGAACTGGCTCGTTCTAAAGTGGTCATGGCTGTTGATGACAAGAGGCTTTGTATCTTTACATGGCACATCTTTTGGTCCGT
This sequence comes from Lophiomys imhausi, assembly GCA_907164525.1. NCBI lineage: Eukaryota > Metazoa > Chordata > Mammalia > Rodentia > Muridae > Lophiomys > Lophiomys imhausi. The sequence continues at coordinate 99,780 of CAJQZJ010000617.1, read as the reverse complement.
GTGAAACAAGTGTTTGAGTGTTAACTATTCTGACACTTTGGAGTCGCTTTGCTCTCCCATTTCCATTAGGTCAACATTCGGCTCATGGCAATACTGTACAAGTTTACACTTTCATTACAGGAAGTAGTCTGGGGTTCGACGAGTGACATGTGGCTCGCCTCTACGAGGTGCTGGATCAAACTGCAAGCTGAAAAACAAAGTAAAATTCACGGTTTCTATTCTAGGAAGACACCCATGTATTTATCAAAATTAAGACCTTTACTTCTTCAAATTTTATGGTCTATTCACTATCCAACTTCAATATATTTTAACAGAATAAAACTCAACTTTTGAGCTGGGCATATTGCGGCACAGCTCTAACATCAGTTCTTGGGAAACCGAGGCAAGAGGACCACAATTCTAGGCTATCCTGGGCTTAAAAAACAACAAGAGCAGTAGCCACTGGTGGTCCACACCTTTACTTTCAGCACTTGGGAGGTGGAGACTAGTGGATTGAGAGCTCTGGGCTAGCCAAGGCTACACAGTAAGACCTTGTTCCAAGTTGGTTTATAGTGGACTGAGAGTCCTGGACTAGCCAAAGCTATTCAGTAAGACCTTGTTCCAAGCTGGTTTACTTTTTTGGGGGTAGGGGCTGCTCAAAATGGTTAGTTTTAACTGTCAACCTGACACAGGAAAGTCATCACCCAGAAAAGTTTCAGTTGAGGATTTGTCTAAATCAGGTTGACCTGTGGGCATGTTTGTAAAAGACTGGCTTGATAACTAAGTAGGAACACCATTCCCATCCCCTAGGCAGGGGCCCAGAACTGTTTAAGAATGAAGAAGGCTAACTGAGCATAAGCAGCAAGCAAGGACTCACACATTTATCTCTGCTTTTTTGTTGGTTTTGAGTCAGGGTTTTCTCGATACAGTCCTGGTTGTCCCAGAACTCTCTCAGGACAATCAGAGCTATACAGTGAGACCCTGTTTCAAACAACAAGAAACTGAAGACCTAGTAATTCATACTAGGCTCCAAATAAGAGAAGCTAATTTCTGTTATGTGTAGATCCATTTCCACGAAAACTTAAAAGTCAAGCTGTAATCTGGTTTAACCAGAGATGGACAACACAAAGCTCTAGCTCAGGGCAGATACTTACAAAGAATACTTAAGAGTGTCATCAAGTTCCATGATTGCAGCTTGGTTACCACAACGATAGCAATAGTTTGGAGCACTGAAAATTGTTACTACATTCCGGTCATGGCACCAGTTATATCCCTGTGAAAAAGAGGTAGGAAAAAAAAAACCCTTATTTACCTACCTACACAGTTAAATATGATTTCATTAAATTGAAAAATAACAGTTTCTCTCCAAAGGGGTTAAGTTTTTGTATTTCATACAACCTATAAAATGTACAGGAATAGCCGGGCGTGGTGTCACACGCCTTTAATCCCAGCACTGGGAGGCAGAGACAGGCGGATCTCTGTGAGTTCAAGGCCAACCTGGTCTACAAAGTGAGTCCAGGACAGCTAGGCTGTTATACAGAGAAACCTTGTCTTGAAAAACAAAAAAAAAAACAAACAAACAAAAAAAAACCTTCCAGAGAAAAGACTTCTTTTTTAAAAATTTATTTATTATATTCAGTATTCTGCCTGCAATGTATACCCACACTCCAGAAGAGGGCACCAGCTCTCGTTGTAGATGGTGTGAGCCACCATGTGGGTGCTGGGAACTGAACTCAGGACCTTTTGGAAGAACAGCCAGTGCTCTTAACCTTTGAGCCATCTCTCCAGCCCAAGACTTCTTTCAAATCACCTAAAACCCAGTTACCCAAAGGACTACACCAACATTTTCATGTTTCTTCCTTTTCCTACACACACAGACATACTAAATATGTATGAAGTAAGCAACTGCAACATATAATAAATACCCTTCTTCATCGTTCTATATCTTAAGCCTTTCGTCATTAAATCCTGTCCTGTACAATCATTAACAATCTGAAGATATGGATTGGAGAGATGGCTCAGTGGTTAAAAGCATTGGTTGTTCTTCCAAAGGACTGGGGTTCAAATCCCAGCACCCACATGGCAGTTCACAGCTGTCTGTAACTGCTGGATGTGGTGGCACATGCCTTTAACCCCAGCACTCAGGAGGCAGAGGTAGGCAGATCTCTGTGAGTTTGAGGTCAGCCTGGTCTACAGTGAGTCCAGGACAGTCAAGGATACAGAAAAACCCTGTCTGGAAAAACCTAAAAGAATCTGAAGATCCATTAAATATATGCAGCACTATCACCACAACTTGACTTCCATTTGACTGCATCTACTGGAAAGGGTTTAGCTCCAGTGGCAGATTCCATAGCAACAACGTCAAACTCTTTTCCTTGCTACTAAAAAGTTAGTTTGACATGTTTCAAGAAAAGAACATACCTCCATCACCAGCTGGTGAGCTCTGGACACCAACGTGAGGCCATTGGCATGATTAAATGTCTCAGAAATATCTTGGCCAAAGGTATATCCTGCTCCCCGAGGAGATATCCCCCAGCCACCGCGGTCATCAGGATCTGACCACAGCAAGTCACACATTGGACCCTAAAAAGCAAGTAAAATTATAAACTGACTTTTCCAAATGTGGAAAATTCTTCATTTGACAATTCACCAGAAGCAACACTCTACAAAAATCACATTTTGAGTATGTCCAATGAACACAACATGAACTTTGCAGTTAACGTTATCTCTGAAATGAGAAACGATTCCGAGGCACAGTGAACATCAATAGGCGCACTCCATCAGTAACTGGTCCTATCTATCTGCCTGCCACACTATTAGATAGATGGGCCAGTGCTGACGGCCAGAAAGGCTTCTAAACTACTTCTGAGCAATGGTAAGGGGGTTTACATGTCATGTCATTTTGAAAATGAGTGGACACACAATGTTATGTTACAGCTAAATATAAAATTATGTTACATCTAAACAACTTTCCTTCTTAAAGAGTTTCTGAGAATTTATCAGTCATACCTCGTGAGGAACTTCTTGTAGGCGATCAAGTGCTCGGATGTGATCCAGTGTGTCTATGGATGGTGACAGACCACCGTGTAGACAGAAGATCTAAAAAGATGGATTACAAATGGCAATTACACTTAGAGAAACTAACATATTTGGACTACGATTTAGGCAGGAGCCTCCACCATTTGGCTATATCAGTTTCTAGGCCATCTGTTTCAAGGAGGATTGACTCTGAGGAATTGGCCCTGTTCTGCCCTAATCCCAACCACCAAGTATCCATTCCTCTTCCTCACCAATCACTGTCACTGAGCTTCTTCAAGAAAATGTTTCTCTTACTTTATCCATGGCGTCTCCAGAGACTGGTAGTCATTGTCATACTCAGAACTGTCTTCCAAGTTTGTGTGTACAAACCTACCATGACTGGCAAACAGCCCCATACATCTCCCACACCCATCTGCGAACAGCCCCCAAGGCTGAATGGGTTAATTTTCTACCCTCACAACCCCACCCTGTACAGTGCAGCAGCACCTGATACACAGAAAATCCTTTTAAAAGAGCACTATCAATATTTACCAAAAATTATCCCCAAAAAGATATAAACTGTAAGGATGGAGAAATCAATGGCTCCTAAAACACTAAAAAAGCAGATGATTGGAAAAGGAAAACCAGTAGCGAGTTTTATGGTAAACACACCTGCCCATCCACCAAGGCAGTGAGAGGAAGATAGTCAAAAAGGTCTGTGAAGTATTTCCAAACGTTTGCATTTCCATATTTCCTTAAACACTCATCGTAGAAACCATAAACTTGTGTGATCTGTCTGCTTTCGTGATTCCCTCTGAGTATGGTGATACGCTCACGGTAACGAACCTAAGGCAAAATGGAATACAGATAGCAGCTCACACCAAAAAATTCCCAATTGACAGTTCATAAAACTTTTTTTTTTTTTTTTTTTGGTTTTTCGAGACAGGGTTTCTCTGAATATCTCTGGCTGTCCTGGACTCACTTTGTAGACCAGGCTGGCCTCGAACTCACAAAGATCCGCCTGCCTCTGCCTCCCAAGTGCTGGGATTAAAGCCGTGTACCACCACCACCCGGCTTGTTCATAAAACTTTCTATAGGGAAACCCAGAGCTCAAATTGAGAGGGAAAGAGGGGTGAAGAAGCACACATCTCTACATTTCAATGAACTGATATCAAATTATAAACTTTTGTAATTGTTGTTTTTCGAGACAGGGTTCTTCTCTGTGTAGCCCTGGCTGTCCTCAAACTCAGACTTCAAACCTGCCTCTGCCTCCTGAGCTCTGGAATTAAAGGCACGTGGTTTTGATTGAAATGATTGGTAAACACTCCATACACTTTTATATGTTTATAATCACAAAATCAAATGTTTGTGATTATAAACATTTAAAAGTGTATGGAGTGTTTACCAATATCATTTCGATCAAAACCAAACTCCCTGACACCATCTTGTGTGAAATAAAAAGCAAACATTTTTCCTGACTTTTACTAAATTTAGTTTTGCAACAATCATCACAACCCAGTTTTAGATCCTGGCATTACTTGCAAAGATCCCTCATGCCTACCTGCAATCCCTCCCCACTGTCACTCCCAGCTCCTGACAACCACTGACTTACTTTTGTGTCTTAAGAATGACTTTCTAGACTTTCAATATAAGTGAGACAGATATTTCAAGACCTGTGTCGTATTCTACGCACTCCTTAGAGCGCTATCCTGAAGTTGCCAACACTGCAACACAGGGGCCGGGCTTCTCTCACAGCTGGACAACTATCTGCCCCAGTCTTCCAGTCTACTAGTTACTATTAGCTCACTTGCTCACGCGTTTTCTTTCTTTCCTTTTTTTTTTTTTTTAAGATTTATTTATTTAACATTTGAGAGCTCTATCTGTATATATCCCTGCAGGCCAGAAGAGGGCACCAGGTCTCATTATAGATGGTTGTGAGCCACCATGTGGTTGCTGGGAATTGAACTCGGGACCTCTGGAAGAGCAGACAGTACTCTTAACCACTAAGCTATCTCTCCAGCCCTGCTCACGCGTTTTCACGTCTCTCAAACATATTCCTAGAGTGTAGCTATTGGGCTAAATGATCAGTTTATATGTAACTTCATCAAAATTCTTCAAAGTGGCTAGACCATTTCCCACTCTTAAAAGAAATGGATGAGAAGCCTAATTCCCAAGCATATTCATCTATACTTAGCATTAACGGAAGCCATTGTATCAGGAAAAGACATGAAGAAGTTGATACCTGTGACTTTAAAGTAATTTTCCCTAATGACTAATGATGTTAACTAACCATGTTCTTCTGACTAATGATGTTAACTAACCATGTTCTTCTAGGATGAAGTAGCCCTTAGTACTCTGCTATTTTTTTTTTTGGAGACAGGGTTTCTCTGTGTATCCTTGGCTGTCCTGGACTCACTATGTAGCCCAGGCTTGGCCTTGAACTCGCAGAGATCTGCCTCCCGAGTGCTGGGATTAAGAGCATTCGCAACCATGCCTGGCAATTACAGACAGCTTTGAATCGCCATGTGGGTGCTGGGATTCGAACCCAGGTCCTTTGAAAGAACAGTCAGTGCTCTTAACCACTGAGCCATCTCTGCAGCCCCAGTACTCTGCTATTTTAACATGAGATTATCTATCTAAGGTCAGGCATAGTGGTCCACGTCTATAACCCTAGCATTTGGGAGAGTCAGAAAGAGGCTCTTTCAGTTTATACAGTATGACCTTGTTTCAAGAAATCTGTCTTGCTGGGCGTGGTGGTGCACACCTTTAATCCCAGCACTTGGGAGGCAGAGGCAGGCGGATCTCTGTAAGTTCAAGGGCCGCCTGGTCTACAAAGTGAGTCCAGGGCAGCCAGAGCTATTACACAGAGAAACCCTGTCTCGAAAAAACAAAACAAAACAAAACAAAACAAATTACATTTCATTTACTTTGAGTGCATATGTATTCCTCTCATTGCACTCATGTGGGTTCCAGTGATCAAATTCAGGCCATCAGGTTTAGTGGCAACTGCCTTTTACTCACTATGCCTTCTCACTGGTCCTAGATAGGCTGTGTCATAAGACAAGATATGACTACATTTTATCTGCTAGCTACCAGTTTGATCTCTAGGACCCACATGATGGAAGCCACACACTTGATGGCATGCATGTACCCACAGAGCCATACAAACTTAACAACTGTAAAAATGCTTTAAAGTTGAAGTGAGGATATAGCTCAGTGTCAAACCTGTGCTAGCATACAAGAGGCTGAGTTCAATATGAAGCATCAAAAAAGTAACAATCTGTGAGTTCAAGGCCAACCTGGTCTACAAAGTGAGTCCAGGACAGCCAGGGCTACACAGAGAAACCCTGTCTCGGGAAAAAAAAAAAAAAAAAAGTAACAATTTGAACCAGCAGTTTTTCTTTGTAACATCTTTTTAAGAATAAAAAGAAAGGGCTGGAGAGGTGGCTCAGAGGTTAAGAGCATTGGCTGTTCTTCCCAAGGTCCTGAGTTCAATTCCCAGCAACCACATGGTGGCTCACAGCCATCTACATTGAGATCTGCCCGCGGAAATATGTGTAGAGCAAATACTGTATACATAATAAATAAATAAATGTTTAAAAAAAAAAAAAGAATAAAAAGAAAATCTTAATTTTGACAAATTTCCCCAGTTTTATTTTTGAGGCAGTGTTTCATATATATCCAATATGAGCCTTGAACTGCTTCTCCTGCCTCCATCTCCCGAATGCTAGAATTACAAGCACTTATCATTGCACACTTACACTGTGTTGGGGGTCAAATCCAGGGCTTCCTGCATGCTAATCAAGCACTCTAGAAACTGGGGCGTATCCCCAGCCCCTGCATCATTCTTCTATGAACACAGCTGAGAAAGCTGAACCTAATCAAGAGCACAATATTTTTCTCCTTCAATTTACAGCCTTTGCTATTAATCGAAGGATCTCTTTTGATGCATCTGTTCAGAACACTATTTGAGAAAGGGCCACCTTTCCCACAGGGTTCATTTGGTGAGGGTTGCCATGAGTCTAGCAGTGCGTCCATACACTATGGAGGTGCGTTTGCTCCAAGGTGTCAGTCAGCAGAGCTGGGGTCTTTTGACTTAGAGACAATTAGTTGTTTCTCCAGGTGGTCCCCCATCTTCTTCCCTGTGCTCACGCACACCTGGAGGCCAGAGGAAAGCCTCAGGTGTCATCTGCAGAAATGGCCACTCACTTCCTTGGAGACAGGGTCTCACTGGCCTGGAGGGCATTAGGGTAGGTTAGTCAGCCAGTGAGCCTCAGGAAATCTTCTGTCTCTGCCTCTTTGGGGCTGGGATTATAGGTTCTGGGAATTCTAATTGAGCCATTTCCCCAGCCCTCTAACCTCTTTAATAGAGGAAGTACTCAAGGCATACTGATGTGACCTCATTTTACTTAATTATCCATGTAAAGGGCTAATACAGTCCAAGTACACCAAGTATACTCTCACTCTGAGGTATAGGGAATATTAGGATTTGGACTTATGACATTTAGGAGGACACAGTGAAGTTTAGTTCTTGGTAAGTGAAAATTTTTTTTTTTAAATTTGTCCCAACCATTTATTTTTTTTAAAGATTTATTTATTATGTATACAGTGTTCTGTCTGCAGGTATATCTATCTGCAGGCCAGAAGAGGGCACCAGATTTCATTATGGATGGTTGTGAGCCACCATGTGGTTGCTGGGAATTGAACTCATGACCTCTGGAAGAGCAGCCAGTGCTCCTAACCGCTGAGCCATCTCTCCAGCCCTTTGTTTGTTTTTTTGAGACAGGGTCTCACTATGGAGTGTTGGCTGGTGGGAGCTTTCTGTGTTGGATCAGGCTTCCCTCTACCTCTGGAGTGCTGGAATTAAAGCTGTACCAACCAACCCCAGTGGTACATGAATTCTTTCTTTTTATTTTTTGGTTTTTTTGAGTCAGGATTTCTTTGTGTGTAGCCCTGGCTATCTTAGAACTCACTCTGTAGATCAGGGTGGCCTTGAACTCAGAGATCCACCTGCCTACAAGTGCTGGGATTAAAGGTGTGCACCACCATGCCCGGCCTTAATGAATTCTTTTTTTTTTTTTTTTTTTTTGAGACAGGGTTTCTCTGTGTAGCTCTGGCTGTCCTGGACTCGCTTTGTAGACCAGGCTGGCCTCGAACTCACAGAGATCCGCCTGCCTCTGCCTCCCGAGTGCTGGGATTAAAGGCGTGCGCCACCACCGCCCGGCCTTAATGAATTCTTAAAGGCAGTCCACTCCTTCCAAATGACACTGAGCTACCAGCTTCTTTCAGAGTATCAGGAGCTGCTGCACAAACTGCCCACCACCCACACTAAACTGTCCACTTAATATTCTATACAGTGCGGATGCTAACCACCAGTCAGCTCTGTTCAAACGCTCACAGCTTCTCTATTAGAAATCACCAACAGCAAGCTTCTTGTTCAGTATGCTGTAATAAAACTGAGTCTGTTGCCTAGGAAGCAGGGTTCCTCTAGCTTTCCCCTAGAGGTAACCCAAGCAACACCGCACTCCACTTTGTGTGTCAGTCTGTCACACACACGGAGTGGCAGTGCTCACTCTTCACCTCCACATCTCACAGCTACAAATGGCAAGCATGGCATTCTAAGACTTGCTTCTTTTAATTATTATTTTTTCGTAAAAAAGAAAAGGTTGCTGGGTGTGGTGGCACATGCCTTAATTCCAGCACTTGGGAGGCAGAGGCAGGAGGATCTCTGTGAGTTCAAGGCCAGCCTGGTCTACAAAATGAGTCCAGGACAGCCAAGGATACACAGAGAAACCCTGTCTTGAAACCCCCCCCCCCAATGTCTTACTGCATATGCCAGGCTGGCCTCATTCTCAAGCCTTTTATCATCAGCACTGGGATTACAGGCTTCAGTTCTTATTTTTAAACGTTATTAGGTGATGCGTAACACCTGTAAATTACTCCACGGGAATAAACTATTGTTTAGGTATTTGTTCATTCTTAGACATTTAGACCAAATTCCTTTTCTTTTTTTTTTTTTTAATTGGTTTTTCGAGACAGGGTTTCTCTGTGTAGCCCTGACTGTCCTGGACTCACTTTGTAGACCAGGCTGGCCTCGAACTCGCAAAGATCCGCCTGCCTCTGCCTCCTAAGTGCTGGAATTAAAGGCGTGCGCCACCACCGCCCGGCGCAAATTCCTTTTCTAATATTAAAGACAACACATCATCTTCTTCACAAAAACCTGATCTTTTCCTCTTAATTCTTCCTCACTGAAATTCTCATAGGACTAACAAATGATGTAAATAACCCAACATGGATATTCACACTCTCCTAATAATAGTTCCATGTGCTATATTACTTCCAAAGTCAAGGTACTAAACGAAGACTTGATTGGTTTGCTAACATTTAAAAACTCTGCTGGGCATAGCGGCCCAAACCTTTAATCACAGCACTTAGAAGACAGGCAGGAGGCAGGCTATGATCTTTGTCAGTTTGAGGCTAGCCTAGTCCACATAGTGAGTTTCAAGACAGCCAGAGCTATGTACCAAGACCCTGTCTAAAAACAAAAACCCAAACAAACCTAAGGTGTGTTGGGTGGTGGTGCACATCTTTAATTCTAGCACTTGGGAGGCAGAAGCAGGTAGATTTCTGAGTTCCAGGCCAACCTGGTCTACAGAGCAAGTTCCAGAATGGCCAAGACTACACAGAGAAACTTTGGATCAAACAACAAAACCAAACAAACAACCTGTGGTATCCCATGGCAGCATTGTCAGACACAATGATTAGGTTTGACAAGTGTGCATTATTTGCATTCCTAAATGTGACAGTTTGTTCTAAAATTTAACATTCAGGTGAATGTAACAAATCATGGTAGGAAAAGAACATTCCAGAGGGCTCTTATCCAGTTCAAAAGGCCCAAACAAAAAAAGGTAAAATTACCTTAAGAGCTACAAGCAGTGTAACTGTTTCAACTGAGTAATATCCTCTGTCCACATAGTCTCCCATAAACAAGTAATTTGTATCTGGTGATTTACCACCAATTCTAAAGAGTTCCATAAGGTCATGAAATTGCCCATGCACATCTCCACACACAGTGACTGGACATCGAACCTCTTGAACGTTGGATTCTTTTGTCAGGATTTCTTTAGCCTACAGATAAAGAAAAAAATAAGGCAATACATTCAGCATTAAACAGTACCAACAAAGATGTTTCTGTTCATATTAATACAAAGGGCAGACCTGACAAAATATGAAACCACAGACATTTGCAACCAAGACAGACATTAAACATTTTTATTTTTAAAATTTACATTTTGTGTATTTTGTATGCAGGTGTGCCAGTTCTCTCATTCCACCCATGGGGTTCTAGTGATCAGATCCAGGCCCTCAGGGTTCTGACTCAGTCACCTCAGTTGCCCACTGGCTGT
>CAJQZJ010000617.1:77224-89367 GCA_907164525.1 Lophiomys imhausi | reverse complement strand
CTCATCAGTATCAATTTGTAAAGACTATCAAATTTCCATCTAACTAGAATACTGAAGATATTAGTAGGATCCACTCAAGATGAATGAAAACAAGCAGGACATGGGCTGGAGAGGTGGCTCAGTGGTTAAGAGCACTGGCTGCTCAATTCCCAGAATCCCATGGTGGCTCACACCTATTTGTAATTCCAGTTCCAGGTGCTCCAACACTTCTCTGACCTCTTAGGGCACTGAATGGAAGTGGTACACAGAAATACACACAGGAAAGGAAATTTGAAAGAAAGAAAAAAAAAAGGAACACCTAATATTACATTCTCAGGCTTTGAGGTTTCTTTGTCTTGATATTTGGGAGGTTAAGACATCTATTTCCCCCCTCATTTCGTTCTATTTCCTTATAAAAAGTTCGTGCTTTACAATTAGAATATTAAATATAGTATACATGCCTTCTAGGCTGCTTTTAGAAACTATCATTTAGCCAGGTATGGTGGCACTCGTCTTTAATCCCAGCACATGGGAGGCAGAGGCAGGCGGATCTGAGTTCAAGGCCAGCCTGGTCTACAAATGGAGTCCAGACAGTCAGGGCTCCACAGAGAAAACCTGCCTCGAAAAACAAAAACAAAAAAGAAGCTATCATTCAGTCAACAGACATCTACATACGCTAAAACCAAAAAATTTATACTGGAAGATATTTATTTGCTAAACCATCCTGCATGGACTTGACCCTGTGCTAGCCACTGGACACTGGTATACAAAATAGGTAATTTCCATGCCAAAGGAGAAGAGAAAGGCTGTAAGTAAGTGGAAAGGAGAACGGATGGAATGAATAAGGCAGAATAAGTATCGGGAAGGAAAGGTAGACCACTTTAAATTAGATGCACCCAACTATCTATTTTGAAACCTTGCTAGCCTGCAATCCCCAGCAGTCAGGGCCAAAGGCAAGAGGCTTCCTGTGAGTTCAAGGCCAGCCTGGACAATTATGTGTAGAGATGGCTTTCATTCACACTGTATTAAGGTGTGTCTCCATATATTTGAATGACAATGATTAGAGAAACCCTGTCTCGAAAAAACCAAACCAAACCAAACAAACAAACAAAAACTAAACATTCCCATAGATTATAATCCCATTTCTTAGGTAAAATAACCACCAGTGGCATTGCTGGTTTTTTTGTTTTTCGAGACAGGGTTTCTCTGTGTAACAACCCTGGCTGTCCTGGACTCGCTTTGTAGACCAGGCTGGCCTCGAACTCACAGAGATCCGCCTGCCTCTGCCTCCCAAGTGCTGGGATTAAAGGCGTGAGCCACCACGCCCGGCTGGCATTGCTGTTTTTTTTCAAATAGACATTTCATACATATTGCTTACAGAAACGAATGCATTCTAAAACTACATTCTTTGGCAGCCTACTTTTCTAACAATGCCTTTCCCAGTTCTTAATACAAAGACACAGGCCTGGTTCAATTCCTGGTAGATGTAGAGATCTCTTAACTACAGTCAAAGGTGGTGTTCACATGAGAACCCAGCAACGTGTCTCCTAAGATTTGTTCCTCTTCACCCATGCAAGCATCATTCCCAGGAAAAGATACTACACATGAATTACTCATACTGTCCAGCAAATTGAATATTTAATATCGGCACTATTAAAGTGAAAATGAAAAGAAAAGCCGGAGGATGTAATATTACGCCAGCCTGTTCTACAAATGGAGTCCAGACAGCCAGGGCTACACAGAGAAACCCTGACTTGAAAAACAAAACAAAAAGAAGCCATCATTCAGTCATGTATGAAGTGAAAAAAAAAATTTAACTTCTTTTCTTTTTTTTTTTTGGTTTTTCGAGACAAGGTTTCTCTGTGTAGCCCTGGCTGTCCTGGACTCACTTTATAGACCAGGCTGGCCTCGAACTCACAAAGATCCACCTGCCTCTGCCTCCCAAGTGCTGGAATTAAAGGCGTGCGCCACCACTGCCCGGCTAAAAAAATTTAACTTCTAAATCTAGGAAAGTTAGGCCAAACAGATGGCTCATAGGATAAAAGTGCTTGCCACTAACTCCAACAATCTGAGTTTGGCAGAACTCAGCAAACTAAAAATTTAAACAATAAGTAAATCTGAGAAAGGCAGTCAGCTCTTTCTCTTCCCGACCTTGTGACCAAACTTCACAAAACAGTAATGATTCAATATGGGGAAAAAAACAGTGGTATATATCAGATGTCATCAAGCCACCTATTAAAAATGTTTGAGCAGGGGCTGGAGAGCTGGCTCAGCAGTAAAGGCACTTTGCTACCAAGCCTGAGGACTTGAGTTTCATACGATCTTACCTTCTGATCAGACCAGTGTGGGTCTTCTCAGTCTCTCGGTCTCTCTCTCACACACACAACTTTTTATACTTCATATATTAATACTTTAATAATACAAGGTTTTAAAAATATTTATGTGTATTATTATGTTTGTATGCCATATATGTATGGGTATCCACAGAAGCCAGAAGAAGGCATCAAATCTCCTGGAATTAAAGTCACAAGCGGCTGTAAGCCATCGGACATAGGTGCTGGAAGTTGAATCAGATCTGGAAGAGCAGCAAGTATTCTTAATTGCTGAACTATCTTTTCAGTCCCAGTTACACACAAAAGACAAAAAAGCAAGCGTACAAAGAACTGGCTGGTTTGGGGTTTTTTTTTTGGTGATTTCTGAATCTGTCTCAATTTATCAACACAAAATAATTACTACACCAAAATAAATTATTTTAAATGCCAAGACAATAAATGTTGTGCGCATGTTGAAGATCACTGTGCAACTAGGAGAGCTAAGAGAGACATGTGAGAGAAGGCTGGCCTGAGAACCTTCATGACCTTCTTAAACTAAGAGAGACGTGTGTGAGGAGGTTGGCCTGAAGAACCTTCATGACCTTTTTAATCTTTAGTTTTATTTATTGCATACCAGGCTGGTCTCAAATTCAGAGATCCACCTGCCTCTGCCTTCCAAGTGCTGGGATTAAAAGCCAGTACCATCATGCCCAGCCTGTATAGACCTTTAATGGAACCATGTAGATATTACAGGCATTCATAGCTTGCTTTCAAAGTTGGATATACTACAAAGGTAGATTTACTACAACTCTTTAATATGGTAGAGCTTCTCAAAGTGATTTTATTAATGTTAGAACATTGGAGTGTTTAAAATAATCAGTTTTCATACTAGCATTTTTACTCTTGTAAACAAAGCACGAGAAAACATTTTAAAAATTCTCACATTTGCCGGGTGGCGCACGCCTTTAATCCCAGCACTTGGGAGGCAGAGGCAGGTGGATCTCTGTGAGTTCAAGGCCAGTCTGCTCTACAAAGTGAGTCCAGGACAGCCAGGACTATTACATAGAGAAACCCTGTCTTGAAACCGATCCCCCCCCAAAAAAAAAAGAAAGAAAAAAAATTCTCATATTTATTTAGTGGGAGCAGAGGGAAAGGCACTCCAAGGATGCACATGCATTCAGCACTCAGAAGACTTGTGGGAGTCCAGGGAGCACACTCAGGCAGTCTGGCTTGATAACTGACACTTTTCTTTACCACTGCGCCATCTCACTGACCCAGTTTTTGCTTCTACCAAAACATTTTTCCCTCGGCTGGGTGTGATGGTGCAGACCTTTAAACTCAGCACCAGGGACAGGGAGGCAAATGGATCTCTGTGATTCCAGTCAACATAAGTGAGTTCCAGGACAGCCAGAGCTACAGAGTAGAGACCCTGTATTGGGGAGGGGGGGGCAGAATTCCAACTTTCAAATTTCTCAGCTGATGCAACACCCCACAAAAACAAACAAGGCAAGCAAGAAAGCTCGCTTGCTCATTTGCTCTGCTGGGTGTGGTGACACACACCTCTAATCCCAACACATGGGAGGCAGAGGTAGAGGCAGGCAGATCATTGAATTCCAGGCCAGCGTGGTACAGAGTGAGTTGCAGGACAGCCAGGGCTACACAGAGAAACCCTGCCTTAAAAAAAAATACTAATATAATTTAATACATAACAACTGAGTCATCAGAACCCTTCCTGAAATTCAGTTCAATAGCACAGATTGGAACAATCAACTCTAAGAAAAAAGATTTGATAGAGATGTCCTAAAATAAGGTTAAAACCAGAAACAGGCTATTCTATGAAAGAAGATCTTATGACCAGAACTGTGCGAAGTTAAAATGCAATCGAAACAATGGGAAAATTCTGGGAAGAATGCAATCTTTGGGGGTCGCTAGCCTACGATTGGACTCAGGTTCTCACAATCTGCCAGCCTGATGTAAGTGACCTACAGAATGGACGTTCTTAGATATGGATCATTCCAACCATCAAAAAAGATGACCAAAAAGCAGGCTTCTGTGACCTTTTAACTCATCCATGGCAGGATTGTTTAAGGAAGACAATTTAAGAAAAATTCAACTACTTACTTATGTTCTTGAGGGGTACACAGTGTTGTTGTTTCTAGTTAATTTATACAGAAAAAAGTTACCCATCTATTTAAGTAGAGCAGTGGTTCTCAACCTTCCTAATGCTGCAACCCTTTAATAAGTTCCTCATTGTAGTGATCCCCAACTATAAAATTATTTTGTTGCCTCTTCATAATTGTAATTTTGCTACTGTTATGAACTGAACTGTAATGTAAATATCTACTATGGGACCCTAAGGGAGTCAAGACCCACAGGTTGAGACTGGCTGACTTAGAAGCACATGACTCTCTCCAAATGTGTCAAAGTCTTCGTATACATTTGTGTATCAAAGTACTCATCCAAAGGACACAGAAATTGCAGAAGTTGTTTCTGCCATCCATAAAGCTAAATCCAGGTTTTTAAAAATGGAAAGGCAGTGTGCCGAGACACCCACAACCTTCCTGCCACTCACCTTCCCCTACCTACCTTCCAGCAGTCTAAGAAGCCATAGTTTCTATAAGTATTCAAACACCCTCAGAATGCCCTCAGACGCAGCAAGCTTGTCCAGCAGACCATCACCAAGCTCTCCTTAATCACAAAATCAGCCAAGACAGAAGACACCACACTTGTACTCATTGTGGATGTCAAGACCCAAATAAGCGCCAGATCCAAAAGACCCTAGGAGGTAAAGCCTGCCTAGTCCCCACCAAGGAAAGCTTGGCTGACTCTTGACCATGATATGATGCTCAGGTGTTTAGACTGACATCATCTCAGTGGAGCTCAGCTGGTGACATTTAAACATTGCTTTTCCCGTTATAAAATGGGGGGGGGGGCTCCATGTGGTTACAAATGCCTGGCATTAGGGAAACAGAGGCAGGAGGATCCCTGAGTCCAGGATAGTCAAGACTACACAGAGAAACTCTGTCTCAAAAAACAAAAAGCAGTGGCAGAAACAAAAATAAACCATTGAATCACACAGCAGGAATCTTGACACTAGGTATGCCCAACCAAAACAAATCCTTTGTTTCCAATTTCAGCTCACTCATCTAATCTCATTTATGCTTCTATCTAAATCACGATAGAAGTAGTTTTCTTTCCTTCTTAGCGAAGGGTCCCACCACTCATCCCACCCCTTAACTTCTGATACAAAGCTTCCCTAAGAGTGCTCCAAGGAATTTCTATATGGGTCAAGAGTAGAATCCTAAGGTCTTTTACTGAGGGAAATGTGATGTGCTTCATTGGATGATCAACAATATGTTTTACTACAGAAATATTTCTGTAGTTTATGAAGGAGACACTAATCATCAATCATCAAGCTAATGCTGGTTTTAACACTTGTCAGGGCAAGATGGGTCAGCAGGTAAAGCCTTTTGCTGCTAAGCCTGACAAACTGAATTTAGTATCTGAGCCCCACCTGGCAGAAGGGGAGAACCAACTTCCACACTCAGCTCCTCATAAGTAAATTAACACAATCTTTCTTTTCCTTCTTCCCTTCCTCTCTTTCTTGGTTCCAAGTGCTGTGCTGGGATTAAAGGCAGGCACCACCACCACCCAACTGAATACAAAGCAGAAACACAACCAACCCTGCAGGGCCTTTTTGAACTAAACTTGCCAAGTGCCCTCACCCAGGTAAACTGTTGGGCAGTCAAAGCCTGCAGCCTTTTGCTCTGCTCCATCACCAGCCTAAGAACTACCATCTGAGAGATAAACAGGAACCTGAAAACATAAAATATGGACCTTAAAATGCCATCTATAGGGCCGGGCAGTGGTGGTGCATGCCTTTAATCCCAGCACTTGGGAGGCAGAGGCAGGCGGATCTTTGTGAGTTCGAGGCCAGCCTGGTCTACAAAGCAAGTCCAGGACAGCCAGGGATACACAGAGAAACCCTGTCTCAAAAAAAAAAAAAAAAAAAAAAAGCCATCTATACAGGAATTGACTGAAACAGGAGGGAGAGGGAATGGAGGAGCAACCAGGAAGCTGGTCATTTAATTTTCAAATACCCAGGACTCAGAAACATGCTCTTTACTGTGTTCACCCATTCCAATACACAACCCCAATCTATAAATAGATAAAAACCACTGTACTGTGAAGAAATGAAACAGTTAATAACCCCAGACTGTTCAACAGTCACCTCTCACCCACAAAATGGCAGCTGGAGAGTTCTCCCTTTAGTCTACCCTACTCCTATTAAGAAAGCTACTAAAAACAATGACACAACAAAATATTTCCCCCTAAACCCAGTCCAGCTCAGCTATAGCAAAGGCTGGCTTGTCCAAAGATAATTTTTTTATTATTAAAGAAAAAATGGAAGTAAGAAAAATATTCACAGTAGGAGCAATGTGTTGGTCCCCTAAGCGCCCTCAGAAGACTCAACTCAAAATTCTGGGCTTATTCTACACACACAAAGGATATTTTATATTTTATTTTATCATTAACCCTGACAAGCTTGACTTACAATGAAAAAGGGGAAATATTGGCTGCCACAGAACAGACCGAACATAGAAATGATTGTTCCACTTATTCCTACAGGATGGTCCCGTCCCCCCCCCACCCCCGTGGCTGGGCTTTGTGTATGCCAGGCAGGTGCTGTATAGCTCAACTACATTCCCAGTTTTCTATGTTTTTCGAAGCAGGGTTTCTCTGTGTAAGAGACCTGACTGTCATGGACTTGCTTTGTAGGCCCAGGCAGGCTTTGAATTCACAGAGATCTGCCTGCCTCTGCCCCCTGAGTGCTGAGACTAAAGGTGTGGACCACCACGCTGGGACTAAAGGCGTGCACTACCATGCCCAGTTCTCTTCATTTATTTCCAGACAGGGTCTCAAAAATATTTGGCTGGTTTTGAACATATAATCCTCCTGCCTCTGGATCTCTGTGGTCTACAAAGTGAGTCCAGGACAGTCATGGCTTGTTACACAGAGAAACCCTGTCTCAAAAAACAAAACAAAAAACGATCCTCCTGCCTCAACCTCTGAATAATTGGGGCTCTTTGCACTACCAGGTCTGGTCTCAGGGCCCATCATTCTTGCCATACACGAGGGTCACCTTTATGGCCAGTATTTGAAGACAGAGAATTCTGGGCCCTCTGCAAAGAACAGGCAGGACAGAGGAATTGGCATGCCAACGTAACTACGATACCTCTCCTTCAGTTAATCCAAGCGGCAGTACCGCCCTGTGCCAGGAACACTGAACTCACAGGTGTATGGAGGCTTTGGAGATGAAGACAGCATTTCATAAACACCAATGGCCACAGAGAACATTTTACAGCTTAGTCTCTCCTCATGATTTATATACTATGTGACAAAAAAAAACAACACAACAAAACCCTATGGTTTTCATTACACCAATCTTATTTGAGGGACAAATGAAGTGAGCTACACGAAAATGAAAAAATTACTGTTTCCAAGAGAAGTGGGACAACACTATCTGATATGAATGGAGCTTTGCAGCAGGAAGAACACAATGCTCAAGTTTACAGAATCACAGAGCGCAAGATTCAGTCTGGCCCAATGTACATGCGCCTTTCATTACTACCACCTCCACAGGGATCTGAAAGCAAGATGGGAACATTTGGATTAGAAGTCATAACCTCAAGCAATCCAACTCCAGCCCCCTCACTGGCCACTTAACCTTTCTGAGCCCTTGCTCTATATCTACAATCAACAACAGTAACTAGCCAAAGTATAATGAGAATATTAACATCCCTTCCACCTGTTTGCCCTTAATATTTTAACTATGGCTATGGAAGCAGCCAAACAGCCTTTTAAATTAAACCCAGAAATATACTACTTGGGGGTTGGAGAGATGGCTTAGCAGTTTAGAGCACTCGTTGCTCTTGTAAAGGACCTGGGTTTGAGTCCAATTCCCAGTACCTATACAACATTCTGATACCCTTTTCTGACCTCCAAGATGACCAAGCATGCACATGGTGCTCAAACATATAAGCAGCCAAAACACCCATACACATAAATATTAAAAAGAATGCAATCTTGGTCCAAAATTCACCTTAACACCGGCCGTGGTGGTGCACGCCTTTAATCCCAGCACTCGGGAGGCAGAGTTCAAGGCCAGCCTGGTCTACAGAGTGAGTTCCAAGGACAGCCAAGGCTACACAGAGAAACCCTGTCTCCCCACCCCAAAAAAGTCAGCTTATCAAAGTAATAAGAAGCAGTTTCCTTTTACCATACTCATTAACAAATGGTAAAATTAAATGATATCGTAGTGACTTTTATTTATAGTGCTTGCAAAGCAATGAACCATTGCACACCTAGGTCAAGAACTCTTTTGGGAAGAAAACCTAAGAATATTTTTCATGTATTTGGAAGGCCTGAAAGCACAAATCTTTTTTACTTACTTATATTTATGTGAGACAGGACTCTCTAATGTAACCCTGGCTGTCTGCAAACTCAAAGATCAGTCTGCCTGTTTCTCAAGTGCTGGAACTAAAGGCATGGGCCACCACACCCTTGCTTATTTATTTACTTGTGAGACAGGGTCTCACTATGTAGTCTTGGCTGACCCAGAGCTCACTATGTAGACTGTGTTGGACTCGAACTCACAGAGATCCATCTGCCCCTGTCTCTTAGTCATCCTCCTGCATCAGTTTCTAGAGTATTACAGGCATGTATGACCACACTCACCAAGTTGATAGTACTGACTTTTTTCAGTCTGTCGATGGGACTGTATATGCTCACCCAAAACACCCAGCCCCCTAAAACAGTAAGCCACATACTTGTAGACACAGGAAACTTAGCTTGGATAGAAACTTGAAGTCTACCTTTCTTTTTAATTAGCCAGCAATATAAAAACCATGCTCACTCACCACTGTTATGATACACAATTTGGATCCTTTCTGCTTTGAAGCAACACTGCTATTGTTGAGAAGATACCAGAACAGTTCTCAAGCTGTTTAACCAGTGAGAACTTGGGATTTCTATCTTCACATAAGGGAGAACTCTGACACTGCCATTCCTTCTTAGAATGAGAGTACCCGGTGTTATCTTGGACCAGTATAGTTCTTTAACAAGCATTACTAAACTGGTGGAAAATTCAGCTTATTAGTTTCAAATTTCTGGTTAAAGCTGGTCTTGATGGCATATATCTGTAATCCCAGCATTCAAGAGACTGAAGCAGGAGCATGGTGAATCTGAGGTCAGTCTGAAGTACAGAAACACAGCTGCCTTGCAAATAAAACAATATTTAGAAACCACCTGTACCAAAAGTAAATGTGGTTTTCACCCGGAGACAGAAATGGCGATAAAATACTACACGTGGGAAGTGAGCGCTGTTTCACTAGGACTTACAGGCCACACCAAGACCCTGATCTCAGTATTGTTTGCGAAGTTTACAGTTACAAAAGCTGAGATACAATTAAAAACAAGGAAGCTGGACAACAACATTCACCAAAACAATCTATTTCAAGAAAACCTTAATACAGATACAAAAACTATTATTTTTATTTATTTACCCTTTTGGGGAGATAAGGTCTCATCCTGTAATTCTGGTTGGCCTCTGCTTCCCTAGTGCTGGGATTAAAGGCATGCACCACCACACCTGGCTTCAAGTATTGCTTTGTTTTCGACACAGGGTTTCTCTGTGTAGTCCTGGCTGTCCTGGAACTCACTCTGTAGACCAGACTGGCCCTGAACTCAGATCAGCCTGCCTCTGCCTCCCGAGCGACCAGCCAAGTATTATTTTTGTATGTGGCTCTAAAATTAAAACTTTAGGTTGAGATGTCTCAGTGGTTAAGAGTTCATGCTGCTCTCCTTGCAAAGGACTGAACTTGGGCTCTCAGCACCCAAGTCCAGTGGATCAAAATCACCAGGCTCCAAAAGATCCAACACCCTCTCTGGTTTCCATGGGCACCTCCACACATATCTGCATACATTACATAACACACCCTAATATCTGTACATATTGATAATTTACGAGATCTAAGCTGACTAGCCTCACACCTGAACTTCATGAACACGTGAAAAACAAATACTGGCTCCACTGAGCTTCAGCTCTCACCAGCTGTGTGTCTCTACTTACCTTTAACAGTCTCCTCAAAGCAAACCTACCGATGGCCCATGCCCTATTCGTTTCCACACTTAAGTTTCCTGTTGCTGTAATAAAGACACCCCAACGAAAATAACTTTGGGGGAGAAAGTTCTGGTTTTCCTTCCTGAGACAGACAGGGTTTCTCTGTGTAGCCCTTGCTGTCCCTGAACTCACTCTGTAGATCAATCTGGGATCCTCCTGCTAGAAATAGAGGGGTACACCACCATGCCTGGCTTCCAAACAGGTTTAATTTGGGTCACAGTTCCAGTCCATCACAGAAGGGAAGCCAGTGTTAGGAGCTTGAGGGAGGTGCTCGAATCACATAATCAGAAACACAGGGCAATGAATGTATGCTCACATTTTAAAAATTACATTTATTTTTGTGGATAGGTCAGAGACAACTTGAAGGATTAAGTTCTTTCTACCATGTAGGTGCCACCTACAGTGGGTGTGTCTTCCCCATCAACATAGTGAAGACGCTCCTAAAGCATGCTTATGGGCCAATCTGATCTAGACAGTTCCTGTGATTCCCTATCCAGGTGACTCTAGAGCAGTGGCTCTCAATCTGAGGGTCCAATGACCCTTTCACAGGGGCTGCATGCCAGACATCATGCATATTGGATGTTTACACTACAATTCAAGACAGGGGCAAAACTACAGTTATGAAGTAGCAACAAAATAATTTTAAGGTTGGGGGTCATAACTTGAGAAACTCTATTAAAGTGTCACAGCATTAGGAAGGTTGAGAACCACTGCTCTAGAGTGTATCACGTTGACAACACCCTCCTAGTCTTTCCAACTAGATTAAAAGTTCCTTGAGAAGCCGGGCAGTGGTGGCGCACACCTTTAATCCCAGCACTTGGGAGGCAGAGGCAGGCGGATCTTTGCGAGTTCGAGGCCAGCCTGGTCTACAAATTGAGTCCAGGACAGCCAGGGCTACACAGAGAAACCCTGTCTCGAAAAACCAAAAAAAAAAAAAAAAAAAAAAAAAAAGTTCCTTGAGATTATGCATAATTTATTGTCTTCTGATTCTTATGAAGGGATACTCAGAACACATTTTAACTGTTTTATAGTACAGAAGCAACTAGGAAGTAAACTATTTACCTGAAAACAGCTACAGTCACTCAAATGGAAACAAAAAGGAATGGTGTCCCAGTCTAAGAGCCCAATGAGTGGTCTTACTCTTTCCATACACATGACTAGCCATCTAGCTGACTCAAAATGTTCACAAAAAGCCCTAAGCTCCGAGTCAGCAATTAAGACACTAAAGACGTTAAGATGTGGCAATATATATTAGCTGATTTTTTTTTTTTTTTTTTGGTTTTTCGAGACAGGGTTTCTCTGTTTAACAGCTCTGGCTGTCCTGGACTCGCTTTGTAGACCAGGCTGGCCTCGAACTTGCAAAGATCCGCCTGCCTCTGCCTCCCAAGTGCTGGGATTAAAGGCGTGCGCCACCACCGCCCGGCTATTAGCTGATTTTTTAAACAAACTTATTTCTAAACTTTAAAAATATCAACCTTGCCGGGCGGTGGTGGCGCACGCCTTTAATCCCAGCACTTGGGAGGCAGAGGCAGGCGGATCTTTGTGAGTTCCAGGCCAGCCTGGTCTACAAAGTGAGTCCAGGACAGCCAAGGATACACAGAGAAACCCTGTCTCGAAAAACCAAAATAAATAAATAAATAAATAAATAAATAAATAAATAAATAAATAAA
>CAJQZJ010000617.1:30361-77214 GCA_907164525.1 Lophiomys imhausi | reverse complement strand
AAATAAATAAATAAATAAATAAATAAATAAATAAATAAATAAATAAATAAAATAAAAAAAAATAAAAATATCAACCTTGTTTGATGTGAGAAACAAAGCTCAAAATACTGGAGATTCACGTGGGTCGTGGTATAGCACACACATGTAATCACAGCACTTGGGAAGCTGAGACACAGGACCACCACAAGTTAAAAGCTACCCTGACTACATAACCAGTACCAGGGCAGCCAGGGATGCTTCAGAGGAAAGGAAGCTCTGGACAGAGTTGGGATAAATCTACATTTGACTTAAACCCCAATTATTATCAGCAGTTTCTGAAAAACTGTCGTCAGAAAATATTCATCTAATGCAAGAACCTCCATTTTACATCAAACCACAAAGGCGTGAGCACAACAATGCTCCAAAAATTCTTCCTGCTAACACAATTTACTAACATAATTCATAATTCTGCACTAAAATCAAATGTTAACTGTGAAAAGCTTAGCTAAAATGGAGTGGAGACGAACATTTTATATTATAAAATTGCATTAATCAAGACTTCAAAGATACAACTCGACCGACAGCTGAACAATGCGTTTCCCCAATTCTTGGGGAAACCAATGGAATGAAATGACCGAAGATACCAAGCGTAGTTGCAATTTCTCTGAAACTACAGAAAGAGGTCAACACGGGGATTACTACCACTGTTTGTAGCCACAAAAATACAATCAAGAAACTTCTGGAACCAAGAAAAGATACAAAATTTGACTCTCTTCGCATTTGTGTTGCTCTTTCTAAACATAAATGGCACCATGCCAAGTATGTTGCACAGGGAAGTGTTTCACACTACTCAATTTGAGTCAGCATAATACATCATAAATTAAAGTGACACTGGATTTCCAATCCCAAAGCTCTTCGTGTGATATGACTCACCAAATCCTCCATTTCTTCCAACTATGAAAACTTTATACTCCTCCCTTGAAACTAACACTACGACATTCGCAGAAATTGGGTTAGCGATTCCCTTCACAATCGTAAAACGCACAGCTTAAGCCGGGCTCCGAGGAAGTCGGCGTATGGAGGCCGACACCAACGCGATGGGACCTTTCTACAAGGCGCTGGGGTCTAGCCTACAAGCCCGCCCGTGGTGAGCAGCGCCGGCTCCACGAACCAAGCCCGAGTGTACGCGCAATGCCTTTTTTCCACTTCGCCGCCGGTCCAGGTCCCGTTCCTGGGCGCAGAGCACAGCCAGTCCCTGGCTGGGCCAAGAAGGGTCCCGACCGCCCTGCTTCCCAGCGCCGGGCCGGACGGCCCCGAAGCCCGAGTCCAGCGCGCGGCGCCATTTTAGGCCGCGGCGGCGGCGGTGCCGCCATCCAATCAGCGCGCGGGAGGCGGGGGGCGCAGGGTCGCTCGCGAGTGGCCGCGGGCAACTCCGGGCGCCGGTCTGCTAGGGTCGAGGGGCCTGGCCTCTGTGCCGCCATGTTGCACCGTCCCCGCGGCCTCCTGATAGGAGGGCCCGGGCAGAGGCCGCACCTGGGGCCTAGAGCAGCTCACCTTCTCGCAGAGGCTCTTGACCTGGGACTCGGAGAGCTGCTTGCACTCGTTCAGCTGCTCGATCCACTGGTCCAGTTCCTTGGTGAACAACTTCTCGTCCATGATGTCGCCCGCCCGAATCGGCTGCCGCTCCGCGTTGCTCCCGCGCCGCCGCCCGCACCCGGGCCACACGCACACGCCGCCGCCGCTCCCCGGGGTGCTCCCTGCGGCCCCTGGCGGCTGCTGGGCGCTGGCGCCGGCCCGCTGACTCGCTCCGCAGTGCTAGGCCGCCGGTCGCTGTGCCTCCTCCGCTCGCCCTAGCTCGGGACTCGGCTTTCTGTAATGGCGGCCGCCCGGCGTGGTGACGTCACGCCGGCGTCAGGGAACCGCGGGGAGGGAGACGGAGTAGGCCGGACCCAGAGCTGCGCACCGAGGACCCGGGCGCAGGCGCAACGGAGCTGACTGCCGGAGGAAGTGCCTTGGCTTTCGGGGCGTGGTCCTCCCGCGGGGAGGGCGGCGGTGGGGGGCGGGGAGGGAAGAACCGAGTTGGAGCAAGCGCAGTGCTCGAAGCGGCGAATCCGGTTAATCCTGGAGCTCCAGGCTCCACAAAGCGCCTGCGCAGACTCGGAGCATGAGCTGTCCGAGTAGCCGAGGCTGTCTATCTGTGACCTGGTCTCTCTGGAAGGCCCCCAGGTGACTTCTCTCAGATGTGGTCTGGGACCTAGTAGCCTTAGGAGTGAAACAATAGTCGCAACCCTTAGGCGCTAAGTCCAGCAGCCCTGGGACCCACATGGGAATCCCACATCTTTGGGGACAAAAACTGACGCCTAGTGGCAGGCTTCCTGGAGTGACCTTCCCCACCTCTGGGCGTTGCAGGCTCCCATAATTAGGCCATTCGTAGGCGAAGGAAGGTGTACCTGCTGGGGTGTGTCGCTCACGCACCTGACACCCCAGCACACATCTGTCCCAATGCTATGGCGGGGCCGAAGGAGGCCTTCTATCCTACCCTCGTCCCAAGCATAGCTTTCTCTCCTGTGGCCTTCCGCAGCAGCTCCGGTGTGCACCTTTCTCCGAGTCCTGGCCTATTTTCTAGAGAACAAGCAGGTAGAACGTGAACATACTGGTCCTGTGTTCTGGTGCTGGTAGAAGCAGCTACAATGTGCTCTGTAAAGGAAGCTGATACTCTTAAGGATCAGCCCTTGACCTGGTTATGAATCTCTTTGGGGTTTGCGAAACGTGTTCACATTGCACTGTCTGCTCCACAGAGCGACAACTTCCCAGCTCCCATGCTTAGATAGAGGAGTCATGCTGACAAACAAGGGCCGCTGCCCTGGTGGAACTTGACTTTCCCAACAGTACTGGCTGGAAATGCACAGAACAGACAGATGTTATACACTGCTTCCCCAAGAGTACAGGTATAGAAGGTATAGAAGCCAAAGTATGGTTAACCATGAAGGTCAAGGCAAGAGCTAGATCAAGCTTTACTATGGGAACAGTCAAGCCTGTCACACACTAGAGAAGACACAGTTCAAGGGCCTCACTCTGACCCACAAGCTAAAAGAGGGCCTCAATGGCCCCAAATGGCAGGGCTGAAAAGCCTCCCTCATCAAGGACAACCAGCTTAGCTAGGTGGACTGGCTTGACCAATTCTGCTTTCCTTGGGTACCTCCCACTAGTGTGCCCGAAGAAAGTGCCTGAGATTTACTCTTCTAGAAGCCTCCTTATATACTTGTTCTGCCAGGGTCCTTTCAGCTCACATTTTGACTCTGGTTTCTTTTTTTTTTTTTTTTTTTTTTGGTTTTTCGAGACAGGGTTTCTCTGTGTATCCTTGGCTGTTCTGGACTCACTTTGTAGACCAGGCTGGCCTTGAACTCACAGAGATCCGCCTGCCTCTGCCTCCCGAGTGCTGGGATTAAAGACATGCGCCACCACGCCAGGCTTTTGACTCTGGTTTCTAGTGAACAACCCCAAATAACAAGAGAGAATATAAGAGTTAAGACTGTAGCCGCAGCCGGGCGTGGTGCTGCACACCTTTAGTCCCACCCAGCACTTGGGAGGCAGAGGCAGGTGGATCTCTATGAGTTCAAGGCCAGCCTAGTCTCCAAAATGAGTTTCCAGGACAGTTGTTGCACAGAGAAATACTGTATCAAAAAAAACAAAAAAAAAGTTTGTGTGAAATTGGGATATGAATAAAGAAATGATTGTTGGGTGCCCACAGTTATAAAGCCATGTTCACTGTGTTGCCTCGTCTTTTTCCTCATCATGGTCCTGTACCCATGTGAGAACTGGTCCTGTCTTGAAGGGCAGGAAGCAGACAGGCACACACACACAAGGGAAGGGACTTCTTCAAGATAATGGTCAGGCTTGAGAACTTCAAATTGCAAAGGTCTCAGCCGGAGTCATATAGCTACTGAAATACAGAAGAGGATCAACATTTGTTCCTTTGCCTGCAAAGACAGTGAGGATATTAGTTTGGCAGACTGAAAAGTACTAAATGCTTACTATGTATGCTAAGGTTATAAAATGAGGGTTCTTCCAAAATATTAGCTACAGCTAGGCACTCCTTGCTGGTAGCTCTTAATGTGTTATTTATTTTCTCTTGATGCAGGTTACTGGGCTCACCACCCTCACAAAATGGAGGGAAGATATAATTATATGTACTTAAACATCCTGCCAAATAATTAGATGCTGCAACTTGAGGCATGACTTCTAGGAAGCACTCATTAGCATTCAGACAGTGGAGTAAGGCATACTCGATCATAAACAAGGCAGAGCTATGCTAATCATGGTGTCTTTTCCCTTAGCGGAAACCAAGAATGCTTTCTTTTTTTAATATTTATTTATTTATTATGTATATAGTATTTGCTCTACATATATGCCCGGGCAGATCTCAATGTAGATGGCTGTGAGCCACCATGTGGTTGCTGGGAATTGAACTCAGGTCCTTGGGAAGAACAGCCAGTGCTCTTAACCTCTGAGCCACCTCTCCAGCCCCAAGAATGCTTTCATACTCAGCAGAACTTCAATATAATCAAAGGATCTGAAAATGGGGTTTGATTAATCTGGTCTTAACTAATTTGACCCAAATGACTCAATTTTGAAAGTTGATGAATACTTGAAACAAACATTTTAAAACAACTGGGAGGGATATCTTATGCCTGTAAATATCAGCACTTAGAAGGATGAGGCAGGAGAATTGCCTCCATCTCAAGAACAGCCTGGGGAGCCTGGCATCGTGGTGCACACCTTTAATCCCAGCACTCAGGAGGCAGAGGCAGGCAGATCTCTGAGTTCAAGGCCAGCCTGGTCTACAAAGTGAGTCCAGAATAGCCAGGCTGTTATATAGAGAAACCCTGTCTTGAACCGTGCCCCCAAAAGAAAAAAAACCAGCCTGGCTCCACACTGAGTCTAAGGCAAGTAGAGTTGCAGTGTGAGACCCTGCTTGAAAGTCAAAAGATAAATTACAAAGAAAAAGAATTATCCTTTTAACTGCTGGAAAAAAAAAAAACGAAAAAAAAATCATTAAAGCAACTTTGAGAATCATTGCTTAGATGATAAATCCTGTGTACAGTGAGTCTGTGTTGCCCAGGATGTTTAAACATAGCTATAAATAAAAATCATCTGATGATGGGGTGGGGTAGGAGGAGGATAACCTTGAGCAAATAGCTTCATAATAGGCACTCTTAGCCAAGATATTAAATTGACATTAAACATGGAGAAGGAATGAGATGTACTTCACCAGCATTCTAACTAAATTTTTTTGTTGTTGGTCCTTCTAGTTCCCAGACTTAAGCCAACTGTCACAGAAAGTAGAGGAATGTAAGGAACAGCTCTGGGGTTGATGTGCGTGGATCGAAATCCCTGTTTTGCAGATGCTAAGCCAGAGAGGGCACCCCTCCTTCCTCCTTTCTCTCCCTTTCTTCATTCCTTTCTCGTTTTCTTTCAACAGGTCTCACTGTGTAGACCAGGCTGTCCCAGAACTCACAGATCTCTGCCTGCCTCTGCTTCTGAGGGCTGGGATTAGAGGTACAGCCACCACACCCAGTGTCATATATATACATAGATAAATACATATATGTCTGTCTATATTTATACATATATATATATATATAGTACATATATATATTTTTTGGTTTTTCAAGACAGGGTTTCTCTGTCTAACAGAGCCCTGGCTCACCTGGACTTGCTTTGTAGACCAGACTGGCCTTGAACTCACAGAGATCCACCTGCCCCTGCCTCCCGAGTACTGGTGTGCGCCACCATCACCCAGATCATCTAGATTTTCTAAGTCTGGGTTTTCTTATCTATAAAGTAGGGTAATTGTAATAGCCAAGTAAGTTTATTCTGAGGGTTAAATGAGATCATAAATGTATAGCACTGAGCAACACCAACTGCATAGCCAATAAACATTATCATTTTTATTGTAAATCTGATTTTAAATATGCCCATTGTCCATTAGAGCCCCCTCAGGTATATAAAAAAAACATCATGTCTAATCAAATCATAGCAAGAAGTAGAGATGGGAGAGTTAATTCCAGCAAGGAAAGAGAGGTAGAAATAGAACAGAAGAACACTCCCTCTCTTTCCTTGTCATCAGGAGACCTGGTGTAGAGAGACAGTTACTTAGGAATAAATCCCAAAATTAATACATTTTGTCAGGCTCATGTTTCTGTTAGCTCTAAATCCTGTATCTAAAAGGAGCAGCACACCTTAAAAGGATAATATGTTCTTTTCACTTACATCTCCTATGCCGCAGAAGCCCCAGCCAACATCTTAGTGGCCATGCTTAGGAAGAAAGGCCTGCAGTGCTCTGGCCAATAGTGCCTGCCTTCCCACTGGCTTTCTGTGCTCCACATACCAAGGCTACCACTGATTTCTAGCTCTTCCTTTTTGTTGTTTTCAGAAAAAAAAAAAGCTTATAGACTTTTCACCTAGACTTAGAACTTTATGGTTATGGCCAAAGTTTTGTGGTTAGGAACTTTGTCACACATGCACTACTGACTGACCTTTTCCCCAGCTCCTGTCATTTGACTGAACAGATCACGTCCCTGCCTGATGCCCATGACGTCCAGTCAGTTCTCAGTTACAGAGGGAAACAGCACAGGAAAAGAAAGGCAAAGTTCACCATCCAGAAGGCAGGACAAGCCTCACGAACACTGCCACCAGCCCTGTGTTCCCAGGAGAACTGTCATAAGTCTATTTATTGACCCAGGTGACTATTTATAGTGCAAAAAGTACCTTATAAAACAATACATAGATCTGGGTGTGCTGGGACACACCTGTTTAACAAGCACTCAGGAGGCTGAGGGAGTGGGATCGAGAGCTTGAGGCCAGCCTGGGCTGCACAGTGAGACCCTGTCTCAACACAAACCAACAAAACAACAGCCATCTGTATGATAATTTTTTGAAATATCTTTTTAAATTCCTCCTTCCACGAGATGTCAGCAAGTTACACAGGAGGGGGTAATAGTTGAGTTTTTTTTTTAATCTGTACTTACTTGATTCTTCTGTAATGAATACATATTACCTCCATGACTGTAAGAAAACATCCAAGATACCTGAGTAAACAGAGCATGTCTTCGGGAGTCACAGGTTCAAAGAACTCATAGCTAGGGGCCAGAGAGATGGCTCACTGGATTAAAGCACTTGCCACCTAGCCTGATAACCTGAGTTTGATCCTGGAATCCAATGGTAAAAGGAGAGAACTGACCCTGAAGGTTGTCCTCTGAGCATGTGTTCTGTGGTGTGTGCATAGACACACATGTAGATGAGAAGTAAAATAAAAGAACAAAACCCCATAGCCAGGAGACCAGCTAAGCACTCCACTGTGCCTGAGGATGTCAGTACTTACGGCCCCCCACTTCTTAATGGAAAGGAGGTCCAGCTTTCTTGAGTCCTTCTCATTTTCATTTGCCTCCTCACCAGGCACCCCAAGATTCCAACTTGTTGCTGGGCATGGTGGTGATGGAGAGATATGTGGGCCTGTGAGTGATGGTGCATTTGCCTGAGATGGGAGAGTTAATTCCAGTGTTTTAGTCCCAGCACTCGAGAGTCAGAGGCGGACATATGTCTGAATTCAAGGCCAGCCTGCTCAACAGAGCACATTCCAGGACAGCCAGGGCTACACAGAGGAACCCTGTCTGGAAAAACAAAAACAAATAACAAAAGATCCCAACTTGTCTTTTCTCCTGCCTTCCCTCTCACAGGCTCTGTCCTCAGCTTTTGGGTTCCCTCATTCTCTACTCATAAGGTGTTCTTACCCACCATGTTCCTACTCTCAGTCTTTGCTTTCGGACCCCCTTGTGTTTAAATAAGCCCCACTTGTCCACAGTCAGTTTGAGCTTCTCTGTTGACTTTAGGCCTCCATTTTTTTTCTTATCCCTTTGTTTTTTTTTCCTCTTCCTTCTTTCCTCCCCTCCAACTTTTATCTCTACTTTTTCTTTTTTTCTTCATTTCTGTGGTGCTGGGCACAAACTCGGTGCCTCTCCTGTCTCAGGTAAATGCTCCATCACTCACAGGCCCAGATAGCTCTCCTGTCTCCCTTCACAGCAATGTTTGTTCTCTAAGTTGACAGGCAAACCAGCCAGCAAGATGGCCCTTTGATTACTTATGTATTCCTTTTTAAAATTATTTTAAATTAAACTGTGTGTGTTCGATCGATCGATCGAGAGGACAACTTACAGGAGTTGGTTCTCTCATTCCACCATGTGGGTCCCTGTGGTGGAACTCAGGACATCAGGCTTAGGGGCTAAGTACCTTTACCCACTGAGTCTTCTCCCTAGCCTTGTCATGTTCATTTCATTAATTTCTAGTCCTGGAGGATGACAATGGAGTTTTGAGTCCCAAAACAAAGAACAGATAATGTGTGCAGAAAAAAAGTGATCGCTGACTTGGTGTCTCCAAGCTGTCAGTCAGTTCTTAGAGAACACATGCCATTTCTTTGACTCATCGTTGGGGGGATAGACAAAAGGTTATGAGCCTCTGTCAATTACTAACACTAATAAGAGAAAGCATTTGTTTTTAGTTTTGTTTGTTTGTTTTTTTGATACAGGATTTCTCTGTGTAGCCCTGGCTGTCCTGCAACTTGCTCCACAGATGACGCTGGTCTTGAACTCAGAGATCCGACTGCCTCTGCCTTCCCTGGGGTTAATGACGTGCGCCACAACATCTGAGCAGAGCCAGCATTTGTTGGTCACTGCTGCTGGTCTCTGAGCTGAAACTTCTAAGTCATCTTGCTGTGCAGATGAGACCACACTTGAGTACAGGCAACCTGGGAAGGACTGAGAAGAGAAAGATAAACTAGTTCTTAAAATGAATCGCCTCAAACGAAATGAAATAGAATGAACTGTCTTTGTTCAACACTGCTGTCTCCCAGTGTAGGGAAGTTACTCTGATGTGTTGGTCTGCCTTGCCTTTAAATCAAGCAAACAACATATCATGGACAGACAGTACTCCCTTCTTCAGGGGAACTAGCTCTCCCATAAGGAAATAAGGCTGGGGTCATCTCCCATCTGCTAACATCAATCTGAATGACTTTACACTCATCCTTTCCTACTAGCTTTTCTTTCTAACAACATGGACACTGTATACATTTAAATTCTCATTCCTTAATTCAGAGATAAATGTAGAGACAGTCTCTCAACCCCCAGGAGATTTTTGGTAATTTAATTTTCTTTTTTATTTCTTCTTTTCTTTCTTTCTGCGGGGTCTCACATAGACCAAATTGGCTGTGAACTCATTACATAGCCAAGGAAGGCCTTGAACTCCTGATCCTCTTGTCTCCATCTCCCAGTGCTGGAATTACAGGCATGCAACACTATACCTGGTTGAATTTTTTGTTGTTCCTTAATAGAAATTTTTATTGAGAAATTGTAGATTTCTATGCATCTGTAAGAAATAATATAGCAGGGCTGGAGAGATGGCTCAGTGGTTATGAGCACTGGCTGCTTTTCCAAAGGTCCTGAGTTCAATTCCCAGCAACCACATGGTGGCTCACAACCATCTATAATCAGATCTGGTGTCCTCTTCTGGCCTGCAGGCATGCAGGCAGAACACTGTCTACATAATAAATAAATCTTAAAAAAAAGAAAAGAAATATGGAGAGATCACAATTTCCCAGCACCAACATCTAGCAGTGTTATAATACAATGCTACAACTTGAATACTGATATTGACTCAGCCAGCCTGTGTGACTCACATTTCCCCAGTTTTAGATATGCATTTATATGTTAGTCTGTATGTAGTGTTTCACAAGCTGGCGTTTTCTTTTGCATCTACCTTTCCTTTTTTTTTTCTTTTTATTTCAGTAGAACGGCTCTTACACACTTCACAATTATGAGGTTCTCAAGTTCCTGATTTCCAAGAAGGAATTCGGTTCTTAACTTTGGGGATTCTAGAAGACTAGATCCCAAAATCTTTATAGCTTTTGGTTTCAACAATCAGCCCAAACCATTTTATGACAATGTCTCACTATGCTGCCCAGACTAGCCTCAGACTTGCTCTAAATCCCAGACTGGACTCAAAGTCAGGATTCCTCTTTCTCAGCCACCTGAATCCTGGGACTACAGGTGTGTGCCACCATGACAGGCACAGGATTACAGTTGGGCACAAGGTGATAGGAAGATACATGAAAAGGAAGGAAAATTCAAAGGCCCAATATATAGCCTGTCATGGCTTGAATTCAATTGTCTCTTACAGGCTTGTGGTTTTTAAGGGCTTCTTTCCTGGCTCGGGGCGCTGTTCTGACAGGTGGTGGAACCTTTAGGAGGTGGATACAGCTGGCAGGGGTAACTCAGTAGACAGGCCCTTGAAGAGTCAAATGCAGACACTGGTTCCAGCCCTTCTCCTCTCCCTAGCCTACCGCTTTGGTGGTCTAAATGAGAAATGTTTCCGGAGCTGGAAAGATGGCTCAGTGGTTAAGAGAAATGTTCCCCATAGGCTCACAGATCTGAAGACTCCATCTCCAGCCGGTGTCACTGGGGCAGGGACAACCCAGCCTTAGGAGTTCCTGTGATGTCACCATGTGGCCACAGCACTTGTTTGCCTGCTCATTTTGGTCTTGCTTTGCTGCAGCACTGGGCTGTTCCCTTTCTTCCCCCTGGGACTGGAAATGACACTCTGTGCCACTGTGTGTTGGCAGTATATAACTTAACTTTTGTGTTCTACAAGGTCGCACAGGTGAGACGTTGCCTTGACTCTCAGCAGAAACTTTGGGTTTCTGAACAGCGTGGGTTGGACTGTTCTATTATGTGCTATATTCAGGTTGAGCTAAATGCACTTTGCCGTAAGAGATGGCCATAACCCTTTGTGGGGCCAAGACAGGGTATTATGATTCAAGTCTGAGATGTGGCCCACGGGCTCTTGAGACTTTTATTGTTGTTTCCCAAGGTGTTGGGATTATAGGCATGTACCACTGTGCCTGGGCAATCTCAGTGCTTGTTCCCTAGCCCTTGGCACTATTCTGGAAGACTTTAAACCATTAGAAGGTGGGCCAGGCTAGTGTAGCTCACAGGGGCAGGTCTTAGTAATGGCCCCAGCCCTGGTTCCAGCTGCTCCTGGCTTGCCACATGTCTTCCCTACCACAAGAGATGTTAACCCTCTGAAACCATGAGCCTAAATACATCTTTTCTCCCTTGGATTGTTTCTATCAGGCATTTTATCAGAGTGGGAAGACATGTAACTACCACATAGTCCATTAAGCTTAGGTTCCAGCAAGGAGGCAGACAGGCCAACAGGTAAAGAGATCATTTATTAATCAAGTGCCCAAGAGAGAGGATGTTGCTTGGTGACATAGGAAAGTCTTTCTGTAGAGGCTGATGCTTGAGCTCCATCTTGAAGGATAACCCAGATCTTTAGCTGAGAAGAAAGAAATTGTTAAAAAACCATTTCCTCTTAAATCATATCTAGTCTATTCTCAGTGCTTGGACAGAACATAGGAAACTATGTCTACGTTTGTTTACAATGTTAAGGTGTCAAATTCTTCAACCCCTGCGTGCAAGTGCTGAGGTGGAGAGATTTTTTTCCCCTTGAGTCTGTTTTCCACTATCTTGTCCAATTAGACACCAGACCCTGCTTGCTCAGTCCGAGAAAGGCTTTTTGTCCCTGGTGTCTTGAGCACATGAGAGCTTATTTTAAAACATGAGAAATGAGAAGACCTCGGCTATGCCCTGGGCTCTGTCCCATAGCTGTACCACCCTCCTCCTCTCTACTGAAGACTCTGGAAGCCGATCCTTCAACAGTTGGTGGGAATCAGAGCTAGCCAACAAGCCATGAATAAAACATGTTAGCCCTCTGATCACTGAGTTCTGCTTTTCCTCAAGGGTTCATCAGAACGCCCCCAGAGGCATGGGCATCTTGACCCCTCAAGTCTGTCCTCCCTATGTTTGTTAGTTAGCTAGTTAGCTGCCTTGTGTGTATTCCAGCTCAGACACCACAGGGATTTCTGTGTGGGCTTCAGGTTTCCCACAAGGCTGCTTAGTTCTCAGCTCTGTTCTCATAGAGAACACTGTCTCAGCTGTAGCCATTTTGGGCCTGGGAGACTGACTCCTAGCAGACCTGTACTTTGACTAGCCCCAGAAACCATGTTCAAGGCACTATCTTTCTTTTAATGGTCTCTGTGTTGTGCAGGTCATTTAACTCACAAACCTCAGCATTTCCTCTCTAGCATCCTCACTGGTTAGTTTCCTGGTTACATAAACGGCCTGGCTGGGTATAGTGGTGTACTCCTTTAATCCCAGCACTTAGGAGGCAGAGGCAGGCAGAGATCTGAATTTATGGACAGTCTGCCCACATAGTGAGTCTTAAGACAGTCAAAGTTACATAGTGAGACCTTGTCACAAACAAACAAACAGGCTAGAGGGATGGCTCAGTGGTTAAAAGCATGTACTACTTTTTCAGAAGACCCAGGTTTGATTCCCAGCACCCATATCAGGCAGCACACAATTGCCTGTAACTCCAACTCCAAGAAATCTGGACTATGAGGGCACCTGCACATACACACACACAGAAACACATATATGCATAAAAAGCTCCATGTGAAGCTCTTAGCTAGTACTCTGCCTATATAAGCTGTTACTAACATTATTTTGAGACAGAGTTTCAAAAAAACACACATATATACATCGCACACCACCACCACCACCACATATATATACACACATACACACACAGTTGTGTCTTTATCTTTCTAGGTTTTTTTCTGTCTTTTTTTTTTCTTTATTTTAAGGTGGGGTTTCTCTATACAGATCAAGCTGGCCTTAAACTTGTAATTGCCCCACCTCAGCCTCAAATGCTGGATGACAGTTATATGCCATTGTACCCATCTTCCCAGTTTGTGTGTGTATGTGTGTGCATGTGCGTGTGTGTCTATATACTCAGGGAAAATTAGAAGCTGAGTTCATATTGTATAACCTCCTTTATTCAGTTAATGAATCATGAGCACTTCCTCATGTACTTAGTTACTATGTGACAATTATACTTTCAGCTACTACCCAGTTCTCTGACATTGATATTTATACAATTCATAATATATTATCGTGGTCCTTACATTGTGTCCTATTTCCATCTCTGAATATAGTAGTAAATGTCCTTGCTCATAAGTTTGTGTTTCTGGTTCTACCTCTTCAAGACAGATGTGAGAGTGGAACATCTCTACCCTGCTGTTGCTTTGCTAATATTAGGTATACAGAATTGCACCATTGGGCTGGAGAGATGGCTCAGCGGTTAAGAGCACTGGCTGCTTTTCCAGAGGTCATGAGTTCAATTCCCAGCAATCACATGGTGGCTCACAACCATCCGTAACGAAATCTGGTGCCCTCTTCTGGCCTGCAGATATACCTGCAGACAGAACACTGTATACAAAATAAATAAATCTTAAAAAAAAAAAATTGCACCATAATCCCTGGCTCATGACACATTCTCATAGTTGTCAAGTAGATGGTCTGATCTTATTGACTTACATAATATATTTATTAATCTACTAATGTAATCAGATTTTTTTTTTGAGACAGGGTTTCTCTGTGTAACAGCCCTGGCTGTCCTGGACTCACTTTGTAGACCAGGCTGGCCTGGAACTCACAGAGATCCACCTGCCTCTGCCACCCAAGTGCTGGGATTAAAGGCGTGCACCACCATGCCTGGCCATCAGTAACCAATATCTAACCATCACCTGTCATCTCCTCCTCAACTGAGGGCACCATCTTGAATTCTATGCTCATTTCTTTTATGTGGTTTCATTGTTTCTATACATTTTCCTAAAGAGTGATTAAAAAAAACTGTATTTAGCTTTACAAAAAGTATATCATGTACATAATCACTTAGGACTTTTTCTGTGTTTGATATTAACTGACAAAAGTCCATCGGTATCGCTGCACATTGCTATGGGTTACTCGTGTTGATGGGCACATAGGCATCCAAAGCTAAGCACACCATGGTTCATCTCCTCTCATGCTTCCATAAATGAACAAACACCATCTCCAAGGCGTTGCTCTTCCACAAAGCACATCTGTGATGTCACCGACATCTCCTGCACTTGCACCAGCCACAGACCCTCTGGACACTCATCCTCTGGTGTTCATGCTTCTGTGGCTTGAGAGCCATGCTGTCAGGCCACTCTCCAGACAGAGAGAGCAGTTTGCTCCCCCTCCAGTAACAGAATGTGCACCTTCCCACACTCTTCCTAATTAAAGGATCATGAAGGCCATTTTGACCTATTCCATTTCACAGACAAAAAGGTAACCCTCAGCTGGCTCTGTGGTCAGGTACTGATTCCTCTCAAAGCTGAGAACAGGCTTTTGGTTCTGAGAATTCTTCCCAGTTAGATAACATCAGTGATTTCTGGAACCCATTTCCCAATGGCTCAGCTGCTTTCCCTTGTCCTGTATGAAGTAACACTGTCAGAAGGAGGAGACAGGGTGGGAAACGTGCCCAGCTTCCCACAGTGGGAGATTGTCTCCTGGTCCCAGACCCTGCCAGTGTCAGGTCACTCCTAATGAAACAGGCATTCTCTCTCCCTACTCACTATCCTAGAAAAGCCAGCATAATGCTACCCTTTGTTCTTGAATTGATAAATTTAAACCTCCTGCTTTGCTCTGCAGTAAAAGAATTTTCTATTTTGGGCTTGGTGACATAGCTAAAACCAAGCAGGAGCAGCAGGCTGCAGCGTGAGTTAATAACTTTCTTTAGGGGAGAGAGGATCCACAAGCAAAAGGAGAATCTTCCAAAATGTGTCATCTGCATAGCAACATGCAGCCCATTTGCCTATCTTTCTGCTGATAGATGTATTTCAAGGCTGAAAACTAAGCACTATTTAACATCAAACTAATTTGGGGGATAAACCCTGGATTCACAGCTAGCTGGTCCCCTTTCTTGAAAGTGTCTCCTATAGCCAAGACTGGCCTCGAATTCCTGATCCTCCTGCCTCTACCACCCAGTCCTGGGATGTATGGGCAGGAGCCACAAGGCTCAGTTTAAATTCCTTAGTCAAATCCAAAAATTTGCTGATGGCCGTTGTGTCCCTAACATTCAGTAGGCACTGTCAAGGAAGACAGTTCTGTCCTCAGGGAATTTCTAGCCACCTAAAATTAGGCTAATTTGAGGAGTGTCTTGAGCTCTACCCAAGAATAGGTTTTCCTCTGCTAGTCTGCTTCTGTATGAGAAACCTGCCATACTGGAGTGGGGGTCTCAGGAAGCCTCAGGCCATAGAAAGGGCACGTTTAGATCTATTTAGCACAAACCCAGGTTTGGAAGAACTGGGCAGCAAAGGGTGAGTCCTCCCACTCTCTTATTAACATTTCTTTTATGAGAAGTTTCCAGTGTGTACAGAGTTCAGATAATAACATCAACTCTATTAGCCACTATCTGGTTTCAGCACTTATCAACATATGTCAGTCTCATTCCATCCATACCCAACCTCCCACATCTGCATTTTAAAGCAAATCAGAGTCCTTTTCATCTTTATATACTTTGTATGTATCTGGTAGGAAATATAGACTTTTTTCCAACCATTATTGTGTTGAGGCTGGAAAAACAATAAAGCATTAATGTCACCTACGGTCAGAGGTCAAACTGACCTTGCATTCCTTGTTCTACATTGGCTTCCTGTAATAGTTTGGTCTGACTTGGCACAAAACAATATCATCTGAGCAGTTTCCGTGGTATAGACCCATAATCGCAGCACTTTGGAGGTAGAGGCAGGAGGATTAGGAGTTCAAGGCCATCCTCTGCTATACATGACAAGTTCCAGACCAGACTGGGCTACCTGAAACCTTGTTTCAAACAAATAAATATAAAACAAAACAAAAATGATAAAAAGGCCCATAGGATGGCTTATCTTGTAGACACTTGCTGTCAAGCCCAGGAACTCACATAATGGAAGGAGAGACTTCTGACCTCACACACATGAATGCTAACTAACTCACTGTCCTGAAACTCATTTCTTTAGAACAGACTGGCCTCGAACTCACAGAGATCTCTCTGCTTCTGACTCCCAAGTGTTGGGATTAAAGGTGTGCATTACCATGCCCAGCTTAGTTTTTAATTTAAAAAATTTAACAGAATCCTCCACCCTTGCCTTTAGCTATTTGTATTTTGTTTGCTTATTTAGTTTTTTCTTCCTTTTTGAGACTGATTTCATCTGTAGCTCAAGCTGGCCTCAAATTCATGAACAAACTTCTTGCCTCAGCCTCCTGAGTACTAGGATCAGAGGTATGAACCACCATGCTTGGCTAGTTTCTCTTTCTTATTGTCCACATTCTGGTAGTATTGAAGACAATAGGTCTTTTACTTGCAATAACTACTTAACAGACTACTCCTCATGGGATAAAATAACTACCAGTTGATCATGCACACTGGAGTCTATGGGTGGGAATTCAAACAAGGCACTTTGGAGTCTTCCATGATGTCACATCTGAGATCTATCAGCACTTGAAGGCTTGATGACCCCCAGACAAGGGCTGCAGCCAGTGCCCTGACATGGTCACTCTCTATGGCTTAGTTTTTTGACAGCTGGGTGGTTTGTTTTGTTATGTTTTAGTATGCTCTGGGGATCAAAGTACTCCAGCTAACAAGCTGGAGGCTGTATCTTTCTTTCTGATCAAATCTCAGAGCTCCCAGTGTCAGTCTCGCTGCACTCTAGTGGGTAAAAGTCATGATCTCTCTCGAGTGGGATGGATTAGACTCTACCTTTAGAGAAGCAAGATCCCAGCAGAGTGTGGGGGATGATCAGTGGGAGGTCAGGGTGGCCAGTTGACGTTGCCTCTCTTGCACCAATCAGGAAAGGTGTTGCAAACAGTGGAAACCTGGTGGAGGAGAGAAGAGCAAGTTAGGCACATCCCCCAGTTGTGTACACTGCATCCTCGATAACTGAGGGGCTGACTGAGCTGAAACTTGGTACCAACTGTGCCCACATCTCTAGGAGGAACAAGGCTGTGGTGGTTTGAATAAGGATGGTCCCCATAGATTCATGTGTTTGAATGCTTGGCTATAAGAGGTATGGTCTTGTTGGAGTAGGTGTGACCCTGTTGGAGGAAGTATGTCACTGTGGAGGCAGGCTTTCAGGTCTTATATGTCCCAGCTAAGCCCAGTATGACACAGTCTCTCCTTGCTGCTTGTGGGTCAAGATGTAGAACTCTCAGCTCCTTTTCTAGCACCATGTTGGCCTATATGCTTCCCGACATGATGATAATGGACTACATCTCTGAAAATGGTCAGCCCTAATTAAATGTTTTCCTTTATAAGAGTTGCCATGGTCATGGTGTCTCTTCACAGCAATGAAACCCTAACTAAGACAGGGGCTTTCCCACTTCATGTCAGACACTGCAGAGCAGCAGGTTCCTAATAGACTGCAGCTGTTAGATGCGTGCATCTTCCTGACACTGGGCAACTATTGTACAGAGGCTGTTTTGGAGCATACTAGGCCTTTTGTGCCTTCAGCTAGACCCACTAGTTAACCATAAAACTTGAAGCTGTATTACACAAACATTGTTTTTAAATGATATGTGTGTACTCGTTCATGCATGCAGGTGTCCAGAAATCAGAAGAGAGCAACATGTCCTTGAGAACTAAAGTTGCAGGTGCTTGTAAGACAGTGGTTTTTTTTTTTTTTAAAGATTTATTTATTTATTTTATGTATATGAGTGCTCTATCTGCATGTACACCTGCAGCCAGAAGAGGGCATCAGATCACATTGTGGATGGTTGTGAGCCACCATGTGGTTGCTGGGAATTGAACTGAGGACCTTTGGAAGAGTATTAGCCAGTGCTCTTAACCACTGAACCATCTCTCCAGCCCCAAGACAGTGGTTCTTGACCTTCCTATTTCTGAGACCCTTTAGCACAGTTCCTCATGTTGTGTAACCACCAACCACACAATTATTTTGTTGCTACTTTATTTTTTATTTTTTTTTTTTTTGGTTTTTTCGAGACAGGGTTTCTCTGTGTAGCCCTGGCTGTCCTGGACTCACTTTGTAGACCAGGCTGTCCTCGAACTCACAAAGATCCGCCTGCCTCTGCCTCCCAAGTGCTGGGATTAAAGGCGTGCGCCACCACCGCCCGGCTTTGTTGCTACTTTATAATTGTAATTTTGCTACTGCTATGAATTGTAATGTAAATATCTGATATACAGGATATCTGATATGACATCCAAAAGGGGTCATGACCCACAGGTTGAGAATCACTGTAAATGTAAGCCATCCTACATGGGTGCTAAGAACTGACCCCAGGTCTTCTGCAAAGGCAAACAAGTACTTTTAGCTTCTGAGCTATCTCTCTAGCCCTCAAATATTATTTCTAAATGGCATGCACTTTTAGCTTATAAGTCTTGCACTTATTATTGCTGTATTGGTCTGAAATGTTGTAGCACTGTCTCAGACGTTGAGACACCATGTCCTAATGTCCAGGGTCCAACCTGACCCATCAGGTCAGAGTTAGCTAGACACACACACACACAAAAAATGGACATAAAATTTCTAGGGAACCAAGTCAAACAGAATTGAGGATTTTCTTTCCTTTATTTTTTTTCAGTCCTCATTAAATGTTAGCATAGCCTTTGTATTTGGAATAAATATAAGAGTAAATACATTCTGCTTTTGGGTGCCAGAAACCTAATATATTTTCCTTGAGGGAGAGATATCTCTTAGTCGTTAAGAGAACTGGCAGCTCTGCCAAAGGACCTGGGTCAGATTTCCAGCACCCACATGGTGGCTCAGTGTGTAATTTCAGTCCCAGGGGATCCGATGCCACCTTCTGGTCCACAGGCATCATGCATGCATGTGGTGCACAGATGTACATGCAGACAAAATACCCATACATATAAGTGAACTTATTAATTTTAAAAATAAATAAATTTCCAAGCATTAACAAAAGATTTATTTTTAATTATGTGAATGTGTGTGTGGGTGGGGGTTGGCTGTGCATGTGTGGGTGCGGGTCTCTCAGAGTCCAGAAGGCGGCCAGGTATCGGATCCCCTGAAGTTGGAGTTACAAGCTGATGTGAACTGTCCAACATGAATGCTAGGAATCAAACTCAGGTCCTCTGCAAGAGCTATGCATGCTCTTAACCACAGAGTTATTGTCGCAGCCCAATTTCTAGGCATTTTATAGAGCAAAATAGCATCATACACACCTGCACCTGACAAGGGCAGGCATGTTCCAAAACACCCACACAGAATCCACTTTTAAATTTCTCTCACTGAGATTATAAACACTATGATGACACTGATAAAGCTATGCAGGCAACAAACATCTGGGTGAGGAAAGCCTTAAATGGCACAGTCTGGGCACTTAGTTTTTATTTTCTTTTAAATTTTAATGTTTTTCTAACCATTTAAACCTCAGAGCTTTAATCACATTTTTTTTTCAGTTCATAGCAGATTATACCCTAATCAGTCCATGCAAGGCTCCTCTACTGTTTTGTGTATGTGTTAGTATGTATGTATTCATACATGTATTAGTATTTGCATAGGCCTGCATCTGTGTATGCATGTATTATTATGTGCATATGCACACATCTGTGTATGTATGAATGAACATGTGTAAGTATGTATGTAGTAGTATGTATGTGCATATGCATGTGTGTGTGTATATATGCATGCATGCATGTATTTGCCCCATTCCTCTCTCCATTCTTCTCTTATAAGCAATCATTCCAATATAGTTGATGTTTCCTGGCTTATATGTGTTCATATCAGGTGCTATGGTTTGCATGTGTTTCATTTACATGAGCAGTACTATGTTACATATCTCATTCTGTCTTCCTTTTTCTTATCTCTCAATGCTTTCTAAGCCTGTCCACATTGCACACCTCTGTCCACATTGCACACCTCATACATATTAGCCCAACTGCTGAACAGCATACAGTAGTATGCACCCATGAAAAACTGTCATCTTCGCTTCCCTAGTCATGTGTACCCCTGTGCCTCCAACTTCTCTCCCCAAATCAATGCTTCCAGGAGCAGCCTTCTGAGTGACCCATATCAAACTCATGTGGTAATCTCCTTTTTCTTTTTTTAATTAAGTTTTTTTCTAGCCAGGCGTGGTGGCACATGCCTTTAATCGCAGTACTATGAAGGCAGAGGCAGGTGGATCTCTGTGAGTTCAAGGCCAGCCTGGTCTACAGAGTGAGTTCCAGGACAGCCAGCGCTACACAGAGAAACTCTGTCTCGAAAAACCAAAAAAAATTTGTTTTCTAACTTATTATTTTTGTGTATATGTGTAAATATGTATGTGCAGGAGTGTGTGTGTGTGTGTGTGTGTGTGTGTGTGTGTGTGTGTGAGAGAGAGAGAGAGAGAGAGAGAGAGAGAGAGAGAGGACTCGTGTGGAGGTCAGAGGACTGCTTTCGGGTCACTCTCTCCTTCCATTTGGTTGAGGCAGGCCCATACTCAGGAGGCTGTAGGGGAAGGCTTCTTCTCATTAGACTCCTTTGCTTTAGATTTCCTGGATTGAAGCAAGGGGCTTAGGTACAGCACTGCCTTACACTGTCCTGAAGACAGTGGAGAAGCATGCCCCACACCACTGCTGCACTCTTTTGGTAGCAACAAGGGAACCACATCCACGGAGCAGCACCTTCAAGTGGCTTTGCCACAATGTGGAGACCTGCCCTTAAGCCATCTCATATCTCTCCCTTGATGAAAGTCTGTGACAGAAACAAGCAAGGGTAGTTTCCACCCAAGTACACCAGATTAGGCTTGGCTACAGTCATCTAGTTGAGCTTAAAACTGATTAGGATTGAAATCCAGCAGAAATTCTACTGACTGTGTAAACATATTTAAGCCCTCTTAAAGTGACTGTGTGTGGAGGAAATGAAATACCTTAAGTATAAAGAAAGATGCTATTACTTTTTTTTTTTTTGAGACAAGGTTTCTCTGTGTAGCCTTAGCTGTCTTGGCTCTAGACCAAGCTGGCCTTGAATTCACAGAGAGCTACCTGCCCCTGACTCCCACATACTGGGATTAAAGGTGTACACCACCACTGCACTTCATAAGCTGTTATTTTTTTTTTTTTTTTTTTTTTTTGGTTTTTCGAGACAGGGTTTCTCTGAATATCTCTGGCTGTTCTGGACTCACTTTGTAGACCAGGCTGGCCTCGAACTCACAAAGATCCGCCTGCCTCTGCCTCCCAAGTGCTGGGATTAAAGGCGTGCGCCACCACCGCCCGGCCATAAGCTGTTATTACCTATATATTTTAATTAATTTATTCTGGCTTTTTGAGATAAGATTTTACTAGATAGCCCAGGCTGGCCTGGAACTCAGGGTCCCTCTTCTCAGCATATCCATTACAACTGTAATTTATCCTTCCTGAGGGGATGGTTGGAGCACAGCTTTTGTCCCCTCCTTGCAGAGGACCTGAGTTTGGTTCTTGCACCCACACTGGGCAGATCACAACAGCTTATGACTCCAGCATACACAGTCTCCCTAAAGCCAATGTGCTGGAGAACTGAACACTGGAGGAAGCGACTGAGCTCCCTGCAGCTCTGTGAGCTCCCCAGAGCACACAGATGAGTGTCCATCCAGCACCAGCAATGCCTCTTGGGTCAAGCCCTTGCAAGTTTTCTGCTGTTGCCTTGCCAACAGCCAGAAACTCCTAGCTCCACATAGCAGGCTTCTGAAGTCTTGATGAGTCAGTTCTGCTTCCTCTACTTCCTTACCACCAGTATACCCCAGTTTCAGTCAGGAACCAACAGCTTGCTTGAAACACAAGCTACCTCCCCCCAAAAAAACTAATTTGAATCCCAAATTAGAGATTATAATTCTCAAAATGTGCCATTTTAGTAACCAATCACTTGATTCCC
The DNA here is from genome assembly GCA_907164525.1 of Lophiomys imhausi. Lineage (NCBI taxonomy): Eukaryota > Metazoa > Chordata > Mammalia > Rodentia > Muridae > Lophiomys > Lophiomys imhausi. The sequence continues at coordinate 55,418 of CAJQZJ010000617.1, read as the reverse complement.
CACAGCTTCTGATAAAGCCCCCAAGGTTGATTGGTGATCCTGGGGTGAATAAGGCAGGCTGGGCAAGGCATAAGGAGCAAGCCAGTAAGCAGCACCCTTCCATAGCCTCTGCTATAGTTCCTGGTGCCACATTTCTGTCTTCAGTTCTTGTCCTGACTTTGCTGAATGATGGACTACAAGTTGTAAGATGAAATAAACCCTTTCCCCGCTTTGGTCATGGTGTTTATCCTAGTGATAGAAACAGCAACTAAGACACTGTCTTTAGATTATTTCTATTGTTGCAGGAAGAAAAAGCATGTGGTGATCTCCTAGTTTCAGAGGGGAGTGCTGTCAGTGTTTGAGTGAGCTCAGATGTTTTGGACATTGAACCCAGCCCCAGATAATCACCATTTTGAGAACATTAGCTTCTACTCTTTGATGTCATATCTTGTCTTTAATTTATCATTTTACAGTCCTCGAGACATCATAATATTCAAGGTCACAGGATGAGGGGCTAATTAGGTGGAAAGGCCTGCAAAGAATGAAAGAAAGACGTGAAAGTGCTCCGCGGACACAGATCAAAGATGCACACATAACTCATTACCACTCAACCAACTTAGGTTAGTTTAGGCTTGACTGAGATGGCTGATGGTCGGAGAGAATGCCACACATGAAATGAGGTACTACTGGGCAAATGAGTCTCTGGAAAAAATCACCAGTAGTGGCACTGCTGTGAGATATAAACATGACTAATCATGCCCTCTACCTAAATAGGGATCACTGAAAAATTATGTTGGAAAAATATTTTTTAAACATGCATAATATGTATATATGCATATATAATTAAATAAATGTAACATGTATAATTTCAAACATCTATAAAGGTCATAATTACTCACTAATTTAAGTAATATAGTGAATAGTATAATGACCCCATTTCCCCAGGCAAGGCCCCACTATCTGGTTCCACAATCATGAACTCAAAGCCATTATTAGTCTCCGACATCTTCCATGACACTTCCCTGGGCTATTCTGAGGTAAATCCCATGCATCAGAATCTCATTTGTAAATTTTGTTTGTTTGTTTGTTTTTGTTTTTCAAGACAGGGTTTTTTTCTCTGTGTATGGTTGGCTATACTGGACCACTTTGTAGATCAGGCTGGCCTTGAACTCACAGAGATCCACCTGCCTCTGCCTCCCGAGTAAATATTCAATATCTGTCTCTAAAGATAAATTTTCAATCTGATCACTTCAAAATTAATAGCTCTATAATATCCAGGTGATTTTATTTTAGGCAGCAAATAAAACACTGGCAAAGGAGAGCTGTAAAATGCAGGTCACAGTCCTTATCCCATACGAATAAAACCCGGTTACTTCAGATTTCAGAATTTGAAATTTTCAATTTGGGAAATTAATGTAGACTTTTCAGGCTGATAATACTCAATCTAAAAATCACAAATGCCACAATTTTGCACGTTGGGGTGAGGGATGTTCAACTGTGCCACAACGCCCATAGGCATTATTTAAATGAAGAGTCTGCCAGATTTGTTGTGAGATTTCATGAAGTCTAATATGCGTCACAGTCTACACGTGGGGTGGGAAGTCATAGGGACACACTCACCATGAAGACATTAGAGTCTCTTTATGAGTGACTTGTGACTCCATACCTCAGTGACACACACAGTTCAGGAATGTGAGCCAGCACAAAGGGCAAGGAAGTCAGATGTGCACCCAGAACACAGGCAAGAGGCAGCATCTGTGAGAGCTCTCCAGAATCCAATTGTGTGGTTTCTGTCTCCTTGGAGCTAAGAATATGGACTTACTTAGCATGTAATAACATGGTGCCATTTATGAGGATTAGCAGACAGACAAGTGTGCATATAAAGGCTTGACTTGTAACCGACGCCATGTGCACATGCTCTCCATGGTCCTTGCCAGGACTGGTGGGCGGGCCTTAAAGAATCTCACGTAAACACAGTTCTTCACTGCAATCCAGGTCTCTCTTCAACTCATTATGTATCTCAGGATGGCTTTGAACTCATGACAATGCTGTTGCTCGCTCTCCTGAGTGCTGGGACTGTAGGTATGGACAATGCCAGCCCAAACTAGTTTTTAAGTTGTATAGTAGAGCAGCTAACTGGTTTTCATGTTTCCTATTCTGCCCTTCACACCATAGTTGTCTTTCTGAAGCACATATCTAGTCCTGCCACTTCATTAATAGGCATCTGATGCTTCCATTGCCTTTGAAGATCTTCTCACCCAAAGTTCTCTGTGATCCACCCAGGACTTACAGAAGAGTCCATTGCTCTTTGCCCACCACATACTCTAGCCTCCTGACAAGAAATTTTTCACAAAAGAGTTTGTATTTTCCCACAGTGGTGAACAACTGAATTCACCCCTAGAACAAAGAATAGGATGGCCCAGTATTTAAAAGCTACCCTTTTGTGTCCGGGATTGAATCCTGCTTTGTCATTCACCAATTATGTGTCCCTGAGAAAATCACTTACTCTGACATGCATTTCTCTAGCTCTAACCTGGAGTAATGACAGCACACATCTCATTGAGCTGCCAGGAGGGTTCAGCTACATCAGGCAGCCCAATGTCCCACAGAGATGAACATCCCACTTACAATAACTCATTACCTGTATTTCAATCTGTTAATTCCATTTGCTGTTCAAGTCCCAGATCAGCTGGCTCCACCATGGAGAACTTTCCAGCTCCCCAAACCCTAGAATCTCACTGCTCCTCCATACCTGTTTCTCCGCCTACTTCCTGCCTCAAGTTATAATTATTTATCGATTCAACTTTACTGAACTCCTGCTCTTTGTTACATGGTATGGTAATAAAAGTTGAGGACACTTTGATCCTTAACAGTGGAAAATCAATTGGCAAACAGACACCAGCAACTCGGACATAATTTGCCAGTTTACTCAATGAGGCAATGGGTCACTGCCATCTCTGTAACGCTGTCCCAAGATTCTCCTTATGACACAATGTCTGTCTGAGCTAGCGTTCAGAGAGGGACTTTTTCTCTATTAGGCAGCTTTTATGCCCCAAGAGCAACAATAGTGAATTACAGTCGACTGCACAAAAGCTACATGGGCTGTCAAGGGAAAAGCAACATCAGTGATGTTGGGGTCAAAGGAAGCCATCAGCTGTGACTTCTCCATCCCCAAAGCTTTCACCAAAACAAGCACACAAAGTGCTAACTTCCAACACAGCAGGGGCTGAAGTCACTGGGCCTCCTGTGCTCGGTGACATGGTGGTGATATGCTTTCCTGGTGTGTACATGACATGGAGAATAGGTGGCCATGCTGCACCCCACACCCCACACCCTGTCTACAGGCAGCCAACATTAGGAGGTAATGGCTATCTTGGGGTTCAGCTACAAGACACCAGTAATCAATCCTACCTGCTGCAGGAGTCATGCCCTTACATGATGCCATGTCACTGCCTGGCGCTCACTGTCATCAAGACTTCAAGCAAGGTTGGTAAAGCTCCTGCCTCACCCAAATACCAGAAGATGACACCCACAACGCCTACCATAAGAGGAAACAATGCACCTGGGCAGCATATTTTGACCGTGTGAACTGGGTACATGTCATCAAAGTGACTTCTCATGAAGTGATGGCCCTGGGCTGGCAGTGAAGAAGTGGCTTGTCTTCTGGGCACAGCCTACTTTCTTCCTGCTGCTGCCTCCATGCCAAGCTGGCTGACCACTGTGGCCTGGTGGGAGGGTCTGTCTGGTTGCCTCACTCCAGCTCCAGATTTCTGCCAGGAACTATGGGAGAGGAAGCTTTAGCTAATCATGGCCAGTTCTGTTTGTGAACATAGTATGTTTCTAAAACATGACAGTCCAACAATAAGCTTGTATTAGGACAGGCCATGCTCAGAATGCTAGAGCCACTGGGAAGCTCAGTACAGCTCATGTTCTAACCATAGTATCAAGCAGTGGCCAGCCTTCCCTCCTCCCTCCCTCCCCCCTCTCTCCCTCTTTCCCCCCCTCCCTCCCTCCCTGCTCTCTCCCTCTTTCCCTTCCTCCCTCCCTCCCTGCTCTCTCCCTCTTTCCCTTCCTCCTTTCCTCCCTCCCTCCCTCCTTGCTCTCTCCCTCTTTCCCTTCCTCCTTTCCTTCCTCCTCCCTCCCTGCTCTCTCCCTCTTTCCCTTCCTCCCTCCCTTTCTTCCTTTCCTCTCCTTGCCCCTCTTCCCCACCTCTATCCCTCTTTTCTCCATTCTCCCCTCTGCTCATCCTCCTGCTCTTCCTCCCTCCTCTCCTCCTCTCCCTCCCCTCACTTCCGCTCCTTTAGCCCAATCTGGCCTAGAACTAAGTAGCAACAGGTGACCACGATTCTCCTGTCCAGAACTAGGCTTACAAGTGGATGACGCCATGCCTAATTTATGGGGTGCTGAGAATCAAATCCAGGGTTTCCTGCATGCTAGTCAAGGACTCCACCAACTGAGCCACAACTACAGTGTCAAACAATGTACTTTCCATGTTTTTAGATTGCTTTCATTTTTTATATACCCAGTAATGGAATACATAAGGACTAGCATGTGAGCTGAGACTGCAGATGCCTTGCTTGCTCTCAGTGCTTTGAAGGAGGGAATCTCTGTGAACATTATGACATTTCTATGGGCACTACTTCTAGATGTACCTGTAGTGGCCTTGTCCCCTCCCTCGCATCTTTTATTCATTTCTGTTTTTATTGAACAAGAGGAAAAAAAAATCAAACTACCACAAAACTTCACAGTGCTTATAGTAGGATCAAATTAGCAAGAGTGCATCATAGTCTGAAGAGGACGTCCCACTGCAACAGCCCAGATGGTAGGTGAGAGCCTGAACAGAAGATGAGTAAACCGGGGGGGGATGTCTCCTTGCAGTTAGTACCGGATGTAAATGGGTGGGAGATGAAGCTGCCTGTTCTGCTAAAGCACCTCCGCAAAGCACTCACGGGTTATGATTCACTTTCAGGGTGTTATCTTGTTTGGTCAGTACATCAGTCTTCCAACTGATCCCAAACCCTTCTTAGTCTCATGGAAGAGTAAGGATGGTAAGACCGTGAAAATCAGTATTTGTTTAGCATAAATTATTGGAAAACAAGTACTATTTGTCTTACTTGATATAATATGAAAAGCTGCATAGATATTTAATGAGATGGGAACAAGAAAGATATCAAAGGACCAAAGAAGGAAAAACTAACCACAATATCTGATATGCATTATATCAGAGATATACAAACCAGGCATCTGTGGAAATGGCTGTTGGCTTCCACAAGCCTTGTAAAGTCTAGCATCAGAACCTATGTCATTGGGTGAACAAGCTACCTTGTACTCATACTGACATCTTCAGTCCCAAGTATGTTCAACAGAACCTCATTCAGTGCCTCAATGGGATTGCCAACTTAAAAAGATTAAAAGGCACTAGATTCAAACAGAATATAAAACATGGCACTTGGAAAGTTAAATGTTGCCTAGAGTTTTGATTTTTTTGTTTGTTTTAATTTTTTTGTTTTTGTTTTTTAAGACAGGGTTTTTTTCTGTGTAGCTTTGGCTGTCAAGGAACTTACTCTATAGACCAGGCTGGACTTGAACTCAGAGATCCACCTGCTTCTGCCTCCCAAATGCTAGGATTAAAGGCATGTGACACCATTGCCCAGCAGTTTTGATGTTTTAAAACAATTTGTAGCTGTGATAAGCACTTACAAGTTTTTTTGAGACAGGGTTTCTCTGTGTAGCCCTGGCTGTCCTGGACTCTCTTTGTAGACCAGGCTGGCCTCGAACTCGCAAAGATCCACCTGCATCTGCCTCCCAAGTGCTGGGATTAAAGGTGTGCGCCACCACCGCCCACCACCGCCCAGCGACTTACAAGTTTTTAAAAGATGCACTTAACTTAAAAGACACATTTTGCAATAGTTAGGAAAGAGTTATTTATATGATATCTAGGATGCACCTCAAAATAATACAAGAGGGAAGGAAATGTCTGGGAGAATAGAGGGAACAAAAAATGACCATGTGCTCAAAATTGTTAAAGTTACATGGTGAAGGGGTAGTAACCTTCCTATGAGTTATTGGTTAGAAGGGCCCCTGAGATTCCTTAAAACAATACAGAAATTTGCTACAGCTGTTGACTGACCACCAGAACTAGATGGTAAGACTACTGCTTTAGTCACAGAACTTAAGAAAAATCAAATTGAAATGGGCTGGAAGCTTCCTTCTTGCTGGCTCATTGTGCCAGAAGATGCTATATATACTGTTGGGGAGAACTGCCATCAGTGGTCTTAATCAGTTGTGGACCCTGTGTGTAAAGTTAATAAGCAGGCAGGCAAGGTGAGTTCACTGGTGCAATAGTGGCAGGTCTGTGATAGGGTAACCAACTGTCTTCTGATTGGACTTGAGGCCACTCCCAGGGGGTAATTCATACCTGCCATTGTAAATCCAGTCAAGAGCCTATAGCTAGGGAGGTCTTAGGCCCTAGTGAGGAAGTGACTATAGTTTCTTCTAAGTGGACATAATATGCCTGTGATTGCCTTGTAAATAACTATGCCTATGCCCACAGAATAATACTCCTGCTAGCTTTGGTCAGGGAAGTTTTTTTTTTTCTTCAGTAATCAGCAGTGTCTACAGAGGCTTATAACTAGTCAAAAGCACTGAGAATAAATGAATATTGAGTGTCCAGCCATAATGGGACATCTATATAACCCTTTCCAAGGCTAAGGAAACTTTGTGGAAGGAAGGGTAGAAAGAATGTAAGAAACAGGGAAGCCTGGCAGTGGTGGAGCACACCTTTAACACAGTACTTGGGAGGCAGAGGAAGGCAGATCTCTGTGAGTTTAAAGACAGTCTGGTCTGCAGAGAGAATTCTGGAACAGTTGGGGCTACAGAGTGAAACTTTGTCTTGGAAAGAAAGGAGGGGAGGGGAGGGAAGAGAAGAGGAAGAAAAGAAAAAAGAGAGGAACAGGAAACATTGACATCAGGGTTGCCATGGCTGTTACAATCTTGAACTCACAGTAGCTGTAATTTCCTGCCTAAGAGCTGCACACGACTGGACCTATCAACACCCTGTCATGGAAGAAGGAAGGGTTCCAGGGCCCTATCCACTTCTGCTTCTTGAGGATACTGTATACCTAATGGCTGACGGAGGAAGAAGGTAGATTTTCTTCAGTGGCATGTTCACTAGTAAGGTGTGTGTGCTCCTATAAGGTGTGTGTGCTCCTACAAACAACCCTAACACAGTCACCAGATCACACATGCACACACAAAGACAGAAAACAGATGGGGTAGTTGGGAAGAAGAAGAGGATTAGCAGAAGTAGGTAACAGGGGTGAATAGGATTGAAATACATTATGTATGAGAATGTCATAATGAAGTCTATTATTACATGTAATGAACAGATGTAAATAGAACTTTTTTTTTTTTTTTGGTTTTTCGAGATAGGGTTTCTCTGTGTAGCCCTGGCTGTCCTGGACTCACTTTGTAGACCAAGCTGGCCTCGAACTCACAAAGATCCACCTGCCTCTGCCTCCCAAGTGCTGGGATTAAAGGCGTGCGCCACCACCGCCCGGCAATAGAACATTTTTAAACGCATTATGGGAAGTACATGGGATGACTCATGAGATTCTATTTTCTTGAATATGTGTCTTAACCACAGCAAAAAGTTTTTCAAACCTTGGAGGATTGGAAACATGAATTAAAACTGAACACAAAGAATACTGTCACACACACACACACACACACAAAAGAGTTGCAAGTGTACCACATTATACCATTATTAAAATGGCACACATGGGCTGGGTAGTGGTGTATAACACATTTTTGATGAGATACTATGCTACCTTCAACTTTCACAGTTCCCCCTTCTCATAACTACATTTTTAAAATGAAAAAATGGGGCTTTATCCATGTGAATGACTGAAACTGAAGTTCATTTTCACTGTGTAGAAATAACCATTCTTTATACAGTTGCTGAGGAACTGTTGTGACATTTACAGATGTCGCTGTAACAAACACTGCTGGGAACATCACCACACTCATCTGCAGCTCATGTGTGAGGCTTTCAGGCAGACACCAGGCTTTGGCATACAATGCCAGGTTGTTTTCCAGAAAGCAGGTCCACATTCCACTCCCACCATCAGTATACTGGTTCCAGTTGCCCAGGATGACAGGGTCATTCTCACCAACAGTGTGTGCCGATGATTACTACTTGCCAAGTGGGTGAGAGTGAAAAGCAGAATCTGCAATTTTCATTTCTATTTTTCTGCTTTCTAATAAAGTCTTTTCTTGTTAGTGGCCATTTATTCATCAAAAAAAAAAATCTTTTATTATCTGTGTTTTTTGAAGAAAGGGTCTCCTATGTAGTTCTTGACTGAACTTGCTATGTAGGCCAGGCTGACCTGGAACTTGAAGATCTGCCTGCTTCTGCCGCTGAGTACTGTGAAGGCTACCATGCCGAGTTTATCACATTTTTTGCTGTTTTATTAAAAAGATCTTAGTAATTCACCGTACTCTAGAGATAAATGTGTTAATTCTAAGTTTCAAGTAGAGACTTTTTCATTCTTTTTATTGGTCTGCAATGAAGAATAGTCATAAACTTAAAAGGTTTTGGAGATTTTTTTATATTTTTGGTTGTAAGCCTAGCCTTTAACAGCTGAGCTATCTCTCCAGCCCTGGAGATTTTTTTAAATGTGTAGGGATGTTTTGTCTGCATTGTCTGTCTGTGTACCACTTTCCTGTAGTCCCGCAGAGTCTGGCAGTGGACAAGCAGATCCTCTGACTGGAGTTACAGACAGTTGTGAGCTACCAACTGGCTGCTGGGAGTTGAAGTCCAGTCCTCTCTCTGCAAGAACAGTCAGTGCCCTTAACAGCTGGGCCCATAAGGAACCATACATTTTAATACAGTTCGAGTTGTCCATTATTTTCCCCTCCTCTTTTACGAAATATCTACCCAAAAGCTTTAAATATATTTTAAGTCCAGTGAAATGACTCAGCAGGTAAATTCAAGCACTTCCTACACAAGCCTGCCTGACTGTTGAGTTTGACCCAGAACCCACTACAGCAGAGAGACTCTTGAAATTGTTCTCTCTCTGACCTACACACACACACACACACACACACACACATTCTTCTCTCTCACACACATACTCATACACACAGACTCCCACACTCACACATGTTCTCTCTTCTCTCACACTCACACACACACACAGAGGATGGTCTAGATTTTCACTGTAAAGTTTTCAAGTTTCTCCATTCACAATTCCTAATACATACTTAGTGTTTCTATGAAGAACCCAATTCCTCTGCTGTTTACCATAGTCCAGTCCCACTGTGGCATCTCCCCAGTGACTGGGATTATCAATGGCTGAGTTTCTGAGCACAAATGGGCCCATGGTCAGGCTCTTCACCAGTTACACTGACTCATTTTCCATACTTTCATCACTTCAGTAATGTCTTAATTATAACTTTAAAACTGCCCATGGTCTAGTTAGACAAGTTCTGCTGCTCTCGTTCTTATGACGTGCTGGCAGTTCTAAGTCCTTGGCCGTTCTCTATGAGTTTTAAAATGAAGTCAAGATCCCAAACAAACTGTCAGGTTTTTATTCACATGCCCTGTGAGATGCTGACACCTTTCTGACTTTGAGTTCCTGTTGAAGAGAATAAGGAAGAGGCTGAGGGTATCCCCATCTTCTTGCTGATCCCTTGATACATGAATGGTATTTCAGTGGATTTTAGTGTAGATCCCTTTTCAGACTCCTGAGGTTTCCTTCCATTTCTATTTAAAAGTGTCTTTCCCCCCCATTTAATCAGGAACAGATTTTGAACTCAATACTTGTTCTGCAGTGACTAACAGAAATGTAACCTTCCTTTACCTCTTTGTCTCCCTCCTTCCCTTCCTTCCTCTCTTGGGATAGGGTTTTCTGTAGCCCAGGCTGATCTGCAAGTGGCCAAGGTTGACCTTGAACTTCTGATCCTCCTGTCTCCACCTCCTGAGTGCTGAGATTATGGGGTATACCCTAGTGTTTGGCATCCAAATCACCAAGGCCTTGTGCATGCCAACCACTCCATTGAGTTATACCCCTAGTCCTGGATTTTTTTCAGTCTTTCCTTAAAATTCATGGCCTTGATCCTTGGAGTGTTACAAGCTACTATCATTACAGTGTCTTTACCTGATACTTTCTCATGTTTAGAATCAAGCCACTTATTTTGGGGCAAGAACACCAGGGAAATAAGGCTATAGCTCTGTTCTTGTTGTATCTTGTCCAGTGTTAAATAATGTTTTGTTTTTTTTTTATGTGTATGTTTGCTGTGCTCACATGCATGATGGTTCCTTCAGAGGCCAGAAGAGGGGGCCATGGGTAGTTCAGGTCTTCTGCAAAAGTAGGGAACATTCTTACCCAGTGGGCATCTCTCTAGCCCTTAGTTTACCCTGTTCTAAGCACTTTGATAAAGTTACAAGTACCATTCTCTCCACAAAAATCACCTTTTTTTCCCTTTTGTAACTAATACATCTCTTAAGAGGAGATAGTCTAAAACTAAGGAAATGCAGTTTCACTTTTGTAACGATATTTTTCTTTAAAACATACTTATTAGTAGTTAACAAGCACCTATAAAACACCTATATTCGATAACCTAAAGCCTAAAACCTATGTAAGAACACTCAACTAACCCTAGTTTAACTTTCTTAAAAGGATATTAATATTCTTTTTTTTTTTTTTTTTTTGGTTTTTCGAGACAGGGTTTCTCTGAATATCTCTGGCTGTCCTGGACTCGCTTTGTAGACCAGGCTGGCCTCGAACTCACAAAGATCCGCCTGCCTCTGCCTCCCAAGTGCTGCGATTAAAGGCGTGCGCCACCACCGCCCGGCGATATTAATATTCTTAGCGTAGGTCCGTGCAGGGTAACTCGGTTTTAGCAATGTGGATACTGCAGTCCCAGCAGGCAGTCCCTTTCAAGCTTCGTGTCCACTGGGCCTAACTCTGCCAGTTCATATGGCCAGTTTATCTCAACCATCAGATTGTGACCAGCTTATAAAGTTTAGTCCGTTCCAGCTGCTAACTAGAGGCCTGTGTTTTCCTTCAGTCAAGACTCATTCCTATAGTGTACTCAGTCCATTATGCTTCACAACCTAAAGCTTCTCCGAGCGTCTTCGAAACTCCACCCTCCTTTGCTGTCAGCCTTATCAGGCTGAATTAAGTAAGGCAAAGGGTCTTTCTCCAGCTAACTTGCAGTGAAAACTCTTTCTCTCTTGGACTCTGCCTTTCAGTTTATGACCATTGCGGCCTAATGGCTTGAGTATGCCATACCTTGCTGTGTACTTCCCCAGCATGAATTCTCAGCTAGTGAGAGGAAGAGGAAGAGAGTACCGTGTGGAGCTCTTTGACTTATATATTGCATCAGCTTGCTATCCTTGACAGTCTCAGGGGCCCACAAGATTTCTCTCGATAACCAGAAGTGTGGCTTCTCTCAGCAACCAACATCATCTGCGGCTTGTGCAGTTTCTTAGCCACACCCCTCCAACAGGCATCCTGTGTTTCTCATAGAACCATGACTTTAACTGGGCTTTGTCCACTTCAGCAAGTTAAAGGGACGCCAAGCTCCTCCTTATGTGCTGCCAGATGATCTGAACTGCATAATAATTCACTAAAGAGGCCTAACTTCTACCACACACTTTGTCATCAATGATCCTTTTCTGTTTTGTTTTGTTTTTTTGAGACAGGGTTTCTCTGGCTTTCCTGGACTCACTTTGTAGACCAGGCTAGCCTTGAACTCACAGGGATCTCTGCCTGACTCTGCCTCCCAAGTACTGGGATTAAAGTTGTGTGGAACCATGCCCCGCATTTATCAATGATTCTTTTAGTGGTAGGGACAGGGGTGGGCAAGAGGGTGGCTGTTCAGACAAGAGTTCTAGGGTAGTTCAGGATGGCAACAGACTTACTATGTAGCCAAGGATGAACTTGAACTCCTGACCTTTCTGCCTATACCACCCAACTGTTGAGATTATGGCCATGCACTACCATATCTGGCCTCACCTAATTCTTGTTTGAATTTTTTTAATGATTACACTTTATTGATTTAGTGGCCGGCAGGGGCATAGTCATGCCATGGCATATTTGGAGGTCAGAGGACAACAATCAGAGGTTGATTCTCTCTTTCCACTATGTGGGTTTGCCAGGGTTCAAACTCAGGTTGTCAGGTTTATGTAACAAGTGCCTTAACTCAGCCGTCTGAAAGGTCTCTGAATCATCTGTTAATGTGTCATTTGGTGATGATGACGTCTTTTCTTGTCATTCCTTCTACATTTATTAATTGCAATCACTCTATAGGTAGAGCTGTGTGTTCCCCTTTGCTTACTACTTTTCAGCCTTATACACATAAACTATACATATAAGATATATGAAATATATTGTGTTTACATGTGTCTAGGGACTGAAAGTTCATCCTCATGTATATATGGATTCATAGAAAGTTGATATGGTGTGTGTGTGAATATGTGTGCATGTGTGAATGTGTGTGTATGGGTTCATAGACACTATTATGTGGGATCCAGTGTATGTGTGTATGTATGGGTTCATAAACACTTGCTGCTATGTGGGATCCAGTCTACTCCAGGCTTGTAACTGTAATTGTTTTAGTGCCCCATATTTGGCCATTAGGAGCTTCTTCCAGTTGGCTTTTGAGCCCTTTTGATATGCCTTCATAATTTATTTAGGTATTCATGCTTTCTGGCACAAAACACTTCCACTCCATATAACAGAAACATGACTTCATTCCACAGTATATTTGCCCAACCCTTTCCTAGAATATACATGCAATTTCACAATTACTAACACATGTTGGTGTCTGACAAATTTACAAGCTAGAGTGCAATAATGTACACTATTCTTTTTGCTTTTAGCCTTACAGTATACAGGCAAAATCCTTTTTTTCCAAACTCAGTTAGATTAGTCTCTCCAGCTAAACAGCTCAGTGGGAAAAGGCACTGACAAGCCTAAAGACCTGAGCTCCATCTCCAGGACCCATATGGTGGAAGGAGACAATTGACTCCTCCTGCAAGTTGTCCTCTGACATCCAAATGCATGTTATGACATGGGCATGCCCACAACACATACACATGTGCACAAATAAAATAAAATAAAAGTTTTTCTCTAATCTCATGAATCACACACACAAAATCCATTAAAGTGTAATTTTAAAACTTGATCTTTTTCTTCTTAGCATGACTATATTATTCTTTTTTTAAATTTTGTTTTATTTTTTAAAATTGTATGTACATTGGTGGGTTTTGACAGCATGTATGTCTGTGTGAGGGTGTCAGATCCCCTGGAACAGGAGTTAGAGACAGTTATGTTCTCTACACTCAACCTCTGAGTGTTGTCCCCTGACCTCCAAATATGCCATGGCATGACTATGCCCCCGCCAGCCACTAAATCAATAAAGTGTAATCATTAAAAAAGTTCAAACAAGAATTAGGTGAGGCCAGGTATGGTAGTGCATGGCCATAATCTCAACAGCTCACAACTGTATATATATATATATATATATATATATATATTTATACATACATAACTATACTAGTTTATACACACACACATACACACTAACTATACTAGTTAGCACTAGTATTCTCTGTGGTAGTATTCCTACCATATAAATACACACACCTGCTGCAAATCAGTTCATCAGGAGAACAGTCTTTGTGTGCTGTGTGTGTGCTGTTCACATGTGTGTGGATGCACACATACAGATCCAGAGGGGCAGAACTAGGTGTCCTCCTCTATTGTTTTACACCCCATTCTCTTGAGATATAATGTCCCTAGGCCCCCCAGATCTAAATTTTTTAAAATGAAGGTTAAAATAAAGATCTGTAAATAGTCATCAAGGGTATGACAACTGTACAACATTGCTGGTTGTTAGGAAGACAAACATTATTTCAAAACCACAGTGAGATCCCTCACCTCATTCATAACAACCATCATCAAAGAAGCAAACAATGCCAAGCACTGATGAGGAGGCAGGGACACAGATAAAGGTTTTTCAGAAAAGCATGACTTGGATGGAAAACCAAGTAATCTTCTTGGTTTTCTAAGACTCTTTGCTATCAGAGTCTGCACTAATAGAAATGTCAAAGAGCATTTTTTTTTTTTGATTTTTCGAGACAGGGTTTCTCTGAATATCTCTAGCTGTCCTGGACTCGCTTTGTAGACCAGGCTGGCCTCGAACTCACAAAGATCCGCCTGCCTCTGCCTCCCAAGTGCTGGGATTAAAGGCGTGCGCCACCACCGCCCGGCTTCAAAGAGCATTTTTTAATGAAGAGAAAAATTATTTCATATATGAGCCTGGAGATGCAGGGAGGGATATATAGGAAAAAATAGATAAATGTCAACCATGTAAAACAATAGTAATGCAGGTTAACACACACCTACATAAGGAAGACACATGGTATCATTAGCACTAGTGTGGGGAAGAAGTGGGTGAAGGCATTCTAAGCCATTTCACTGTTCATAAGGAATAAAAATAAGGGGCTGGAGAGATGGCTCAGTGGTCAAGAGCACTGGCTGCTCTTCCAGAGGACCCAGGTTCGATTCCCAGCACCCACATGGTAACTCTCAACTGTCTGTAACTCCTGTTCCAGGGAATCTGACATCCTCACACAGACATATGTGCTGTCAAAACACCAATGTACATACAATTTAAAAAATAAAAATAAAACTAACTTTAAAAAAAGGATAGGGCTGGAGAGATGGCTCAGAGGTTAAGAGCACTGACTGCTCTTCCAGAGGTCCTGAGTTCAATTCCCAGCAACCACATGGTGGCTTGTAACCATCTATAATGAGATCTGGTGCCCTCTCTGGCATGTAGGCATACCTGCAGATAGAATGCTATATACATAATAAGTAAGTCTTTAAAAAAAAAGAATAAAAATACAAACTATATTAGGCTCTAGTAAGTCAAACATGTGATCAGGTGGAATTCAACAAGAAAATATAGCAAACGTAAATTCTATGAAGCTAATATGAAAGCCTTGATGAAGCTTGAAAAGAAACAGGACCAGTGAGATGCTCAAGTAGATGAAGCCTAATGGCCTTAGCTCACCCCAGAACCACAGAGGAAGGACACAACCAACACCCAGAAGTTGTCTTCAGACCTCCATTGCACATACACACAACATTAAAATTAAAAATGTAAAAAGAAATAGACACACCCACAATTTGGAAACTGTAACACACACCCCTCAAGACTGGGCACATGTTAAATGATCAGAATGATACAAAGACCTGCAGAGGGCAAGTCCACGAATACTCACCCAGAAACTACAGAAGGCGTGTGTTTCTCAAGTTCAAGCACTTACTGTATGCTGGTGTCTAAACCAAATTGAATACATCTTAAAGGACCAAAATGCTAGTGAGCAGTCTCTGACCAGGTTCTAATTACACTAAATATCAACTTCAAATGCTGTGTGGCTGTAAGTTGAAAAACGCATCTTCCTTAGAGCATGCTCAGTTGTTTTCTACCACTAATCTATACACTGAGTCTCCAGTGTCTCTCTTCCAAGGACACCAGCCCTGTCAGATCAGGGCCTATCCTTACAACTTCAGCTAGCCTTAATTACCTTAGCAAAAAATCCATCTCCAGAACCAGTATACAGATAGGATTAGGGTTTCAACAAAAGTGGGAGTGAGTGGGTTACAACTCAGTCCATACAAATTCCTTTGATCATTTTTTTTTTTTTTTGGTTTTTCGAGACAGGGTTTCTCTGTTTAACAGCTCTGGCTGTCCTGGACTCGCTTTGTAGACCAGGCTGGCCTCGAACTCACAAAGATTCGCCTGCCTCTGCCTCCCAAGTGCTGGGATTAAAGGCGTGCGCCACCACCGCCCGGCTTCCTTTGATCATTTTTAAAATGGGATAAATTGTCTGAATTTACTTTCTGAGTTGTGATAAACGCTATGACAAAAACCAAACCAAATCAAACCAAAACAAAAGAAACAAAAAACACAAAACCTGTATCAGCTAATAGTTCCTGAAAATAGCTCATCATTAAGGAAGTCAGAGCAGGAACCCATGGCAGGAGCCTGGAGCAGAAATCATGGAGGAAGGCAGTTTACTGGCTTGCTCATATTCAGTCAGCTTTCTTCAAAGCCCAGATCCAGGGGCCTAGGAAGGGTTCCACCCATAATAGGTTAGGTCCTCCCACATCAATCATCAATTAAGACAGTTTCTCACAAGTGTGGCCACAGACCAATCTGATCTAGGGAATCCCTCTTGAAAATAAAAGCCATCACTAACATGGTGATCATATTGAGTTGTGAACTTCTTCACACGGGGCCTTTCTTATCCTCAAGAGACTATTGTCCACTTCCCACCCCAGCAGGTGATAAATACAGGTTTCACTTGCCACTGTGCCATCCACAGGCTAACAACTAACTTATCCACAGCCTAACCTGGCCACCTTTTCTCCAACTTTGAACACTAAGCACTTTCCCTTACTCTAACCACACCACCAGCAGTAAGGAGACAATGCAGAAGAGCCCCTCACCCCAAATCCACCACAATGACTCCAGCCAGCCAATTCTAGCCAGACATCTGTATTCCCAGCACTCAGGAGGCTGAAAAAGGAGGATTGTGAGTTCAAGGCCAAGCTGTGCTGTGTACTGAGTTCCAAATCAGCACAGCAATAGCAAGACCTAGATAAAAACAAACTCCCACACTAAAACTTCTCACCCTGTTTCTCCTGTTCCTTCCCAGGACACCACAATAAACAGTCTGGACTGGTTTCCCTTCATGCACCAAGACCCCTGGTGAGCTCCACCACATGCCCCCTTGTGGCATGGCATGCCCCTTCACCCATCCAAGTATCATCAAGGGCCAATGCTGCTCAGCTTCTGAGATTAGGCACAATCAGAGTGCCATGGTCACTGATGAGTGTCTCCATTTCCTGTGATTTGTGTTCATTTTAATACTCAAATTCTTAGTAATTTAAATCTCTCAAGATATGAGGACTTACAGTTTTCCCCACATTTGAAAACATTACAGTCATCCTTTTTTTTCTGTCCTTTCTCTTCTTTCTGGAATACAAGAGCATGTTACCTTAATATTCTCTCAACTTCACTTTTCCCCCCAGTTTTGTTACTTAATTTCATTTTGATCTTTATGACCCAATTTGGTTGCTTTCTACTGCAGTCTTAAGGCGATGTATCGTTTCTTCTTTTAGCTCTACAAAGTTCCATTTGGGTAGTAGGGTGTTGAGCAAGACAAGCATGGTCTGATTCTTGACTGGCTTTGTAAATTCCACCCTCAGGATTGCTTGTCAGCTTGAGTACACAAAAAGCCATATAGCAAAAAGAGGACTTGACATATAAGACATTTGTCCAAGGACCTGTAGCAAGACAGTGAGAATGAGCCAAGGTCAGCTGTAACGCAGACCCGACCATTGTGAAAGGGAAAAGAAGGCTGAGTGGGAGACTCCAGTGAGCACCATGTTCTCTGCAGGAGGACAGCCTTCTCGTCCCTGAGAAGTCAGTCAGAGATGAACACAGGAAGTGTGGTCTAAGTGGAAACACGATAATGAACTGCAGGGTGCAGAAGCTGAGGACACCAAAATCTAAGAGGTACATTTTGGAGGCCTCCAAATATTCACCAAAATCTACTAACTCCAAATTTGGAGAGGGCATTTCCATGGTTCCCATGACTCTTTCTTCCTGAGGGGAACTCAGGACAGAGGCAGCTGACCTCTGGCCAGCAGCTTCTCTCCACCTTCTCATGGCCCACTGAGCTCCCTAACTCAGCTGTGTCTCCAAAGCTGAAGATCAGCGCAAATGTGATGATACAGAATCCTCCACTTCTACGTAATTTCCCTTGGAGGCTGCCATGTACATTCGTTCACAGTTTACAGAAGTGTGAGGTAACAGCAAGAAGCAAATGACATGGCTACTTTGAGTTCAGCACATGTACCACTCTGTCTTCTTTGTATCACAGGAGTCCTGCCTCATCCTGTTGACCACAGAAACTTGTGCTTGTTCTATCAGAATGGTGACTTCCTGTCTGCTAGTCCCTGGATACAAGAAATGCCTTGGCAGTTGTAACTTTTACATGGGACTCTTGCTGTGACTTGACAGGAGTGTGCCTTTATGGAGATAAGGAATTCAACGTCTCTAAAGCTCAAGATCACAGAAATGGGAGCACGCCAACTCTAAATGGGTTTGAGTCCCTATGTTGGCAGCAATGGTCAGTGGAACTACTTCTGGTCCCATGCCTTGACTCCCAGACTCAAGCTTGCCTGTTGGATTAGCACTCTAAAAGTTCTCTGACTTGCTAGGCATGGTGGCACACGCCTTTAGTCCCAGAGAAGTGGAGGCAGGTAGATTTCTGTGACTTCAAGGCCAGCCTGGTCTACAAAAGTGAGTCCAGGGCAGCCAGGGCTATGCAGAGAAACCCTGTCTTGAAAAACCAAAAAAAAGTCTCTGACTTAATGGACAGTCCACAGAACAGCCCATCATTCTTTTTGTGTATTTCCTCTGATGTATAAAGGCTGGTACAGCATCCCACAAGGGTGCATGTCTTAGGATGGAACTTTGTGTAACACTACCAGTGGGTCTCATGATCAAGAGCTACTCCCCAGCCATGTTGTGTGTGATTCCATGTCCAGGGATTAATTATAAATCCCAGGCAAGAATTTACATGCAATAAAGACTAGCTACACACAGGAGCTGTACTATCTCCTTGAGTATGAAATCCACGTTCTCCATAGGGACAAAGGAGGCTAACACGCAGGACTTGGTTGGTCTTTTCTGGGAAAGCATCAGTCTCGGTTGCTACAGTTTTCAGACCTTACATGACTGTGCAGCAGAGCTTCCTTAGTGACCATGGTGAGTGGGTACTGTCCTCTGGAGTCTCATGTGAAACACTGTTCTCTGTTTGGGCATCTGGCTTTCCACATATATTTACTCTAGCATGACTGCTCAGACTCTTTATGCCTTCCTCTGCCCTTTATAAATGCAGTACAGGCCTTCCCATTTCCCTGAATGATGAGATCTTTTTCCAAGCTTCTTAGAATTTGCCACCTTAGTGGCAAACCTGCCTTATCACCTACATCCTGAAAAAAATATGTCATAAATCAATGAATTATCTTCATGTAGGGTACATTTGTAAACCCTGAGCTGCGCAGCGCCTAAACATTTTGCAGTGCACCACTAGTGCTGTCAGTACCCCTGTTTCCCACCCCAGCCTGTGTGGATGGAGCAGTCAAAATGGTGGCTACTATGGCTGCTGCTGTCAAAATGGTGTGGCCGGCTGGGGAGCTGTCCTGCCTCAGCCTGCTGCTGACCATGGTGACATCTTTCCTACCTCAGCCCTCTGCCTCAGGAGCTGTCCACCGAGACATCTTCATTGTCTCAGTCTACACTGTCAAGAGAGCTGTCCACAAAGGCAGCACCTCCTCTCCACTCTCTGTCAGCTATTGATACTGCGGGTAAAGACTTCCCTGCCACTGACTCCCTTTGTAATCTTGGCAACTTTGTAAACCCTCAAGGTGGGAAAGTGACCAGACCCCTGCCTGAGGAGCTCCAGCAGCCCAGCCCTTCTCCCAAACCTCTGTGTCATAACATTTCCAGCCTCTGTAACTGTCACAAAGTTCATCTCCAGCCCCTCAATAGTACCCATTCCAGATTATGCTAATTTAAGGTGAAAATTCTGAACAAAAAAGCCACCAATCCCTGAGATCTCCAAGCTCAGGACTTGAAATTCTACCAATCCTCACTCTGGAAATCCCTGGCCTAGAAAGCTCCGCCCTCAAGAAACCCTATATAAGCCCTACACTTTGTTCAGTTCCCTGCTGTTCTCTCTCTGGAGCAGGGGTAGCCACACCCTGAATTTGTCCCTCCTCACTCTGGACCCTCCAATAAATCTTTTATGAGATTTGCTGCCTGCTGAGACTTTCATCAGAAGAAGCCAAGAAGCAATGAAGAGAAGAAGCAAAGGAGCTGGGCTCTGGCTCCAATGCTCCACAGTTCAGCTGAGGTTGAGGAAACTCTCCCTTGTGAGCTGCAACATCTCTGCTGAGGAAGCCTCCTCTCAGAGCTGTGCAGTTCCTGGGCTCCCAAGCCTTAGAATGCCCTTCCACTGGGACACTGTCCCACTTAAAAGAGTTGTATGGCTCCTGGATTCACGAGTCCCAGGATACCTTCCTCAGAGCTGTAACACTTTCATTGGGTCACCTTCTTCCCTCAGAGCTGTGTGGTTCCAGGGCTCACAAGTTGAAGGATACCTTCCCATCCATGCAGGCCTGACACTAACAACATTCTCATCTCTGATTAAACACTGTAAAAAACTAATTCCAAGGGTTCTTTCTTTCTTGGCTCCTGCCACATGCAAGCTACTTCTCTGGATTCTTTTGTTGTCTCTCTTTCCTCATCAAATCCAGGATGTTTTCAATGGAGTACACTAGGAATCAACCTAAGTCACTGACACAGCAGTAAGAAGTCAGGGCAGCTACTGAAGCGTGTTGTTATACCTATTAAACTATTAATAACTCTAAACACCTTCTAGCCAACCCACCTAAGGCACATTAGAAGGAAGAATATTTCTCAGGGGTGGTTCCTTGGGGCAACTCGTCAGCCAGTGCCAAAGGGAACACAGAAATCAGCAGCAGCCCAGTGGTCATCCGCTATTTCGATGGCAGTTGCCACACCCTCCCCACCCCCGTCATCCCCCTTTGTCGAGGCCTCTTCAGTCTGTTGGAATTAGCTGAACCCCTTTGGAGAAGGTACTCAAGCTACCCAGGAGTTGGCCTTAGTCACACACTTGCTTGAGGCCACAGTCTCTTCACCATCTGTTGGCCTAGGTACAGGCTGTTGGCACACCGCTGGCAATTGCCACCCCCTCACTTGGCACCTTGGTCTCTGGGAAGGTCTGCACTCCATGGCCAGCCTTGGTGCTAGCTGTTTTGTTATGGCTCTGAGTGAGGCTTAACAGCCACAACCTTTGGCAAAATGCTGTCTAGAGAGTCTTTCAAAGTCAAGCAGCAATGAGCAGTATTGAGAAGCAATGCCAAACAAAAAGTCCTCTTGAGTTTCCAGGCCTTCCTTTTTATATGCTCTAATTATGCACCATGATCTTTTCTCATTGATCAACCTTATGTCCTCCTCCCGAAGTATACCTGTTGACTCTTCTAGAAGTTCCCCACAGGTGCCAGTCTTTAGGCTAATTTCTATGTCCCTTTTATGAGTCTTTTTCACCAGTATTCATTCAACACAAGTGTGTTTCCAAAGGAATCCAAACCTCCACTACAGAAGCCAGTATGCAGCATCCAGCAAGGTGGAAATGCTAGTTCTTACAAAGGAAAACTGGGCCCCTCTGAAAGCCCACAGGAACCAAGAACTGGTGCACCAGCATCCTTGCACACATCTATCCAGATGTTCCCATTCTGTGTTTCTGAGTTCTGAGTTTCCCCTCCTCTGATGTGCTGGGCATTCAGAGCCTTTGAAGTTCTGCAACTCTAACAATTACATCTTCTGCCCACTGCTCAGCTGAGTCTGTCCTACTGAGATTCCATAAGACACCAAGTCCATTGGCTTTGACATCCAGCCTCAAGTCATTAAGGACTTTGAGTCTGGAGCTAGAGAGATGACTTGACACTTAAGGATGCTTGCTGCTGTTTGCTGGGACCCTGGGACCCTTAGTTCAGTTCCCAGCACTCATGTTGGGCAGCCTGAAACCACCTGTAACTCCAGATCCAGGGGGTGTGATGCCCTCTTCTGGCCTCCAATGACACCTGCATGACATGCCCACACAAATCTCCAAAAAAGCTTTTGGTCTCTGGCCCTCTGCAAGGGTCAATATAACTACAACACAAACCATCGATTGTCTCTGTGGGTGCCCTCCATTTCCCCTCTCAGTCTTTCACAGGCCTTCCCCATCACACCCAACACTGAGTTCCTCTCTAACAGAACAACCTTCAGTTGTCATCTATGAAACATTTAGTTGTTGAGCTCCAGTTCATGCCAGGATTTATTTATGGCTCATGTGACAATCAGAATGATGTCCCTTCCTGCCAACCCCAAGGTGTCCCAGTCTCAGATCCTAGCTCAACATTTATTTTCTTTTCTTGGCATCATTGTGTTGGCCTGCATATTCTGAGAAACAGATTGCAAGAGAGAACTGGGAATTTGGGAGATTTGCCAGGAGAACTATCAGTAAAGAAAACTGGGAAGAGAGCTAGGGTGCCAGGTAGAACCAACACTACCAAACACAACTGACTTCATGAGGGAAAGAAAAGCTGTAGGGCACAGACCTGGCCTGAAGGACAGTTTTAAGGAAGCTGGTAATGCTGATGAGGACACCTCCAGCCAAGATTCTGCAGCACTCCCAACAACAACAGGCTGGCCCCAGGGCCCCTTCTTGTCAAGGTTCAGCAGCTGCTTCTAGGCACAAGACCTCTATGACAATACTGCTCACCTCTGCTTTTAAGGTTGGCCTGGAGCTGACTCTCTGAGACTCAGTGCCTGAGAAACTCTTTTCAGACATTTTGTTTCTCAGGCCAGCTTGTCACCAAGCAAGAGTATCATGCAGTCGCTCCCTCATGGCAGAAACTCAGCTGCTTAGTGTTACAGGAATATGTGTGTTTTTTAAACTGAGGAATACTTTTATCTTTTCTTCATCCAGTTTTTTGTTTTTGTTTTTGCTTTGCTTTTTTGGAGTTTACTGATTATGACTGGCTTCTTAAGGTACAAAGTTCGGTCCCTGATTGCTTTGGATTCAGCAAGCACCCCTGAAGGCCAGGGTACTTAAAGACTTAGTGTTTGTCCATTGTGCTAGAGGTGTGGTTGTGGATTCCCACTAGGCAGAGCTTGAAGGGAGGAAATCAATTTATGCAGGTGCCTTTGAAATGGATCCTAGGATGTCTGGTCCTTCTCCCACCCCATTTCCTGGCTGTCAAGAGGTAAAGCTTGTGTATGGCAGGTAAATGTTACAAAAAATCCCAAAGGGCCATCTCTTTATCCCATCTTCATTGAAAGAGATGCAAGCAGCGGCTGGGAGCGGGGGGTGGGGGTGGGGTGGGGGTGGGGGTGGGGTGGAGGGGTGGTGTGTGTGTGATGGCGCATGTCTTTAATCCCAGCACTTGGGAGGCAGAGGCAGGCAGATCTTTGCGAGTACGAGGCCAACCTGGTCTACAAAATGAGTCCAGGACAGCCTGGGCTACACAGAGAAACCCTGTCTTGAAAAACAAACAAAACAAAACAAAAAAAGAGAGATGCAAGCAGGTCCTAATTTCTAGCCTTTGAACACATGGATTATTTATAAGTGTACTGGTTTATCATTTTTTTCTAGTTATTATTATTAATTCTACCTTAATACTACTGTGGCCAGAGGACATATTCTTTTTTTTTTTTTTTTAAAGATTATTCATTTATTGGGTATACAGTGTTCTGCTGGCATGTACACATTCACTCCAGAAGAGGGCACCAGATCTCATTGTAGATGGTTGTGAGCCACCATGTGGTTGCTGGGAATTGAACTCAGGACCTTTGGAAGAACAGCCAGTGTTCTTAACCTCTGAGCCATCTCTCCAGCCCCGGAGGACATATTCTGAATGTTTGAGACTTTGGTGAAGTTTACTTTATTTTCATACAGCAATTTTTAATAAACTTACCACATACAGTTAAAAGTAATGACCTTCTTTGTGATCTTGGGTGCAGTGCTGTTGTACAGACAAAGGCTCGTTCATCAGTTGCTATCTCTGCCGTGCACGTCATTACTGATTCACGGGTGCTTGTTTTATGAGGTACCAGAAGTGTGTTTACTGCAGACTGCTCTGTCATCTCCTTCCAATTCTTTTTCTGAATTGTGGGTTCACAAACCATGCTATTTGGCCAACAATAACTTAGGATTTAAATCAATGTATTCTTTTGACAGTTGTCTTCTTTGTGATGAGAAAATATCCCTGTGTTTTCTCATTCCTGCCTGAAGATCTACTTTCAGCTTTCTTTTGGTTCATGTTGGATACTAGATTTCCTCCATCTTTTATTTTCAACGTTCTAGTGCTTATATGGAAGGCTTTTTTGGAAGCAGAATAGGGGTGGGTAGTTTTTTTTTTTTTTTTTTGGTTTTTCGAGACAGGGTTTCTCTGAATATCTCTGGCTGTCCTGGACTCGCTTTGTAGACCAGGCTGGCCTCGAACTCACAAAGATCCGCCTGCCTCTGCCTCCCAAGTGCTGGGATTAAAGGCGTGCGCCACCACCGCCCGGCATGGGGTGGGTAGTTTTTTATCTATCTTGATTATTTCCTATCCTAGTATTTATTTACTTGGAGTATTTCTTCCATTTCATTCAATTACAGTTGTGCTTATTCCTATTATCTTTGGTTTGTCTAAGTTTAGTACAAATAAAATATGTTCACTCTGGAAGCTTTGAGCACATTAGCATATTTACCTGTTCCTCCTGGTTTCCCTGTGGCCAAGCATTGCAATTCTGTTATTTTATTGTTATATTCTGGAAGTGCTGAAGACTGAACCTAGTTCATGCACGTTAGGCAGACATTCTTTCACTCAGCTACGCTTGCGGGTCTGCCTCCGCACATATTCTAAACCCTCATAACTTTGTTATTCATTCGTAATATTTACCCACACTTTCCCCCTTTGTTCCTTATTCTTCCCTGAATTTCCTATTTCCAATTGGGATTATTTTTCTTTGATACAGAGAATTCCTTTAGCTGAAGAGATGGCTCAGTGGTTAAGCGCAGTGGCTGGTGTTCTAGAGGACCCGGGTTCAATTCCCAGTACCCACATGGCAGCTCATAACTGTCTAACTCCTGTTCTAGAGGATCTGTCACCTCACACAGACGTACATGCAGTCAAAACATCAATGTACATAAAATAAAATAAAATAAAATAGTTCCTTTAAAGGGACCTGTAAGGCAGCTCAGCAGGCAAGGGAGCTTGCCACCAAGTCTCACAGCATAAGTTTGACCCATAAATGCCACTGAATGGAAGGAGAGAGCCAAATCCTGCAGTTGTCCTTCTGACCTCCATAGGAGCATTGCGAAAACACACACACACACACACACACACACACACACACACACACACACACA
>CAJQZJ010000617.1:4674-16054 GCA_907164525.1 Lophiomys imhausi | reverse complement strand
TTACATATTTATATTGGGATGCTCTGCATTACATATTTACACTGGGAGTCTATATTATATATTTACATTGGGACTCTGTATTATATATTTACGTTGGGACTTTGTATTATATATTTACACTGGAACCCTGTATTATATATTTACACTGGGACTCTCTGTATTATATATTTATGTTGGGACTCTGCATTATATATTCACACTGGAACTCTGTATTATATATTTAAATTGGGACTCTGTATTACATATTTACATTGGGGCTCTCTGCATTACATATTTACATTGGGGCTCTCTGTATTACATATTTACATTGGGGCTCTCTGTATTACATATTTACATTGGGGCTCTCTGTATTACATATTTACATTAGGGCTCTCTGTATTACATATTTACATTGGGGCTCTCTGTATTACATATTTACATTGGGGCTCTCTGTATTACATATTTACATTAGGGCTCTCTGTATTACATATTTACACCGGGATTCTCTGTGTTACATATTTAGTAGCTTTCCCTTCTAAAATTATAAAAGTCTGAACCACACACAGGAATGAGCACTAATGAACTAATGATGACTAAACAAAATCACATGATTTGATGTGAGTAGTTCTATTAACAACCATTTGTGAACTTAATGCTCACATAAGAAAACACGAAGAATACTATAACTTTAAAAGCAAAAATAGAAGACTACACCCAGCTACCCAGGCTTCACTGCTAGTCAGCACCACTGTACATGTAATATTAACAGAAAGAAAGGGTTGTATAAGAAAGAAAGGAAGGAAGGAAGGAAGGAAGGAAGGAAGGAAGGAAGGAAGGGAAGGAAGGAGGGAAGGAAGGAAGGAAGGAAAGAAAGGGAGGGGAGGGAGGGAGGGAGGGTTGTTTTAACCACACACAACTCTGGGATTCCCTGATTTTCATCTGCTACATTTCCTACTCTACGCTAACAGGTTCCTCTCTTTTTAGCTGGTGCATTTCTTGATTTTTAAAACCCAACAGGAAGTGGTGAGTCACTGGCTAGGGGAACTCAGGCTGAGATAAAATACCTGTATTTTGATGCAGGGGTTGGTTTGTCAGGGCACTGGGAGACTGGTGACAAAGGACTCGTCCTCACCAGACAGAACTATTTACTAGTACCTCTTCTTTCTTGCCCAGACTACACATTCCCAGTCAGTAGGGTTCTCTCTGGTCACAGAGCTCCTTCATTGTGGATCTACATAATATCAATGTATTGCTAAGACCCCTGAAAGAGCTTAATACACATCTAGGAAGTGCTTGGATCTGGTAAAGTATTTAAAAAGCCAAGGCAATGGAAGAGTCAGGACTAGAACAAGTAAACTGCTAATCCCTGTCTTCTGGTTTTTGTTCGTCTCCAGGTATTGGAGAAATAGCCCTTGCTAGACCAGTCCTAGATGCTACTCCTACCTCTGATCCCTTGTTTTGGAAAGTATGTTACATTCTCTCACACTATAAAATAAACTACAGACTGAAATTTTAGAAGATAAGATTTTGAGACAGGGTCTCACTATGAAGCTGTGCTGGCCTGGAACTCACTATGTAGCCAAGGCTGTCCTCCAACTCAAAGTGATCCACTTGCCTCTGCCTCTCAAGTGCTGGGATAAAAGGCATGTGAAACCATGCATGGCTAAGGAGAAAAAAAATTTAAATTTTACATAGATTTATTTTGTGTTCATGAATGTGTGTGTCATGATGTTCATGTCCAGGATAGGGCCAACTTACAGGGCCTGGTTCTTTCTGCTATGTCAGTTCTAGGACTGGACCTTAAAGGGTCTTCAGACCTGTCAGCAAGCATCTTTACCCTCTGAATCATCACACCAGCTCAGACATTTTCTTAAGTTTGACATTAACTCACTAAGATGTGCTCAGATCTATCTGTCTCAGTCTCAGCCACACAATGGAGCTGCTTCTGAATGGTGCACAGGTAAGCTCTGAGCGACACTGACAGCACCTGGCTGCTTCTAATGACTGCAGCTGCTTTTGGTTACTCTCTTCACGGCCACCTTTTCAGGAATTCCACACTGTGGAAACATCTGAGACAACTGTTCTGATTCATTTTTCCCTGCATGTGTATGTGGTTTGGATTTCAGGACCTCTCATGGAATAGCAGGATGAACACCAGTGCACGCCACAGCTCTCTTCAAGCTCAGGAGCTCTCACTCACCCAATGAGTCAACATATTTGCAAATGGTATGCTATACAGGATTCCGGGACATGAACACATCACTTAAATGCACAAGTTTAAAGGACCTTGTGACTTATAATGAACTAAAAGATGGTCATTAATGGCTTTCCTGCTCAATAATAGCTCTGGTTCTGCAGAGCAAACTGTAACATACTTAAGAAGCCCTGGGACTGTGAAAACAAAGCTATAGCTCTGAATGTCACAACTAAAATGCCTTCTCAGAGGGTTGCAGAAAAAAAATCTATACATATATATGGTTTTTTGTTTTTGTTTTTTTTTTTTTTTTGGTTTTTCAAGACAGGGTTTCTCTGTTTAACAGCTCTGGCTGTCCTGGACTCGCTTTGTAGACCAGGCTGGCCTCGAACTCGCAAAGATCCGCCTGCCTCTGCCTCCCAAGTGCTGGGATTAAAGGCGTGCGCCACCACCGCCCGGCTGTTTTTGTTTTTTTCTGAGACAAAATCTGATAGCCCAAGATGGCCTCAAAGTCACTGAAGATGACCTTTAACTTCTGATCCTTCTGTCTCTACCTCCCAAGTGCTGGGATTAGAGATCTGTGTACCTGGTTTATTGGGGCTAGGGCCTTGTGTTACCAACTGAGCTACACCACCCTAATGCCCACCCTTCCAGATTTTTAATTTACTCAATTTTCTTTAATAAAATAGAAATAACTTTATCATGAATTAAAATATGGTCAATTTCATTTGTAATTGGGGATAATAAAATTGACAAATTATGCACAGAGATGACTTCACTAGGGATTTCAAGGCCACATGCATGCTGGGATTCAGTGAGTGTCAGTTTGGTCCCCCCCTTAAGAGAAGGCACTCAAATGAGTGTTGATGACTGCAAGATTTCTGAATAAAATTCGAGAATCACTGTGATGGATGAGGGTTGAAGTTGACAGCAGATATATTTGAAAACAGGACAATAGGTAGGAAACAGTGATAGACAGTAAACTGGAAGAAAAGAGAAAAGAAGCTAAAGGCAAACACAGCTATGCTGTGCCCAGGGCAGTCAGCCACTACTTGTCCCATGGCATGGGCCACCTGAACACTACTGGGTGATGAACACAGCACAGTTACTTCTTTGTCCTGGATGCTACATATTATAATCATTGAAAATTCAAATAAGGGATGATGTTCACTACTCCAAAAACTAACATTTAGAAGCTTTCAGTAGTTGGTGGTAAGAACACAAATAACTGGGTTATGATGCCATACTCCTTTAATCCCAGCAATGGGGAGACAGAGGCAGGCGTACCTCTGTGAGTTCCAGGACAGTCAGACCTACACAGTGAGACCCTGTATCAAAAAGCCAAACATATATATATAAAATAAAAACAGACCTGTTTCTAGAGTTTAAAGATTATAAAATTTTTAATTTTTACAAAACTTTCCAATAGTAACTAAATTTAAACACTTGAGCAAAAAACAAAATGGTATTCTATAAAGAATATAAAATGTTTACCTCTTGTTTTTCTTGATTTGGGTCCACACTAAGTAAAGTTAGTATTTTAGGTGAATCTGTTTTCTTTGATTCTCTCTTCAGCACTTTTATCTGTTTAACTTTTGGAAGAAAAAAAAGTAATTTGTTGGCCCTGTCTTGAAACTACACTTTCTTTTCAAGGAGTTCAAGTAGGTATCCCAGTGGCCGCTAAGCCCACTTTTGAAGTTACTTGCAAAGGAACTTGAGTTGTAAGATATGGTATGTTTTTATTTTATGATATCACAAAGGTATGTCTTGTATTTTTATTGAGTGACCATGAAGTTGCACGCATTCTACACTTTGCTACTGTATCACATTTTTACAAGGTATCTGTTTTCCAAGGAAAGAACTTTTGCTCATATCAATAAATTTCATTTCCAAATAAATATTTGCTTAATTTTATTACAATATATTTACTTATTCATTTGCTTATTGGGGTGGGCCCAGTCCTCTCCTACAATGTAAAACCCATGATCAAACTGAGGTCATCAAACTTCACATCAGGATAGGTGTGGTGGCACAGGCCTTTAATCCCAGCACTTGGGAGGCAGAGGCAGTCGGATCTCTCTGAATTCAAGGCCAGCCTGTCTCTACAGTGTGAGTTCCAGGACAGCCAGGGCTGTTATACAGAGAAAACCTGTCTCGGAAAATCTAAATAATAATAATAAAAATAAAAAAAACTTAGCATCAAATACCTTTACCTGCTGAGCCATCTCACCAGCCCTTAAGATATGGCTTAAGGGACAGACGTGGTGGCATTTGTCTTTAATCCCAGCACTCGGAAGGCAGAGGCAGGCAGACAGATCTCTGAGTTCGAGGCCAGCCTGGTCTACAAAGTGATTCCAGGACAACCAGGGCTTTTACACAGAGAAATTCTGTCAAGAAAGAAAAGGGAAGGAAAGAAGGAAGGGAAAGAAGGAAGGAAGGGAGGGAGGGAGGGAGGAAGGAAGGAAGGGAAAAAAGGAAGAAGGAAGGGAAAGAAGGAAGAAGGAAGAAGGAAAGAAGGGAAAGAAGAAAGGAAGGAAGGAAAGAAGGAAAGAAGGAAGAGAAGATAAAGCTTAAAGTTATGATAAATTCTAAGTTTAAAAAATTTACTAAATCCCAGTGTACCCAAAGCATCTCTAACACTTTTGGACAAATGACCAGGGAAGATGCTTTACCCCAGGTTACATGCTGAACTAAAGTCATCTTCCTCAAATTCTGCCCCAGCATCTCAACATTAAGCTAATAAAACATTTACCCTTTGGGGCTGTCTTTACCTTTCTATAAAATTATTTCTATTAAGTCTGACCCTTGCTGGGCATAGTAGAGCATGCATTAGTTCCAGCACTTTCTCTGGAGGCAGTGGCAGTTGGAGCTCTTTGAGTTCAGGCCAATCTGGTTTACATAGTGAGTTCCAGGACAGCCAGAGATACATAGTGAGACCCTGACTAAACAAAACAAAACAAAATCTGACCTTTACTTAGCTACAGAAGTAAAAAATCTTATAAATGAAACTTATTTTTTCAAAGCAATTGACTACTTTCTACAGAGATCACATATAAGTCATCTTATAAAAAGCCCATCCCTTATGTGTGTCATCTGATGAGCTATGAGGAGATGAGCACCGAGAGGTACCCACCTTCCATTCCTTTCATCTCCTTTGCCTGAATTGTGAATGGCAGTTCAGGGAAATGGAATTCTTTCCTGTCGCATCCGGAAAAATTCAGCTTTCTTTTGCTCCCACTTGCCATTTGGTCACTCTGACCTGCTCGCTTATTAAATATGCCTTTCTCCATTTGGATCTAGACAAACAAGTACAAGTTAGCATGAAGACATTCGTGAAACTAACTGTAAAATCTCAACCATAGAAGTGCTGGCCATTTGGATGACAGAAAACAGTTCTGGCCGACAATCTTAATAATTAAGAAGCAAAATGGAACCAGGTATGGTGGACATGCCTATAGTCCCAGCACTTGGGAGATGGCAAAAAGATCTCTAGTTCACGGCCAGCCTAGGATACATAGTGAGACCCTACGAAAACAAAAGCAAAAACAAATGTACAAACCAAAAGAATAGAGCAATACTAAACACTAAACACAGAAGCAGGCCAGACTCCCAGGGAAATTCTCCAAGCAAGGTTTTTAGTCCATTACTGTTATTCATTTTGAATAACACAACAACCTTGACTTGTTTTTGTTTTCTTGCTTGTTTGTCTGGGTTTTTTTGTTTTGTTTTTTCTTTCAAGACAAGGCTTCTCTATGTAATAGTCCTGGTTGTCCTGGAACTCGATTTGTAGACCAGGCTGACCTCAAACTAATGGAGATCCTCCTGCCTCTGCTTCCTGAGGGCTGGGATCAAAGGTGTATGCAACCCCTGCCTGGATGTTTTCAATTTTATGTTATTATACATAATGCTGTGCCTTGATGTAATAAACTGATTATGCTATGTAACGAAATGGTAAACAAAAAAGAAAGACATGGCTAGTATCTCTAGAGCAAGGAAACTAAACCTATTTGGCAAGAGTTTTTGTTTTGTTTTGGTTTTGGTTTTTCGGGACAGGGATTCTCTGTATAGCCCTGACTGTCCTGGAATCGCTTTGTAGACCAGGCTGGCCTTAAACTCACAGAGATCTGCCTGCCTCTGCCTCCTGTGTGCTGGGATTAAAGGTGTGTGCTACCACACCTGGCTTGTTAAGTATTTTTAATACATAAAGATATTTTTGGAAAGGGAAAAACACAAGTCTTGTGATTTATAAAGGTAGAAATCATATGTTAGCAAACAATTTAAGATAAAGAAATAAGGGCTACAGAGACAGCCCAGTGGTTAAGAGCAGTTATGGTTCTTTTAGAGGACCTGGGTTTAGTTCTCAGCACTCACATGGTGGCTTACAGCCATGTATAACTCTAGTTCCAGGGGAACCAATGCCATCTTCTGGTCTCCATAGGCACCAGTAGATAGATAACCACATATAAAATAAAATAAATCTAAAAGAAAAAAAAAAGATAGACAAACCAAAGCACAAAGCATGAGGGAAACCATGGTCTATTTTAAGGAAGAAAAGAGGGCTGGTGAAGTGATTCTCAGTGGGTGCTCACTTAGCACATGCAAAGTATTGGTCTTGTCCCAGCACAGGGAAATAAAGGGAAGAAGGGAGAGAGAAAAGGTAAAAGGGAGGAAATTAAAAAAAAAAATTTACTTATTTATGCACATCGGCATTTTGTCTGCATGTATGTTTCTGTGAGATGCCAGATCCTTTAGAACTGGAGTTACAGACATTTGGAATTACAGATAGTTGTAAGTTGCCATATGGGTGCTGGGAATTGAACCTAGGTCCTCTGGAAGAACAGCCACTGCTCTTAACTGCTGAGTCATCTCTCCAGCCCCAGGAGGGAATTTTTTTAACATGAGAACTTAAAAGAAAAAAAGGTAGATAATGCTTAAAGAGGTCATATTTAACTAATTAATTTATGTATTCATTCCGTGTATGTGTGTTTGTGTTCTTATGTGTATACATGCATGTGAGTATGTAAGCCAAGGTTGCATTGGGTATCACCAAATGGAGTTCATTGATGTGGCTATTCTAGGATGCCAGCCAAGACCTGTGGATCCTCATTTCTGACTCCCCAGTGTCAGGACTGCAGGCATGTACTCTGTGCCCAGCTTTTCACAGGGTGCTGTGGATCCTCATCTCTGACTCCCCAGTGTCAGGACTGCAGGCATGTACTCTGTGCTCAGCTTTTTAGAGCGTACTGTGGATCCGAACTCTGATCCACATGTTTGCTCACCTTGTACTTTACTGACTGAGACATATCCCCATCCCACGGGTTCATATTTTAATGACTCCTATCTTGCCTTACTTGTGTGGAACCTGTGTCCTCTTGTCTGCTATTAGACAAAGTTTGTCCAACTGTTTGTGAAGAAGTACGTCTCTTTTTTGCTTTTTCAGTTAACCTATTAATTAAAAATAAATGAGAAGTTATTAGAACCTCCCAGAATCATCCTTGTTTTAGCTTTAAGAACAAATGAGTTGGGCTGACTGTAAACACCTATAAAACACTGGCACAAGCCGGGCGTTGGTGGCGCACGCCTTTAATCCCAGCACTTGGGAGGCAGAGGTAGGCGGATCTCTGTGAGTTCGAGGCCAGCCTGGTCTACAAAGTGAGTCTAGGACAGCCAGAGCTGTTATACAGAGAAACCCTGTCTCGAAAAACCAAAAAAAAAATAAAATAAATAAATAAATAAAAATAAAAAATAAAAAAATAAAACACTGGCACTCAAGTGGCTGACTGAGGATTTTCAATTTAAGGACATACTGAGCAACATAACCAGATCCTGGTTAATGAAAAAGGAAAGGATGTATACCATGGTATTGCTGGAACACAGGGTGTCAAAAAGCAACTATTGGCTCTGAAGTTCTGAGAACTCTAGGGACAGGACAGCAATGCATGGCTAACTGCCAGTAAAAACAAGTCAGGAAATTACTTTTGTGGGCTATTTGCTCCCTTGTATCTGTTCTAGACTTGGATCATTTAACCCTGGAGTTCTTCATTTTGGGCTTGTTGTCTGAGACTGACTAACAAGCACGGTTACTGGCAGTGCAACTTCGGCATCACCTCAGGGACACTTGGGTCACTATGCCTGTGGCCTGATGTACCTTTGGACTTACAGACATGTCCACGGGCCCCATCTAGACCACTCATCCTCACATCCTCACAGGAGCCTGAGCAGTCTGCCAGAATCTCCTTGAGACAATGTACCTTCCAGTGTAAGTGTGCAAAAAGACCTAATGTCTTCACGGTCATCACCAGTGCCCAGACTAAGCAGACTCATTATCAGCCTCTCAATCTGCAGCAGAGGCTAGACCTAAAACTAGGTTGATAAACCATTTCCTACTAGCACACTTACTACTGGAAGGCTATTTGCTAGGAAGGACTAATTTTTGGACTCTTTTTTCTCCATTGAGAGAATCTGCTACGAGGCAAAAGTAAAGCTTACTTTGTAGTACTGACTGCTATGGTCATATATGGTTTGTCCTGCAATGGTCCACATATTGGAAGTTTGTTCCCAATGGGCTGTGTGAGAGGGGTGAAGCCTGTAAGTGGTGAGGACTCTAAGAAAGGAGATGACTAAATCTCAGAATGGGTTGATGATTGTTTTCCTTAGGAGGCATTCTTGCATTTGAGGGATGCTCCATAAGGGAGGGTCTTTACAAAGGACCCTGGCACCTCTCCTGAATCTCCTTTGTTGGCACACATGTTATATTTATCCTGGCACCTCCCCTGAATCTCTCTCCCTTGTTGACACACGTTATTCCTATATGTGGTCAGTTTCTTGTCTCCTTCTCTGGTATGCTGTGACATAGCCAAGAAACCCTTGCCAGAACAGTGGCATCACGCTGCTGGACTCTCCATCTATTACCATGAGCCAAACAAACCTCTTTTTTTTTTTTTCATAAAGTATTCTATGTCTCAGTTATTTTGTCATAACAATACTAAGTGGACTAATACATCAAAGCACATAGATACCAAAGCTTAAGTCAAATCACCCCTTTTCTCTTCAAATACAAGAAATTTCTCTTTTAAAAAGATCCTGGGTTCAACAGCTGAGAATGAGTACTGTCCATGCAGAGGACCTAGGTTCAGTTCCCAGCACCCACACTGGGTGGCTCACAATCACCTATAACTCAAGCTCCAGGGGATCTGATGCCCTGTGGCCTCCACAGGCACTGAATGAATGTGGTGGTGCATATACATACAGAGGGACACATATGGACATAAAATAAATATTTTAAAGCTATCCCAAAGATACCAGTGAACAATTAAACATCTAAGCTGGCTGTGGTGGTGCACATCTGTAACCCCATTACTGAGGAGGCTGAGGCTGGTAGACCATGTGTAGGAGACCAGCTTGGGTTACAAAGCAAGTTCCAGGTTAGTCTGGGCGCTGTGGCAAATTATCTCTCAAAAAAAAAAAAAGTTAAATACCTATTTGGCTAAGAGAAAAACTTCTCATGTAACATTCCCAAGAACTACTCAGTGAATGCCTGGCTACAGGATTGTAGTTTCAACAGACCTTTTTCAAATTCAGTCTACACTGACACTGTAAAAGTAACCCTGAAATGCCATTCTGCAGGAAGACTGTTTGACTTAGGCCTCCTCTCCTCTCGCTCCAGCTCACCGTGAATTGGGGTGGGAGAGGTTTGAACTGAGATTTGCAGTCATCAGATTACTGTTTGTCAGGTTGATGGGTGGCATTGTCATACAACCTCCAGCATGTGGGTCTTCTTTGACACCATCAGAGTTTGTGCTAGGACTGACAGGGTTGGCCAGCTCAGCAGCAGGTGGCTTTTTATCCTGGGACAAGGTGTGTGTGTCATCAGCTGTGCCCTGCTGGCGGTGCTCGCCTTCACACTCTGTCTTTTTCGGGTCGGGGACATCTCCTTTGCCTCCTTTGGCTTTCATTGCTTTGACTTTGGTCTCTTTGGGCCTTTTGTCTTTGTCCATTTCCTGGAATAGGTATGTTGAGAGTCTGAGTCACAGGAACATCTGCTGTCATTAGAGACTAACTAGGATGCGACTACACAGGCTGACACCAAAGCAGTGGGCAGCTCACCTTCCCATGAAGGGACGTGTTTCCGTACAGCAGCGTGTTGGTAAAAGCTGGTTTTCTCTCATCTCTCACAGTTTCATTTTCTTTAAAATTCTCTTTTGGCTTTATGAGTGAATTAACCTTTGCTTCTTGTAAGAATTTAGCTTTCAGCTCTGGTATGAATCTGTTGAATCAAACAATATTAACCAGCCATCTTCTCTATAGGGTTCATCTTAATAGAAACATTCAATCAAGCATTAAAAAAACTACATAATTATAACTGATACCAAGAATGGCACTGTTTGATTTTTTTGTGACAGAATATCACTATGTAGCCCAAGTTGGTATCAAGCAGAAAATTCTCCTGCCTCAGCCTCCTGAGTGCCAAGATGACAGGTGCCACCATACCTGGCCAAGATGGTATAAATAATTACCTAACAATAATTGTGTGCTGGCAACAGATCTTTCAGACATTTTGTTGTGGTAATCTACCAAAACTCAAATTGACATTATATTAAATGTATATCTGAAAGACAATCTAACATAAGTCTGTTTTGTAAGTTTTGGTCAGAAGCTGTCCATCTCTTTAGATGTACAGAGAGTTTGCCTCCCAGTGCTCATGTTAGGTAGCTCACAACTGTCTGTAACTCCACCTCCAGGGGATCTATTGTTCTTCTAACTTCCACAGGTACCCACACACACACATACACATAAATAAAAATAAAATAAACCCTTTAAAAGAAAATGAAGCAAATCCTTAAAAAGTACTGTTCTCATATTAAATATGGCCTCTGGTCTGAGGTGAGACTGCGTGCAGTTGTAGTATAGGGTCTTGGTCCACTGCCTACAACCCTGGGACTCTGTGATGAATGCTAGCTAGCTGCAATCACTTGCATTAAATCTTTCATGCTCGCCACCTTTTGGCCTACCATGTACCTGACTAATACCTGATGCAGTGATTCTGTTAGGTTTCTGTGAAGTTGAGCATTTTTGTTTTGCAGTGTTTTTCTATCTATTGATGCCCCTTTTAGTAAGTCTCCTAGTATACACAACACTAGGAAGAGTACACATGCTTACTTCTCAATAAATCTGTCTCTAGTGAAGTAATCATGATGCAACAGATCA
>CAJQZJ010000613.1:19493-40230 GCA_907164525.1 Lophiomys imhausi | reverse complement strand
AAAAAGAAAATTGTGACAGCTCATATTAGTGAATTAACAGCTAAACTAGGTGAATTGGAAAAAAAAGAAGCAAACACTCCCAAGAGGAGCAGAAGGCAGGAGATCATCAAACTTAGGGCTGAAATCAACAACTTAGAAACAAAAAGAACTATACAGAGAATCAATGAAACCAAGAGTTGGTTCTTGGAGAAAATCAACAAAATAGACAGACCCTTAGCAAGATTAACGAAAAGACAGAGGGAGAAAACACAAATCAACAAAATTAGAAATGAAAAGGGAGAAATAACAACAGACATTGAGGAAATCCAGAGAATATTTGGATCCTACTTTAAAAATCTATACTCCACCAAATTTGAAAACTTAACTGAAATGGAGAATTTTCTTGATAGATTACACCTACCAAAGCTAAATCAAGATCAGATAAACAGATTAAACACCCCTATAACCCCCAAGGAAATAGAAACAGTCATTAAAAATCTCCCAACCAAAAAAAGCCCCCAGATGGCTGTAGCATGGAATTCTACCTGACCTTCAAAGAGGAGCTAACACCAATACTTTTCAAACTCTTTCACAAAATAGAATCTGAAAGAACATTGCCAAACTCATGATATGAGGCCACAGTCACCCTGATTCCTAAACCACACAAAGACCCAACAAAGAAAGAGAACTTCAGACCAATCTCCCTCATGAACATAGATGTAAAAATACTTAACAAAATACTAGCAAACCGCATTCAAGAACACATCAAAAGTATTATACACCATGATCAAGTAGGCTTCATCCCAGGAATTCAGGGATGGTTCAACATACGAAAGTCTATCAACGTCATTCACCATATAAACAAGATGAAAGAAAAAAAACCACAGGATAATCTCGCTAGATGCAGAAAGAGCATTTGACAAAATCCTACACCCCTTCATGCTAAAAGTTCTGGAGAGAACGGGCATACAAGAACCATACCTAGAAATAATAAAGGCAATATACAGCAGGCCAGTGGCCAATATCAAATTAAATGGAGAGAAACTTGAAGCATTTCCTCTAAACTCAGGGACAAAACAAGGAAGTCCACTTTCACCATATCTCTTCAATATAGTACTTGAAGTTCTTGCTAGAGCAATAAGACAACTAAAGGAGATCAAGGGGATAAACATTGGAAACGAAGAAGTCAAATTATCCCTATTTGCAGATGATATGATAGTATACATAAGCGAACCCAAAAATTCCACCAGAGAACTCTTACAGCTGATAAACACCTTCAGCAAAGTGGCTGGATACAAAATTAATTCAAAAAAATTCAGAAGCCCTTCTTTATACAACAAACAAACGGGCTGAGAAAGAAATAAGGGAAGCAACCCCCTTCACAATAGCCACAAACAACATAAAATACCTGGGGGTAACTCTAACCAAGCAAGTAAAAACCCTGCACAACAAGAACTTCAAGCCCTTGAAGAAAGAAATGGAAGAGGCCTTTAGAAGATGGAAAGATCTTCCATGCTCATGGATAGATAGGATCAATATAATAAAAATGGCCATCCTACCAAAAGCAATATATAGATTCAATGCAATTCCTATCAAAATACCAACACAATTTTTTATAGACTTGGAAAGAGCTATTCTCGATTTCATATGGAACAACAAATAGCCCAGAATAGCTAAATCAATCCTGTACAATAAAAAAACATCTGGGGTATCACCATCCCAGATTTCAAGCTGTACTACAGAGCAATAGTTGTAAAAACAGCATGGTATTGGTATAGAAACAGACCAGTAGAGCAATGGAATCGAATTGAAGATCCATAAATAGACCCACACACTTATGGCCACCTAATTTTTGACAAAGAGGCCAAAACGGCACAATGGAGGAGGACAGCATCTTCAACAAATGGTGCTGGTCCAACTGGATGTCCACTTGTAAAAGAATGAAATTAGACCCATACTTATCACCTTCTACAAAACTTAAGTTCAAGTGGATCAAAGACCTTAACATAAGGCCGGTTACACTAAATCTACTAGAGGAAAAAGTGGGAGAAAACCTCTGAACGAATTGGCACAGGCAACAACTTCCTGAACAGAACACCAACAGCTCAGGACTTGAGATCAACAATCAATATATGGGATCTAATGA
The DNA here is from genome assembly GCA_907164525.1 of Lophiomys imhausi. Classification (NCBI taxonomy): domain Eukaryota; kingdom Metazoa; phylum Chordata; class Mammalia; order Rodentia; family Muridae; genus Lophiomys; species Lophiomys imhausi. The sequence continues at coordinate 38,105 of CAJQZJ010000613.1, read as the reverse complement.
AACTGAAAAGCTTCTGTAAGGCAAAAGACACTGTCATTCGAACAAAACAGCAGCCTACAGACTGGGAGAAAATCTTCACCAACCCCACATCTGACAGAGGGCTAATATCCAAAATCCACAAAGAACTCAAGAAATTAAATACCAAGAAACCAAATAATCTAATCAAAAAAAATGGGGAAAAGAGCTAAATAGAGAATTCACAAAGAAGGAATCCCTAACGGCTGAGAGACACTTGAAGAAATGCTCAACAGCCTTAATCATCAGAGAAATGCAACTCAAGACGACTCTGAGATTCCATCTCACACCTGTCAGAATGGCTAAGATCAAAAGCTCAAATGACAGTACATGCTGGCGAGGGTGTGGAGAAAGGGGTACCCTACTCCATTGCTGGTGGGAATGCAGGCTTGTGCAACCACTATGGAGGTCAGTCTGGCGATATCTTAGAAAACTTGGAATAGCTTTGCCATAGGACCCAGCATACCACTTCTGGGTATACACCCAAATGCCTCTTCACGGAATTAAAAGGAAGTTTCCTCATCTATGTTCATAGCAGCCTTATTTGTAATAGCTAGAAACTGGAAACAACCCAGATGTCCCTCAACCGAAGAATGGGTTAAAAAACTGTGGTACATCTACACAATGGAATACTATTCAGCTATCAGGAACAATGAAATTATGCAATTTGCAGCCAAATGGATGGAACTAGAAAAGCTCATCCTGAGTGAGCTAATCCAGACTCAGAAGGACGCATATGGCATCTATTCACTTATAGTAGGATTTTAGCTATATAGTAGAAGGTATCAATACTACAACTAACACACCAAAGGGAACTTGGACATAGACTTTTTATTTTTAATTTTTATTTTTTATTTATTTTTTATATATTTTTTCTAAATTTTTTCTATTTTTAGTCTTTTTTATCTATTGTCTGCTTATTGGTTTGTTTGTTTAGTAGTTCTCTCTTGCGGGCAACGAGACACTTTTCACTGATGGTACTGCTTCATAGACCCCCAATGAATGAGGAGGCTCTTGGCCCTCATACGACCTCTCAACTGAGATGAGGGACTGTTATATAAGGACACCCTACCCCAGAGAAATGGGATGGAAGGGTTAGGAGGTAAAGAAAAAAAAATGAAATGCGACGTTTCGGCCTTTTACTACTAATTGTCATAAACTGTTTAGGATAATTAAGAAATCCAAACTAATGGTTATGCAAGCTGGTCATTCTGTTAGGTACTATGACAGCCTATTATAGTTACTTGCTAAGCTAATCAGAAATAAACCTGCTAAGAGACAAGCAACATCTGCTTACCCTAATATAAGAGATAGATAGGGCCTCTTCAAAAACCTCAAGAGATCTGCAGAATATGGCATTCAAAGATGTTTTCGTAACTTTAGATTTTTTTTTTATATCAAGACATATCAACTCCTGACAGCACCCCCTATTCTCCTCCAAGTAGAAGATGAGCATCGAAGAATCTCCAGTGGGAGATGATTGAATTAGTCGTAAGCCTGTCTCTTGGTAGGAAAAGCCCCTTGCTCCAACTGTAGACAGAATGCTGTCCAAAAAGGACAAAACCTGGAAGCAGGTAAGTCGACAGCCTAGCTCTGCCAAGACAGGGTAGGTAAGTCCTTCATAACCCCTGCTCTATAATCAATGTCTGTCAGAGAAACGGGGCCAAATGACTGAAGATCGATGCTGTAATTTATGGAGAGAAAATGGGAACTGTCCAGGCAGCCACTGGTATGTCATTTCTTAGTTTGGGAAGCTGCAGGCAGGCCCTGTACTTCCTATAAAATCAGATATATTTATCCCTCTCAGGTCTCCGAGGTGGTTGAAGAACAGATAGCTAGAGTCTCATAATTAAATTTTGAGTTGTTTAGGAGTCAAGAGAGTGTTATAGATCTAAGAAGATACTTTTAAAATTGTGTTGCAAGTTAGTATGAATGTTGAGTCAGATATAGAACTTTAAACTCATGGAGATGTTTAGATAGCAGAATGTTAAAGTCAAGTACCAAATACATATGGACTGGACATTGGGAATGTACGTTAAGCCATAACCCTCATAACTCTGGCCTAATTACCTCTGTTGTACTGTATTGTATTTATTATTATAAGAGAAAGAGCCATTTGTTGGACTGAAAGGGGAAACTGTAGGGGGAAATAAGATATACCTTAAACTTAAAATAAAAAAAGGGAAGCCGGGCGGTGGTGGCGCACGCCTTTAATCCCAGCACTTGGGAGGCAGAGGCAGGCGGATCTTTGCGAGTTCAAGGCCAGCCTGGTCTACAAAGTGAGTCCAGGACAGCCAGGGCTACACAGAGAGACCTTGTCTCAAAAAACCAAAAAAAAAAAAAAAAAAGGGAAGAGGATGGGGGGTTGAGGGTGGGAGGGTCAGACTGGAGGCGGAATAGGGAGGGGACTGTGATTGAGATGTAACTTGAAGAAATAAAAAATAAAGGAAAAAAAAAGCCAGCTGTCAGGCTGGGCATGGTGGTGCACACCTTTAATCCCAGCGCTCTGGAGGCAGAGGCAGGGGGATCTCTGTGAGTTCAAGGTCAGTCTGACCTACATCGGGAGTCCAGGACAGCCAGAGCTGTTACACAGAGAAACCTTGTCTCAAAAAACCAAACAGAAAAAAAGAAAAGAAAAGAAAATCCAGCTGTAAGGCATTTCCTTGATTCGTGATCAATGGGGGAAGACTCAGCCCATTGTGGGTGGTGTCATCCCTATGCTGGGGGTCCTGGGTTCTATAAGAAAGCAGGCTGAAGCAAGCCAGCAAGCAGCACCTTCCCTTCCTCTAGGTTCTTGCCCTGTTTCACTTCCTGTCCTGACTTCCTGCAGTGATGGGCTATGATAAACCCTTTCCTCCCCAACTTGCTTTTAGTCATGGTTTGATCCCAGCAATAGTAAACCTGTGCAGGACAGCATCTGCTATATCCACCTACTTCGGTTGCACTACAGAGGGAGGAGCTTATAAGATCTCACTTAGATACCTTGACCTGTGTGTTACACACTGATGCTTTAGAGTCACAGTCCCTAGAGCAAACTTAAAACATAATAGCTGTATGTAAGATACTGAATAGCTTTGTTCACTTCTGAAATGAGCATTACCCTCAATAACTAGGTCTTTCATAACTTCATTAAATAAATCATAGGCAAATGTGTGACTTAACTTTACATCATCGAAGGCCAGTTCATCCAAAATACTTTGAAACACAATTCAAAATGCTATTAAACATATTGGGAAATGGGATTGGAATCCAAAATTTTAAGGGATCGTATAAGCAGGCATCTTAAAACCAAAATCACATTTACTTTAGAGCATCAGTATTTCTTTTTTTTTATATAAGTACTTTATTTTTTTTCTTCAAGTTACATCTCAGTCACAAACGCTTCCCTATTCCCCCTTCCTGTCCCACCCTTCCACCCTCTTCCCCCCCCAACAGCTTCCCTTTTCAATCCAACAAATGGTTCTTTCTCTTATAACAGTAAATTCTATACAAAACAGCAGAATTAAATATGCCACATTTATGAGAGTTAAATGGCCCAGTATACCTTCCCAATGTCCAGTTCATACATATTTGGCCCCTGACTTTAACCTTCTACCTTCTAACCATCTCCATGAGTTTAAAGTTCTATAACTGACTTAGTTTTCATACTAACTTGCATCACTATTATAACCATCTTCTTAGATCTAGAATGCCCTCTTGATTCCTAAACAACTCAAAATTTAGCTATGAGACTCAAGCTGTCTATTCTTCAACCACCTCAGAGAGCTGAGAAGGATAAATATATCTGATTATATAGGAAGTGCAGGGCCTGCAGCTTCCAATACTAAGAAATGACAAACCAGTGACTACCTGGACAGTTCCCATTTTCTCTCCATACATTCCAGCATCAGTCTTCAGCCTTTTGGTCCTGTTTCTCTGACAGACATTTATTGTACAGCAGGGATTATGAAGGACTAACCTACCCTGTCTTGGCAGAGCTAGGCTGTCGACTTCCCTGCTACCAAGTTTTGTCCTTTTTGGACAGCAGTCTGTCTGCAGTTGAAGCAAGGAGTTTTTACATGCCAAGAGATAGGCTTGCCACTAATTCAACATCTCACACTGGAGATTCTTCGATGATTTTCTTCTACTTGGAGTAGAATAGGGGGTGCTGTCAGGAGCTGATATGTCACGATATCAAAAAAAAAAATCTTAATTTAAGACCACATCTTTGAATGCCATATTCTGCAGATCTCTTGGGGTTTTTGAAGATGCCCTATCTATCTCTTGTATTTAGATAAGCAAATGTTGCTTGTCTCTTAACAACTTGATTACTGAGTAGCCACAACAACTCAATATCGCTAAGACCGTTCAGGTCTACACAATGCCCCAGCCAGAACCTCAGTAAAGCCTGGAAGTTCAGCTTCTGCCTACAAACTCCTTAGGACATCTAAACAGCTGAGAACAGAAGGACTGAACATAAAAGGATTGTGTTAACATTTTTAACTATTTTTCCATTTTGGTTCGGGCCCCAAACAGGTTTACGACAACCCAAATCAGCAGGAAGTCATTTTAAGAGAGCGATGTCCCATACCCAGAGGGTGGGGAGGGTGTTTCTCCGCCCCCCCCCCTTTTTGGTTATTTGAAGGACAACTGAAAACTCTGTTATTTAGAGGAAGAGATTACAAGTTGTTAAATGGTCCTGTTTAGTGGGCTTTGGAGGTTAGACCCAGGGTATTCCTTCTTTCCCTTTTCTGTGTCCTTGTTTATCTCCTATGTAGGAGCATCAGTATTTCTAAAGTACTAACAACCAAGGTCTAATATAACGCCATGGGGAAATGCTAAAATTGCAGTTATCACTTTCTCCTCTCAGGAACACTTGTTACTAGGCTAGTACTACATGGAAGCAAAATGTCACATAAATAACAGCCAATAACTATTTTGTGCACTAAAAATCACTTCTATAGAAATGCAATAGCTGACAAAATTTCCAGAAAGAAGACTTTTGTGTTTTTCTTCTTTAAAATGATACAAGACTTTACATACCAGATTCTATGTAGGCCTCTTTTTGTCTGAGTTTTTTTAATGTTAAAAAGATATCATATTTATCATAGAATATACACATACAACTATTAAAATGGGTATAAATCTCTTACACAGTACTGAAACATAGAAGGATTTTTTTTTTAGGATTTATTTATTTTATGTATGAGTGCTCTATCTGCATGTATACCTGCAGGCCAGAAGAAGATATCAGAATACATTATAGATGGTTGTGGGCCATCATATGGTTGTCAGGAATTGAACTCAGGACCTTTGGAAGAACAGTCAGTGCTCTTAACTGCTGACCCAACTCTCCAGCCCCTTCGAAAGAATTTTTTAATATAAAAGTAACCATCCAATGATGTTTTAAGTCTTCTTACTTCCACCTTCTGCCCTACCATAAAAAGGTAACACAGGTATAAAAATGCCCTCCTAGAGCTGGTATGAGATATCACTGAACAGGAGATTAATGATGAATTCTAAAATTTAAAATAACTTTTAGAATCACTGCTCCTAAACTTTATTCCTGAAAGTCTCGTAAAATTAAATGTCACTTTGTCTACAAAACACTTGAGCAATATCTTAACATGAATTACTGCCAAAGCTGTGTTACGGTATAATAAAAAACAATCCAAATTTATGACCAAAAGTTGTATGTACTTTTTAAAAACATGACCTTAAATGTTAAATATTAGAAAAACAATCAATACCTTGACACACATGGAAGAAATCTGTTCCAACAGCAGCTTGGAATTCTGCCTCATGGAGTTTCCAGTCACCTCTCTATACTAAGGAGTTAAAGAATGAGAGACTAGTAGGCAGGAAATCGCTCAAGTTGGAAAAAACAACCTGGATTACTTCACCCTCCCATAATTCACTGAAAATCACTCATTAAGCTTAAGTATAAGAACTACCAATTATTCTACCCCTTACACACTATTTTCTTAATTATTAGTTCTGAATATCATTACACTATAAAAACAAGAAACGAGAAAAAAAATCTCTGCATTAAAAAATTCAAGAGTGCTCTGTTAGTGCTTCATTTCAAACCAGCAATTATGTAATATAAAATGTCTGTTCTGGGCTGGTGAAGTGGCCTGCCCCTTTGATGACCCACATGGCAGAAGGGGACAACTGACTCTTGCTAGCCATCCTCTGACTTACACACAAGTGACTCATCCCCCAAAAGCAATTCTGAATATTTCAGATATATATGGTGGCATTTACAGTTACTTACTAGTACAGAAAGATGTACCATCCAACTAGTGTTCATCTATCAGTTATACGGATGACAAGAGCAATGTCTGAACAAGTCTGAAGTGTGTCTAAGTTACTCTGCTTTCCCTACATGCTCCTAACAGTCTCCTCTCATGCTCATAAGCAACAAAGAACCAAAGTGGAGGAAGCCTTGTGCCTAATCTAGAAGCAGAAGCTTAGTACTTGAAGTATGGGGTAGGAATTGTGGATACATTATCAAACTTATCTTAAAGCCAGAAAAAAGCATTCTGAATTATCTTAGGGCATGATCCAACATCTAAATGTAAAACGAAATCATAAAAACAGCTTTTGGTGTGCTTTACTGGCTTTTCTTGGTAGAAGTAGGTTTTTGCAAGTGAGATCTTTCAGAAACCCAACTTTGATGCTGGGAGAAAACTGTGGATCTCACTAAGTAGAAAGAGCCAAGAGTCACACCCACACACTACTTCTTTAGCAGAACAGTATCAAGAAAATAACCGAACTCATAGCGTGGCATCTAGGAAAGTGGTTCTAAAAAGACACTTAGAACTAAATAAAACAACAATAAAATATACATGTGGGTATACCAGGTCTGAGTGGCAGGAAGGACAGTTTCATTCAATGCCACACTATGTGTAGAAGTGGCCTGGGCTCAAGCCCACACCACCATAACTGCATCAAGGAAGCAGGGCTCAGTCAGCTCCTATTATTTCCGTAACTCTGCCCACAGCAAGTCATCAACAATGAAAGAAAGAAAAACTGATTGCCTAGAGGGAAAGATTTCTGACAGGAGAATGTGGAGAAAGCAGAAACTCCCTTCCCCTGAAATGCCAGGGTAGGAATTTCCACTTGGGCATGAGCATTAAACAATGAATACAATGAAATGAAAACAAATGTAAGGCTAACACATGTTTACATGCTGGTACCAAAACATTCTACCCGACCCGGATAATAGAAAATAAAGTGAACATGTCCACGAAAGGATACAACTCAAATTCAATGTCCGACATATAACAGGAGGGAAGATCTGATAATTTTATCATCTGCACAAATTCTAAAGCAGGACCATAATAATGGAAAACCTAGAAAAGAAATTCAAATCATTTACTACTTTAAATACCGCAAATGAAATGAAAGCAAACAAGTAAGTGACTATTAGTTTAATACTTTAAAGGCTTCTCAGGGAGCACAAAGAAAACACATGCAAAGAAAAATCAGTTTTAGTGTTCAGAAAACAAGAGGCCCACCCCGTCTCTTCCTCCTACCCTCCCATGAACGCACATAAGGGCTCCTGTTGTGGCTTGTATAAGATGTGCCCCCACAGTCTGGCCATTTGATGATTTGGTTTCCAGCTGCTGGCTCTGCTTGTGGAGGCTTAAGGGGGAGTCACTTCTTGGATGAGGTGGGGTTTTTTGTTTTGTTTTATTTGTTTTATTTTGTTTTGTTTTTTGCTTTCCTTACTTCATGATTGGAGTTCAAGATGTGTACCCTCAGCTTCCTGCTCCCAGTACCCATGCCTTTGTTTACCATCATAGATCTCACCCCCTAGAACTGTAAGGTCATATACACTCTTCCATAAGTTCCCTTGGTCATGCTGTTTTACCACAGCAACAGAAAGGTAACCAATACAGGGAAGAAATACCTATTTTAATCGATTTTACTTTAATTCAATGAAAAGGTGGAATCTGAAGCGTATTCTCAATAAAAGCAAAAGAAAGTCCCTATGAAAGACAGACATGGTTGGTTGCTTACAGTAAACAATACTGGGAAATGAATTCATAGGAAAAATGACATCCTTTTTTCTACGGTCCTTTCTTCAGAAAATATTAACTGCCATTTGGCATCCTGTAATTTCGGGACCTCTATATTTAACACATTCTTAAATTGGGTGTTTTAAGATGAACTTCAAAACCACATGTAAAGGACCTCTACTTGTTCTGGTTTTCATAGTAAAAAAAAAAAAAAAAACAACAACAAAACCTAACTGTACTCTTTCAATTACTATATCTTATAATTGTTTGCATTTAAAAAATAAATCTATAGATGATGCGAGAAATAACAGGCCTAATACCCAAGCAAGGCCTATGCCAAGCTCAGCATCAGAGGCTGGCCTCTCACCGCAGCTATTTGTCACAGCAACTGTGTCACATGGCACCGCCCTCATTCATAAATGAGCTGTCACTCTGCCCAAGGTTGTATCCATTCTATAACAGGTGGCCCGGTCAAGCCCTAAACCGAGGCCTATCTAGCCATCTCGCTTTTCACCGATCTCAAAAGGATCACATAAATTCCAATTCAAGTCCAATTTAGGCTCACATGACTTCATAATTACCACTCTCTCATTAAAAAAAAATACTCTATAGCAATCACCATCTCACCAACATATAGTGCGCGTCACACAATGTAACGCAAGCACTCAATTATAAGAGTTATATGACCTGTGCCAGGGACACAAACCACCATGCATATTAATGAGAGCAAGTCAAGATTCACGAGTATTTTATAGAACAAAACCGCACAAATGGATAATAGCAAGAAAAATTACATGTGCATACAATTACCTTAGGTAAAATATTCTTGTCCTTTGATGATGCTATCTTTTGGGCAAGAAAGCAGGTATTTAAATTATACGTACTAACACTCGTAGGTGGAACTCCTTTTAAACAAAATTCAGGAAAACTAAATTCAAATCCAAACTGAAAAGAAACCAAGAGAATTTAGTTACAGGTGCTATGGATAAAGATTAATATACTTTATAGGAGTAAAAATATTAATAAGAAACTAACCTTACTATAAATATAAAACATACAAATGTGATTTTTTTTTGATGCCTCAGCTCAAAGGGTAGTTTTTCCTATTAGGTACACACCGTTCTATTAACTTGAACACCAATTTTTCATATAAAGCTTCCAGTGATCCTTGGTTAGTCAGCAACAGTATTTTAACTCTGCTTCATGCAGCCCACTGGACCAAGCAATCTCCTTGGTACACATTCAATGCTGCTTCCTACCAGTCTATAAGTTATGGCCAGACAGAGCTGCCTGTGTTCTTTACTACTAGATACTTGGTACAGTGCCTTGAATGGTTTACCTTCAATGTAAGCAGGTGATGAGAAATGCAGTTACCATGGAAGTTTTGACAGTACTATTGTTAATAGTAAAGATGTGACAATAATGACAGCCAGGACTTATTGTGCCATTATTTTGTAGTCTAAATAATAGAAGTTAAGTAAACTCTATGAGTTATTATTATCATTCCTGGCTTAGAGAAAAACACAACTGTAGTCCCAAGATGTCACACAAAACTGGAACCAAGTCAGGGTTTGGATGCAGGCATTATAATTCTACAATCTACTTTTTTTTCTTTCCCTTTTTTTTTTTTTTTTTGCTTTTTGATTCAGGGTTTCTCTGTGTAGCCCTGGATGTCCAAGAACGCACACTGTAGACCAGGATGGCCTTGAACTCAGAGATCGGCCTGTGTCTCCCTCCCGAGTGCTGGGATTAAAGGCGTGGGCCACCACATCGATATTCTTAGTCACTAGAATGACTGTTGGCTGAAAGCTATGAAATGATGCCAAGTTTGAAATTCACACTGTGAACTGATGAGTGTTGAATTTCATGCAAAAGGGACAAAAGAATCACATGTGAAGAAATCCAGCATGGTCTGCCTATGTGTACGCACATGGCTTCAGAAACTTGAAAACAAAGCCCATTCTCCTAATTACACTGTCAGCTCTTTTACTTTGGCTGAATGCTGTTCCTAATAACACCATACGCCCAAAGACTGAATCTTTGTAAACGTAGGATGGGCCAGTATGTAAATCTGGATAGACTTAGGCACACTATTCTTATTGTCTTACAGGATGTTTCATTAAGCCAATAAGAAAGATAGAGAGAAAAAGTTCCAAAGAAAAACCAACAGGAATGCAAGAGCCCATTCACGATGGCATACTATCCTGAACAATCACTAAGAAATTGTCTTAATTTTCCTATCTACAAAACTTACATAAATTAATATGAATGCATATTTCAAAATAGATATAACTTATAAAAAAAACACACCTCAGAAATTTAGGACTGAAGAAATCTAAATGACTACTTTTATCACATGGCTGATACATCTAGGGTCTACTAAAACTTTTAAAATACTGTTCCAGTTAGCCAGTGTGTATATGACAGAGATCACCTAAGAATTCTATAGGTAAATGCTCCTATTACTTTCTCTGGTAGAAAATAAAGACACTAAAACAAAGTGACTTGGATAAACAACATGACTAATGTCCAGTACTGTTTTCAAAATGCCACACTATAGAACAGCCATACCTAAAACAATCACAGCAACTACTGGAATCACAACTAATTAAAATCAGATAAAAATTTAAAAATTGACCAGTAGGACAAGTCGTGGATAGTTCTCAGTAGCAATATGCAACAATATGCACTGCTATGAGCAGATGTACTGTTTATATTATTGTAGAAAACTCAACTTTGCTGCCAATCTAGAACATCTTCCTGAGGGACACTGACATTGATTTCAACTGTACCAGAAACAAAGTCCAAAGGCCTACTTTGCTGTACACAGTGGAAGCTATGAAACCGGTTACCTTTCTTTCTCGCATATGAATCTCTCCCCTCCACAGTTCCCTCGAGTCAATGGAATTTCTGAACTCCTCTAAAGGTACAACATTAGCTGAAAGGTATTCTGCAATTTTCTGACAATTCCTGCTTAAAAAAAATATTTTGATAATTAATTGATCATAATTCTTTCTTTTTAAGTTTTTAATGGCTACTTTTTAACAACAGCCTAAGAGACATAACCACAATTTTTTATTAATATGAATTATCCATTAAGGTAGTGTCTGAGGAAGGCCTGCCATATTCATACATATTCAGAGTTGTCATCCCTACTATGTAAAGAGACCTTCCTGTTAGTGGTAGCTTAACTGTGTCTCAATGTCAGTCCCTTAGCTTCAAAAACCAGACTGTCACCCTCAATGTCCTTCATGGCTCTTATAAGTTTCATGGAAACACTTGATCACAGGCAATCTTGACCCTTACCCTTCCTGCTTGGTCTGTACTTCCCTGCAGGGAGCTTGCCTTCTCTCACTTTCTTAACTCATGGGCATCTACTGCTATGCCTGGCTTAGTCAGCACTCCATTAAGTGCTTGGTCTGTTAAATGATAAATAAAATCATGAGGTTAATAAATCCAACTTGAGTACTAATTTTGGAATCAAAACTGGAGTGCACAATTGGCCGCTGCTAATGTGTCATAAATACAACTGTGTGTATTTATTTCTGCTTTGGCATGTTCCAGAGGAAGCAGACGGGACATGACAAGTCCAGCACGGCTGTCCCCCCTGGTGCTCACTAGGTACTGAAAGCCTTAAAGCACACAGTGAGTTTGGGGAGCCAGCATTCAATAGTGATTGTATGTGTTCACTGACAGGATCTATCAAAACCTTAAACAGCTTGGAAATACGCAAGGAAGAAAATCTCAGTTCCAGTAAAGGTTCAAGTCTCTAATCAGAGCACACAGAAAATTCTACCTCATCACATTAAAGTCATTTTCAAAGGCTCAGTCTATCAAAAACCGGGTAGATGGCATATGACATGTGACCAAAGGAACTTACATTTCACAATGGTTTCCTGCCATGATGACTTTTGCTGAATGCCATTCCTTCAGATGCTTCAAGGCCCCTACAGTGGGCAAGCACTCTTTCAATTTAGGAGGATCTTTGTCCGAAGGCAACAGTAGTATGTCTATCATTGCTCTACCTAGAAAAACAGAAAATACCATAATTCTTAGAACATGTTAGATCTAAAGTAGGTTAAAACAGCTAAACAACTGAATTTTAAGCTTATTTAGAAGATAAAGGAATGTTTTAAAAATAATACACGTCACCGGGCGGTGGTGGCGCACGCCTTTAATCCCAGCACTTGGGAGGCAGAGGCAGGCGGATCTTTGTGAGTTCGAGGCCAGCCTGGTCTACAAAGCGAGTCCAGGACAGCCAGAGATATTCAGAGAAACCCTGTCTCGAAAAACCAAAAAAAAAAAAAAAATAATACACGTCTTCAGGAGTTGAAAAATTATAACAGTCATCATTTGAGTTCATGCCATATTGTCTGGAAATAGCTAGGACATGCTAGAAAACAATGAACTATATCATAACTGCTTGCCAATTCTCCAGCAGTAATTACATGCATTGCTTTGCAGATCATCAATGCTATTGTACTCAATAGGGTGAAAAAAAAATCTGTGCAATTTCATTATATCCTCCTACACTTAACTTTGTTATCCAAAAGGGAATGAATGAGTATAAAGTTACAATGCTCAAATAAATCATTTCCCTTATAGGACAATAAAACATTTAGCATAACCAATTATACTAGTATCCTTAGATTCTGAGAAAGAAGGGTTACTTCACACCAGCTTAAGTGACATGAAATTATGAATTCATTGAAAGATCAGAAAAATTAAAATGAAATGAAAACCAAATAAAAAATTGATAATCAAAGGCATTTAGTTGGACAAAACTGCAACTCTATAATATTTTAGTACATATTTTAGAACTGACACATTTCAGTAAAAGAAATCTGATGGGTTAGGGCATAGCGTACCATATACAAGGCTTTGGGCTCAATCCTTGGGTGAAAAAGTTATAAAAATGTTTTTTGTAAATATATTCAGTTATTTTCTTTTTAAATTTTTTCTCTTATTTTATGTCTGAGTGTTTGCATGCATGAATGTACATTTCTGATGCATGTAGAAACCAAAAGAGGATGTTGGAGTTCTTAGAGCTGGAGTTATATATAGATGGTTCTGAGCTGCCATTTGGGCAATGGGAACTGAGCTGAGGTCCTCTGTGAGGGCAGCCACGGCCCTTAACCACTGAGTCATCTCGACAAACCCTTAGTTATTTTCTATACAGGAAAATTGGGTGATATAACAGCTTTTTGAAAATAAGAATTTTACATGAAGAAATAAAAAATAAATTTAAAAAAATCTTTGCATTACAACCATTGCTAATCAATTATTAAAAGTATAACAGTTTGCTATTAAAAAAGATAAAAAAGAATTTTACTATGTGTAAGCTTTAAGATCTTTTATAACTATCTAGCTTTAAACACCACTATATATTCAATTCTCAGAACAGTGCATGATATATAATACAAACATCAAGCATATGGTCAATACATGATATTCAATAATGAAAATATCCATAAAAAAACTGCAAAGGTATTTGTGAATACCAAACTGTACCAAATTTTACCAATGACTGAACAATACAAGAAAGAGCACATTAGAACAAAAAAAGTTTTTAAGGATAATATCATTTATCATTTCATAAAATATGCTCCCCACTTTAAGAACAAAAAAAATGGTTTCTATTTTTTTTAATGCTGAGCAAAGAGCTTCATTCTAATGTACAACATTCCACTGGTGATTTCTGCCCCATGAAAGAGTGTTATCCAAACCATCTAGGTTAAAGAAGCATGTTTTCCTAAAATTTGCAGGATGTTCTATAGAATATACTGAATTAATCACTCATTCATAAAGAGTAGAAGATACAAGTGACCAAAGCAGTTATCATATTACCAGGAGCAGGAAGTTTATCTGATAACTGATGCAAATTTTCTGCTGATTCTTCATATAAGCTATGATAAAAGAATACAGTTAGAGAAAAATACCATACATAAATATGCATATATATCACGTAATTGTAACAGGCAATAATGATCTGTGTGCCACACAGTCACATATGCTAAACACATTACCTTATTTGACTCTGCTGACAAACCCATGCACCACCAAGATTAGTACTTCTCCTTTAAATAAGTATCCTAAAATCATGTAACTCTTATGTATGAAAGTAAGAATTCAATCTGCAATTGCAAGCTCTTACACACACCCCAAAACAAGCAGCATCAACAATAATAATAACGGGAACAAAGCCCTCAAGTTATATTATATATGTTCTATATAAATAATAGACCAAACACTTTTCTGGTCTTCAAAGCAAAGTAGGTTTTAATTAAGGACACAGCTTTTCTCTGTTAGTTAAAAGTCTTCACTGAGAATTTGACATTTTGCTCAGATTCCTAAAAACTTATAGAGTTTATTCATATCGTGAAATTTTGTTCTCAAAAATTTCTTACGCAGGATAAAAGTATTTAAATCCTTTCTCATAAGGTGATATCGTCTAAAACGAAAACCTTAAAGTACTCTATGCTAAAGCGTAGTTTTCAGGCTCCCTCTTGTGGAAATGAGGCCACACATCAACTGCATTGCCTTTTCACAGTGATAAAACATGAATCCACAGGAACTTTTTAAGGCTCAATGAAGGCATCTTAAAAAGTACCTACGAGAACTTCCTTACTTGATGAATGAGTAAACAAAGCACCAGATGACCCAAGTCCCTGGCTGTGCTTCATGTAACCAAAGAGTCCTTTCCTAACTCCTACCAATTCCACAGTTCTTTTCTGGTCTACACTGCTTCCTTCCTTAGCAGGGTGACTGTTAAGCAGGAGGGTGACTAGGAAATCAGAGAGAAGGAATTCTTAAAGACTATACAATTTTTATGTTTATCATATGAACACTAAGACAAAAGCATTTCCTGTCACCTGACAAAAGTTAAAATGAACGGAATTTAACAATGAGTCAGAAATGGAACACCTTAGGAAGAAAAGATTATCATAACTCAGCACCTGGATCGCTCTCACACTCTAATAAGATGCAAGTTTACAAGTGAAGTCAGTCACATTGACACTCCGCAGAAATTCTGTGGATTACAAACAGTATCAGAAATGCTGAAGAGGATTTAAGTTAAAAAAAAAAAAATCCCACATTTCAGCCTCAGAAAGCAAAAGCAGCACAATGTGCTTTGATTTGAGTGCTAACAGCTGGCAGTAAGTAATTCCCTCAGTCAAGCTAACACAGTATCGGGCAGAATTAGCTTCAAGAAAAGAACACACAAGGGCAAACAGCATTCTAACACTTATATAAACCTAAAAAACATTATCAGCAATCACTTAGATGACAGGTCTAATCTGCCCAGTGTCTCCCAAAACTGAAATAGTAAATATTGCAGTTGAAATTCCCCTACTAGAATTGCTAAAATATTCTATCTTTTCTCTCCTGTCTCAAAACAACTAACTAATGTTAAATATCTGAAATGCAGTATAGGTTTATAAGCATACTCAGCCAAGGATAAGGATTCCCTGCTATTATTGTCATCTTCTTCAAAACATTCAGCAGCATTCTGACATTCTTCTATATTTGCTTGAAGAACTTCTTCAATTTTATCTTTTTCAGCATCAAAATGTATCTCTTGCCAGTCAGAACTACAAAACTAACAGAAGACGGTGATAAGTAATGGAGTCATGTTATCATTTATAGGGCAGACATTTCCTAACCGCTATTGCAAAGCCAACAAGTCAAAAGGTGGAGAGTGGATTCATGAAATTGTTTAGAGTAGGAAAGGCTTTCACTCATAGCTATTACCTGATAAAATCCGCATATTCCTTGCACTGCAAAGAACCATCTCCTGGAATGAGGTGTGCCACCCACTGAACAAGCTTGAAAACAAATCACACTTATTAGAAGAAAGGCAGACAATAAAAAAAGCAGTCATTGTAACAAATTACTGCTTAATGAACTATGAAATTCTGAAACATAGGCTATTGTTTTCCAAGTTATATATCTCTGGTAGAAATCCAATCTACTTAAAGGAGAAAATTACAAGTCTTCACTAATTCAAACTCCATATTTCTCAATCATCATTTGAAGTCTACTATAAAGGTGTTTTTAAAAATACAGCTACTCAATTATGAGTGACACAAATTATGGTGACACAAAACCAGTAGGCTACTAAATAATATCAATTCCCTCTCCAAAGACCATCCAGGCTTGGTTCAACCTGGCCACAGGCAGATGTCCTACTTGGAAAATGCAATACCATAAAATAAATGAGAGAGAGAGAGAGAGAGAGAGAGACAGAGAAAGAGAGAGAGAACAAACTCAAAGGTCACCCTGGAGCACATCTCAGAGGAGCTGAAAGAAATGGAGAGCTATGTACAGAAACCAGATTCAAGGCTGGAAGAGAAAAGTGTAAGTGAGCTTAATTTATGGGAGCAAGGTAAGGTGCTGAATGTCAATTGCAACTTTCTTCCAGAGAGCTCAGCAAAATACTTTGTTTCCTTATTTGGAGCCACTGAGTAATAAGTCCTTACAGGAAATAGACCATTCTACTTGCCTTCCTGTTAGGTCTTTCTTCACTTTACAAAGTTATCCCTCAAAATGATCCTAGCCTGGGCACTCCAACCCATTCCCCCTCACCAATGAAAAGCACAGGAAACATTCTCAAAGCAGTATTTCTCAATGGAGTCCTAGCTTTGCATGTTCAATGACCAATGCATCCCTTCTTCCACTTGTTTCATAAACCTCGAAAATGCTGCCTCCCTGTGATGGCCTTTTCCTCATCAGTTTTGTCACGCCCTTCAACGGCATTGCAATGGGTGTTTTGCTTTCTAACATGCCACTGAAATTATTATATTCAAAGTAACTAACAACTGACTTTTGACGAGATTATTAATTTTCAGTTTTGTTCATATTGAATCTCTCAGCATATGAGTCAGAAAAGAATCAAAGGCGGCTAATGGGACCACTTTCCCCTTAAATTATTTGGATCTGTGGCACTAATTCTTCTGGCTCCTCCTCCATGTTCTCTTAAAATTGGTGTTCTTTGAATACTGGGATTCTTTTGAGTTTTTTTTTTTTAATTTTGTTTTGTTTTATTTTTTGGGTTTTTATTTTTGTTTTTGTTTTGTCTTCCAATCATTTATAAACAACCTCATCTTTCTATACACGGACAACTTTATAACCACATCTCCAGCGCTACCCTTCTGTAGTTTGAGACACAGACACATCTGTTCAACTTTTCCGTAGTGTCTTACTTCAGTGTCTTACTAGGCTACTATCCACGTGTTCTAAACAAGTCAACAGACTTCCAAATGTGCCTCCTCTTAGTAAATGCCACTATCACAGTTAGCGAAGTCACACTGCCAATGTCATTTACGATTCCTTTCTCCTAACCTAAGCCAACTCAACATATCAAGTCAGGGAGTCTCCCTCTACTTCCCTGCCTCCATGCGGTCTGAGCCCCCACCCCTTCAGCTGATCTTCTGCAACAACTCCAATAGCTGTCACTTTCTCTACTGTGTCTAATGTGGTTTAGTACGACTAGAGTATTTCAAAGCAGATCTGTCGATGGTGGAGATGGCTCACAGATAAAGTTGGTGCCCAGCAACTGTGAGGACCATAGCTCAGACCCCCAGGACCCACATGAAAGACAGGCAGGTATGGCAGATGCCTATGGTCCCAACATTTAGAAGGCAGAGAAGGGAGGCCCCTAGAACGCACAAACATGATAACACACACTTACACATGTATACCCCACACCCACTTAAAAGAAAAACAATGAGGAAGAACATCAACAACATCTGCTCATCTTCCCTGCATTAAAACCTTTAATGGCTACTGACTACAATTAGGAAAAAGTCCAAATACCTTGATACTATTTACAAAGATGTCTGCATAACTATACCAACTTAGCTTTTCAGAACACAAACCTTTAAAAAAAAAAAAAAAAAAGTGTACCATGTCAGTTACTGACCATGTTACTACTCTCACAGTTTACCAACTGACCAATTAATGAACATCTTACTGTTCAATTTATACAGAGAAGGCAAAAGATCTAAATTTTGTTTCCTCCTGGTTTTCTGATATACACTCACTGTAGTACATTTTTCAGTGGATAACTAGAAAACATAATTGGTGAGAAAGATGAAGAACAGCAAGAAAACAGAATTATCAGTGCTGAAAGTGTAATTCAAATCTATATAAACAGATTTATAGATTAGTTACTATGGCAAACATGATAAAACAGAAAAGGATGTCTGCCCAGGGGAAAATGATGCTAGCAAAAAACTTTCACATTAAAGGAATGCAGGGATGTTTTGCAATATTGACAGCCCAAGGAACAAAACATTGGAAGCTGTTATACTAGAGTATAAGTCACCAAAGCACAGAAAAGATGCTGTATCTGTATATGCTCTATGACGGCAAAATAAGAAGTTTTTTACAAAGAGGTAAAACACTTTAATTGCAGTGTGTCTCATGTTTTAACCTAGAGAACACAGTAAAGACTACCTTTACTTCTTTTACTTTCCTAAATATTTAAAACCAACAAGTATTTTTAAAAATTTAAAATTACATTGTATGTGGGTATACACACACACACACACACACACACACACACACACACACACACACACACACACAC
>CAJQZJ010000613.1:1528-15928 GCA_907164525.1 Lophiomys imhausi | reverse complement strand
GTCTACACAGAGAAATCTTGTCTTGAAAAACAAAAACAAAACAACAACAAAAAAAATCAAATTTGGATGCCAGATGTCGTAGCGCACTTCTTTAATCCCAGCACTTGGGAGGCAGAGGCAGGCCTATCTCTGTGAGTTCAAGGCCAGCCTGGTCAACAAAGAGAGTCCAGGACAACCAGAGCTGTTACACAGTGAAACCCTGTCTTGAAAAAAACAAAAACGAAAAAAGAAAGAAAAGGAAAAAAAAAGAATTATGATTTGGGATCTGGGCAATTGGAAGACTGTTGTATAGGGAACACTGAAACTGAAGCAGATTTTAGATAGAAGAAGAGTTAGTTTCTGATATTTAATCCAAGATAACTCCTAGCCTACTGCCATTTGAAGTGCAATTCCTTTAGATTGTCCTGCTTTAGAATTTGTGCAGATGATAAAATTATCAGATCTTCCCTCCTGTTATATGTCGGACATCAAACTTGAGTTGTATCCTTTCGTGGACATGTTCACTTTATTTTCCATTATCCGGGTCGGGTAGAATGTTTTGGTACCAGCAGGTAAACATGTGTTAGCCTTACATTTGTTTTCATTTCATTGTATTCATTGTTTAATGCTTATGCCCAAGTGGAAATTCCTACCCTGGCATTTCAGGGGAAAGGAGTTTTTGCTTTCTCCACACTCTCCTGTCAGAAATCTTTCCCTCTAGGCAATCAGTTTTTCTTTCATTGTTGATGACTTGCTGTGGACAGGGTTATGGAAATAATAAGAGCTGACTGAGCCCTACTTGATGCAGTTATGGTGGTGTGGGCTTGAGCCCAGGCCACATCTACACACAGTTTGGCATTGCTTGAAACTGCCCCCCCCCCCCCGCCACTCTGTCCTGATACACCTTTAAATGTAGTTGTTACCTGTCTATAATGAGGTAAATATAGGATGTGAAAGTAAATATTTTAAAACTTTCACAGCAAGTTGACATTGCGGCAGCATTTGTATTGTTCACCAAACTTCTGCATGGGATGGAGGAAACTTGTTTTGTGCATATGCGTAGGCTAGTTTAAAGTTTAGGATAACTAATATGAAACCACAAGCTTAACAGTATTTTCTAGCATATAATCTCTGTGTATATGAATAATGAAAGCACCTGGTCAAGACCTTCCTGGAATAAAGATACTTTTCTTAGTTTGGGGACACTGAAGACATTGATTTTCTCAGATGACCTAAAGATGTCTGTGGATGGCAGGCCTGTAATACCAGATATTCTGGAGAACAAATGGGACGGCTGTAAGTTGAAGCCTTTGAGAAGCGCAGAGTGAGTTGAAGGCCAAGCTGAATAACATAGCGAGACTCTGACTGACAAGCATTAAAAGGGGGCTAGTGATGTATCTCAGTGGTGGAGTGCTTGCCTAGTGTCCCAGGTGTCAGGCATGTGTAGAGACGCTGAATCTCAGCTATACTTCTCTGTTTGTATAGTTGTGTTTAACTCTCCCAGAACTGAATTCTTGAATTATCTTGAGTTGTCGATTAGCCACCCAACTTTCTGTATAATATACCTTACTCTCTCAATGTGATAATGAGAAAAGACTTCAGAACTGGTAATGAAAGCAAAATTCATACACACAAAATTTAGTGATGGTCTGTTTTTCAAGGTAATTGTTGGCATTAATTATAGAATATGATAGCATGTAGTAATATATTTCATTGTTTCCATTTAACTAGAATTTCTTCATCTCTTTATTTTCAAGCAATGGGCCACTTTTGCTCGCATGTGGTATCTCTTAGATGGTAAGATGCAGCCCCCTGGCAAACTTGCAGCTATAGCATCAAAAAAACTTCAAGGATTACATAAACCAGTGTACCATCAGCTGAGTAAGTATTATCTTAGACCCATCATTTAGCAGCCATGGTTTACACTCCAGAATAGGAACTTCATGAAGTTTCACTGGACTGTGTTTTGTTCTTGTTGTTTTGGGTTTTTTGAATATAATTAAGTTTATTTGTTTATTCATTTTACATCCCAATCGTAGCCCTTCCCTCCCCTCACTGTACTCTGTGTAAGGGCTCCTTTCTCTGTGTATTTGAGGCTTCCATATCCTATTCTTTCTGAAAGACCTCATCGGGTACTAAACTGAATTTGATAGAAACACCATATGGACTAGGTCTTTCAGGAAAGCCCCTATTTGATGCTTTTACCAAACAGAAAATCACCAGTAGTCCTTACTTCCACTCCAGCAGTATCCTAATTTGCGCTGTAAATTGAGTTTCCCTTCTTACATACATCTCTTCTCATGGTGACATGCCTTTGAGTGGAGAGTTTTAAACAACAGCCTTGCCCGTTTTCTGAAAATCCTGCCCTGGAAAAATAGAGCTAGCTAGAGTGGGTAAGTTGCCTTTCACTCTTGAGTTACAGATTTGCTTTCTGTGTGCTATTTCTAAAATGATAAGACCATTTCCATTCTAGAAGAGTTCTGCTTGTGGGCATTTTAGTTAGACTTTGTTTTCTGAGGCTTTTTCCTGTCACATCCCAGTTTTCCTCTCACGAAAAAGTGGAAGATTCCCTAGGTCTTTGGACCTCTTCTCATTTACTAAGTGACTGATTTCTGCCTCAGATCTCTAAAGCCGTGGTGTTTGCTAATCCTGCCAAATACTTGCCTCTAGTTTTGACCTGAAGCTGCACTCCGTGTCTGGTTTCTGCTGCTCAGCATGTCCTCTCGGGTATCCAGTAGTCATCTTCAGTGAACCAAGCCAACTAAAGACATTTTACTCTTGGTTTTTCCATACACAAACCAACCTGGCCTGGTCAGTTTTCCCCATCTTAATCAATAGTCTCTTGTGTCCTTTCAGATGTTCTGGTTTGAAGCCTTCCCTACCTCTGTGTTCTGTGACTCTTCTTCTGAGTCCCCACACCCTACATAAGTATGCAGAATTTAATTCTTGCTCATACGTAGTTCCCACACAAACTAGGCCTAGTTATCTTTTCCAAAGGATGAAATAAAAGACAAAGTTGCACGTGTTCCCTATAGGACGTATTAATGTGGCTCCTGAACCTCTAACATTATTCCCACCTGTCCCTGGGCAATCCCCTAAGGCCTGCTGCTGTCTCCCTAACTGGCCTAAGAAGCACAGTTCTGCTTGGGTCCCCTTCACACTCTTCTCTGGCTACATCTTTCCCAGCTCTGTGTGGGGCACTCCTTTTGTATTTGTTTGCCAGTCATTTCTATCCTGAACAAGGCCTTCCTTCAGCCCCTTATCTGGTCGGCCATTCACCTTTTGAGCCTTTATTTTCCTTTTTTTTTCCCCAAAATAGCATTTATGTATCACTTGACATGAACACTGTGTACCTTTCTTTACTAGATTTGAATAAAAAAAAAAACAGGAATTCTAATACCTACAATAGTGGTCCACACATAGTTTGAATGTAAGAAATGTTTGTTATGTAGGTGTTTGCATTTATAAATACTAATTTCCTCTTTTCGAAGAAGAAAAGAGGACAGAGGGAAAAAAATTGTAGCTAGGGCCTTGGCATTTGAGCTGCTAGATTTCAATAGCCATGGAGCTGGAGCAAGAAATAAGTATTTCAGATGACTGAATTTAGCTGAGAGCAAATTTTGCTTATTTGTTAAGCCTATTGCTCTTCCTTCTGTAATAAACTTTCAGTAGACATTGGAATAACCCAATCTCTGAATCTGTGTGTAGACTATGAATCTTAGGATTTTTGCTGTGTTCAAGCACTTGGTGCAGTACATGCCCATACCAAATACACATCAGCAGTACCCTGTGCATGACACTTCCAAACAGATGCTTCATAAATACAGTCACGTCTTGTTGTCCTGGGAGTTTGGTTCTATAGTCACCATAACAACTGGATTACTGAATATTGTACAGCACATAAAGAGGAAATGCACGTCACAACATTTCTATCATCCACTCAATATCTAACCTTGTTTATGTGGATTTCTGTAAAGATCTTTATGTGTGTGTGTGTGTATGTATATATTTATATGTATTCTTTAACACTAAGATCTTGACCTACAACCTTATAACTCACTTATGAAATAAACTTGTCTAACACACATTATCTCTGAGCACATCACAACCTTCCTGTGCTCAGGAATATTACACAGTATTCTAGTACCAGAGTTGAGGAGTACTTTAAAGAGTGGGGGCACCTAACAAAAAATACAAATGCAAAAACTATAACAGTAAATAACTTCCAAAATGGCACTCTTTGCATTTGAGGGAAAAGAAATAGCACATTGCTTTCTGTTGCCACAGCTGGCAATCTGTGTGTCAGGCAACTCAAGTTCTAATACTTCAGGGAATTTACAACATATGAATAATGAGATCACCTGAACTTGAAAAAAAGAGCTAGCAGCTATCACTTGAAATATTTTATGTGCCTCAGAGGTAGGTGAAAAAAGTGAAAGAAGAATATGATTGTATTCCCAGTGTCCTTCAACACATCATAGTAGAGTTGAGACTAGAATTTGGGCTCCTACTTCCTCACTAGGAAATCCCCCATTGCCCCTCTGTGTGGTGGTTTCCTGTTCCCTTATTTGTTCCCTGGGAAGGTAGGCAGTAAGTAGTAGACAGCATCACTAAAGAGCTCTGGAAACAGCAGTGATGAACAGCCAGGGGTGAACTGAAACTCTACCCCAAGGGTAGCAGTTGCCAGTCCCCTCAGCAAGCGATCTCCTTGAAAGGGAGCCATTATTCCTGATGTAGCCTTTAGATGCTGCCATTCCCATGGTGCTGGGGCACCAGAGGAGCTGACGTGACTGCCTGTAGGCCATTGTTTCTTAAGAAGAGAGACTAGCTTTTCTGTGACGTTGGAAACTGGACTTTTTGAAGATTAAATTCCTGTTGCCTCACTATGTTGAACATGTTAACTCAACTCTACATCAGCAAAGCTTCTCATGACCACAAGATGTCACTGCAGTCAAATTTCTAAATCACCAGTGTTTGATAAGTGCATTCTTTTAAGAATTTATTTCCAACATTTAGTAGCTTAACAAGCAGTTATTAATTAGGTATGAGGGATTCACAATCACTATACACGTTTTTTGGAAATGAACAGCAAATGGTCAGACTTCTAATAATGACTGTAAAGTTGCCCATTAAGGTAACAGAATGTAATGAAAATAATATTTGAATTGCTTGGTTGTCAGATGGATCTTTGCAAGATATTATAGGTAATGGATTTGCCATTTATCAATGATTCAATGATTTTGTTTTATTTTTCCTCTCTCTCTCTCTCTCTCTCTCTCTCTCTCTCTCTGTGTGTGTGTGTGTGTGTGTGTGTGTGTGTGTGTGTGTGTGTGTGTGTGTGTGTGTGTGTTTTACTGGGTATTGTACCTGGGTCTCACCCATGCTAGGCTAGCACTCTGAGATTTGTTTATCACAGCCGTCACAGTCAGAGTTTATGGTAACACGATGACCTGTGGCTATAAACAGACACAAATGCCAGAAATCATGTTCATGTGAGTTTCTTGATCTTTGACCTTACAAAATTGGAAGTAAACATAAATGCCAATGCCAACTTTTATTGTTTATTACCTATTTTGAATGGCAATTTTTAAATATTTCTCATACCAACTCTTACACTGTATAAAAATCATGCTGCACTGATTGAAGGAGAGACTCAGGCTTTAGCCTCTTTCCTGTAAGTCACCATCAAAGGATACTAAGACTCTTAGGTTTGCCTTAAAAATCATTATCTTAGCCGGGCGTTGGTGGCGCACGCCTTTAATCCCAGCACTTGGGAGGCAGAGGTAGGCGGATCTCTGTGAGTTCGAGGCCAGCCTGGTCTACAAAGTGAGTCTAGGACAGCCAGAGCTGCTATACAGAGAAACCCTGTCTCGAAAAACCAAAAAAAAAAAAAAAAAATCATTATCTTAAGGTAGGGCTTAAGAGGAGAGGGGTAAAACAAGCTACTGACTAGAAGGAAATATTTGCAAAGCATACTGTTAACAAAGGACTTGGACCTAGACTATATAAAGAATTTCTAGCCGGGCGGTGGTGGCGCACGCCTTTAATCCCAGCACTTGGGAGGCAGAGGCAGGCGGATCTTTGTGAGTTCGAGGCCAGCCTGGTCTACAAAGCGAGTCCAGGACAGCCAGAGATATTCAGAGAAACCCTGTCTCGAAAAACCAAAAAAAAAAAAAAAAAAGAATTTCTAAAACAACACTAAAAAACTGTGACCAAATTAGAAAATGAACAGGGTACATGACCAGATGGCAGGTACACAAAAGTCTAATATAAGCTGTTAGGGGAAATACAAGTTAAAACCACAATAAGCTCAAAAAATGATGATAAAGAATGAAAAAAATGGAGAAACTATATTATACATTTCTTGATGTATTGATGAAAACATAAAATGATAAAATCTAAAAACTGATGTAGGAATTCTGATTTATTTACATTTGGTACATGGACAGAAACTGTACGTTATTTACTCAGACATTTAACATTGGGCCACAGAGTAGATCAGTGAGTGAAAATGCTTGCTGCATAAGTCTGGTGACCTCAGTTCAATCACTAGTGTTGGAGGGAGAGAGCCCTGTCAGGAGGGTTGTCCCCTGATCTCTGTGTGAACATCTTGGCACATGTGTACCTGCATTCACACACAGTAACAACTGAAAAAATTAAACATTTGTTTATTTCTTCAAGTTACATCTCAATCACATTCCCCTTCCTCTCCTGGTCCCACCCTCCTTCCCTCTTCCCAATTTCCATCCTGCTTTTTTTTTTAATTTAAAGTGTATCTTTTTTCCCCTCAACAGCTCCCCTTTTAGTCCAATGAAAGACTCTTTTTCTTGTAACAATAAATACAATACAAAACAATAAGAACAGTTACACAACAATTATGAAAATTATAAGGTATAACATACATTCTCAATGCCCAGTCCATACGTTTTTGGCAACTGATAATAATATTCTATTATCTATCTTGAAGAGTTTAAAGTTCTAAATCTAACTCAGTTTCCATCCTAACTTTCATTACCAACTTAAGGCATCTCCTTAGACCTAGAATATCTTTTTAATTCCTAAACAACTTAAAACTTAACTTTGAGACTATATCTATTCTTCAACCACATCAGAGACCTGTGAAGGATAAATATGTATGAATAAACAGGAAGTGCCTAAAACTTTTTAAATGACGATATGTCTATTTCATTAACAGAAATTTAGACAAAAGCAATCATACTATAATCAAGACTCCCACCTTCTATACCAGTAGTTATTTTTGCATTAGTCCATAGTTGATTTAAACACAAATATTTATTTGCGGGTCTATTTTATTTTGAAGTAGTAGGAAAGTAGTTTAAACATAAAGAGATTTGACATAACTTACTAAGAAAAAAATAACCTGCATCTTAGATATAAGAGAACTTGTTTTCATCTTATTTATTGTGTTTTAACCAATGCCCATCCAAAGAGTCCTTTTGACTTTTGTAAATTTTTAAGTGACTCTAGATGTTTTATACATATATCAAGTTTTTTTTTAATTCGCTTTTAGTAAAAAGTAAAAGATTGAATTTTTTCTTCAAGTAGGTATATCACAAAGACTCGGTAGCTTTGCATGAGCATGAGCAAATCACCTACCCTTGAAAGGCCTCAGCTGTGCAGCTGTGACGTGTCCAAAGCCAGGGTCATTTAGCATGCAGAACCATTCTCGGGAATTTCACACCCTCCTTAGTGGGTCTTCTGGTTCCCTGTCCAGCTCCTTTAATGGCCATCACTTGTCACTTTTAGGAGTTCTCAGACTTTCTCTTTTAGCCTATCAGCAGTAGTTCCTCCCTTCTCCTCTTATTCCTTTTACACTGGTAATGAAAACCCACTCACCTTCCCGCCTTTCTTTTATCCTTGATCCTAAAATATGAACCTGTCTGAAAATTTTGTGTTCAGATTCATTCTTTGCATAGAGCCTTCTCATTTGATTTTTGGAGTTTATAGTAGTTTATTAATCTATACCTACTATTTTTAGTGACATTTTAAAATATGGTTCTAGAATCTTTTGAAGTTTTTTCTTTTAGTAGTACAGTAGTGACTTAATGTTTCAGATTACCTAATGATATCATGAAATCATATTGAAATTTGCATGTTGGCATTTCAATTTGTTTTCAGATGGACACAAACTTAAAGGTGTGTTTCAAGAGGAAATTGTTACAGTGCAGCAGTATTTTGGTTTTAGGTCATCTTTCCTGTCTGATATGTTTACTGTCATCGCAAAGAGTGCCATTTTAGACTTAGCTAGTTAAATGTGGTTGGAAAATGCCTGGTGGTGGTAGTTAAGCATAAAGAAATAGTGCTCTGTTGTTCTCAAAAATGGAGAAGAATAATAACCCATTGTAATGTCTCACATATGTTTCTAATTTGCCTCTTGGAAAAACATACTTTGTGCTTTTATGTAAAAATTGTTTTTATATTTCTTGCTATTTGTAAAGGAAAATTTATATCATCTACTTAAAGGTAAATGTAATAGAAATGTTTAAATGTAAACATTTTAGCACAGAGAATTAATTATCAGTGGGAGGAGTAAGGGGAATAATAATAGTTTGCCTCTAAGGTATGTGTTGTCATTATTGTCATCTTTTAAACTTTTCTTTTACCTCCTAGTGTTGAGAGTTTTCCAACCAGCCAGCCAGCTCTTTCTGTGATTACGTAGTATATCAAATGGAACAAATGTATTCAAGGACTGTGATGTTGCACTGTGATTTTTACTTTTGAATGTGTTGGTGGCACTTTGGTAACTAAATAATCAAGCCTTTTTTTTTTCTTAAGGCTTTGATGCTTTCATACAGTCTCTGCCTTGTTTCTTTTTAAATCTAGGTGACTGTGGAGACCATGTTGTCATAATAAACACAAGACATATTGCATTTTCTGGAAACAAGTGGGAACAAAAAGTATACTCCTCGCATACTGGGTAAGAGAATGCCATTGCTAAAGAAAACAGTTTAGACATGTGGCTTTACTAATACTATTGCCCTTATTTTAAAGGAAAAGGATAGTTCTTTAAATTGGCATCTAAGGAAATACTGATTTTACTAGTGTTGCGTGTGTAGCTCAGTGAACAAATCAGTCCTCCACCTGCACAGTCAGCCTCTCTCCTTCCTGTAATTCATCTCACTGTTTGCTGCACATCTGAACACTGACATCTTACCTGAAGGTTAAGGAATGATAGTTCTCTAGCTCCCATCTTGTCTGTCACCATCTCACGTCAGTGAAGGTACTTACCGACGTATACTGAGGGTTTCCAAGGACAGTGGGACTCTTTCCTACATCTTTCCAGTGAGGCCATCTTTTACTGTAAAATAGATTTTCCTCAAGGCCACATCAGAATTGTGGTTCATAATGTTACCTGTCAGCCAAAACACCTTGGCTTGTTTCACACGTGTTCCTGTTAAGTCTCCTTCTTTATGTATGTTTTAGTTGTCTAATCCAATGGTAAGAGATTAGCTTTGCTCCATTTTAGACTTTATCTCCACCATTTTATTTTGAGATCCTGATTTTGTCATCTCTATCAGGTTAACCTGTAGTTTTAGGTGAAGGACAAAATTGACTTAAGCCTACCTCTGTACAGTCGTCCAAGTTATGTTATAAATGTGCCTCTTCCACTCTTTTTTTTAATTTTTATTCGAATGAAGTATCTATGTGGACCAAGAGTACGGTGCACAAGGAGGCCAGGAAGGCATTGGGACCCCTGGAACTGCAGTCACTCACAGGTGTAAGCTGCCTTGTGGGTGAAGGAACCAAACTGGGTCCACTGTAAGAGCAACCAGTGCTGCTAACCACTGAGCCCTGTCCCAGCTCTGACTGTCCACTTTTTTTCTTTTTTTTAATTTATTTATTTATTACTTCGGGTTACATCTCCATCATAGTGCCCTCTTTCCGCCCCTCCCAGTCCCGCCCTCCCACCCTCTACCCCCTAACCCTTCCATCCCACTCCTCTGGAGTGGAGTGTCCCTACATATCAGTCCCCCACCCCAGTTCAGCAGTCATATGAGGGCCAAGAGCCTCCTCATACACTGGGGGCCTACAAGACAGTACCACCAGTGAAAAGTGTCTCATTGACAGGTAACAAAAGTGTATGTTCATGTTCCCTTTGGTGCATTGGTTGTAGTATAGTTATCCTGTACTATATGGCTAAAATCCGATTATAAGTGAGTAGATGGCATGTACATCCTTCTGAGCCTGGGTTAGCTCACTCAGGATGAGCTTTTCTAGTTCCATTCATTTGGCTGCAGATTGCGGATTTCGTTGTTTCTCTCTCGATCAAGATCGTTCTTTCATTTCTGACTACACCTTCACCTGTGATGTCACAGTCTGTTCTTTTTCTCTGTTGCCCACGTGCATCTTAAATGCTTCAAGTAACTTTATTTTCTAAAGCTAGATCTTGTCCACTTTTCCCCATAAAATATGTTCTGGAAATCTTGATACAGTTTCACAAAAAATAAACTCACATGCATCTCTAGTAACTTCTGCTACTGGCAAATCTCTGTAAACTAAGTTCTCCAGAACAAGAAGTAATTGGGAAAGAAATGTGAAGAGTCATGAGAATGTAATGCTGCAAGTGCCTAAAGACAAGCGAGCATTTAACCAGGAAGCTGTGTCGGCCAGTGCAGCCTCAGCTGTAGTGTCTCTATAGATGGAGGGCAGCACAGCATAGCGGTGCGCTCCGCGGCCGGGCAGCCAGTGGGGTGAGGACGTCAGAGGTGCTGCCTTCTCACTGGCAGCTGGCCATTGCACCCCATCACGCGGTGTCAGCACGGTCGCTGCTGCTTCTTCCCACGGGTCGTTATTTCTTACCTTGATGCCCC
This sequence comes from Lophiomys imhausi, assembly GCA_907164525.1. Taxonomy (NCBI): domain Eukaryota; kingdom Metazoa; phylum Chordata; class Mammalia; order Rodentia; family Muridae; genus Lophiomys; species Lophiomys imhausi. The sequence continues at coordinate 5,117 of CAJQZJ010000613.1, read as the reverse complement.
TGCGTGGGCTGCGCCACTGACAGAAAGTGTCATTTCACCCTGTTCCTCAGGACTCCCATTTATCCATTGTCACTGCTAGCCTGTGGTCAATCCCAGAATGCCTTTGCTATGTTCTTGTTGCCTAGGCGATGATCACTTTTTGTTTTTTGTTTCTTTGTGTTGGATCTTCACCATACCTTGTCTATACTGCTTTCTTATCCTCTTAAATACCAAATCCCAATTATATATTCAAAACTTTGCTTTCTAGTCATAAACTTTTAATACATGTGAATTTTAGAAAATAAATAGAGTTTTTTAAAAAAGAATTAAAATTCACTTCTGATGCATGACCTGACATTTTAGGATGTCTGTAAGTTTATGTCTATGTTCTTCCCTAGTCTAAAATTCTCAAGAGAACTTTTTCATGAAAATTATTTTAGTCATTATATATCAGTGCACTGTATGATTTACTATGCTTAATTATTCTTCTATGTTTAAAATGAAAAAAAAATAGATTTTTATAGAGTTGGATAGTGTCTCTATCCATTAACTTTGTAAAATATGCAAGTTTGTTTAGAATAAACCTCTAGAAAGGAAATGAATGTCAAGAGGAGAGGAATGAATAGGTCTCTGATAGCCGTTTCCAGAGGCATGTTGTAGAATTATATCTGTAGAGGCTTTTTGATGACTGTGGCCATAATATAACATTAAAGACAGTTTAGTAACAATAAGGCTTTGCAATTTCTATGGACATCGGATTATTTTCATTTGCTTAATAGTGAAGTTTCTGCTCTTTCAAATATCACCCTTTTTTGGGGGTAGGCATTATTGATTTGTTTGGTGTTCTTTGACACAGACTTTGATGAAGCCCAGGCCTGTCTTGAGCTCATTGTGTGGCTGAACCTGACGTTGAACTATGATCCTTCTGCCTCTGCCTGAAAGTGCTGGGCATTTGGAGTATGCTGTACACCCAGGTTCCTGATCACTGTTCATGAGTGTTTAATCTATTAGGAATATTAGTCTATTGTCATGTTGTTTTGTTTTTACGAACTCTATGGGATTCTTTACTGTTACTTAATTTTTATATAATATAATTTGGCTTTTTCCGTTGAAATTCTTCTGATTTCTTATCCCAGAAAGTCCTTTCTCAACAAATAATTTATGAACATTGACTTCTCAGTTTTTTCAGTGTTGAATTACCTTGTCTAAATAAAATGTACTGAACTGTATTGACATGACTGTCCAAACTCTCATCAGGATGAGATCCTGTCATACTTACCTGTGCATCTCTAATATGAAGTAAAACAGACACTTAGAAAGTGTATGTTGCAGTCATTTATTTCAGAACTTTGGACTTTTTCCTGAAGGATCTGGAAAGCTAATGCAAATCCCAAGCAGGAAATAAGTTGAGTAATACAATATAAAATTGATTCTCACAAGTAAAAATTGATTTACACAACAGCCACAAGTTTCTGAAATATAGCATAAGGGTTATTATGCCTTAGAATTTGCCACCAGCCCAGTGTTAAAAATAGAAAGATAGTCTTTAGCATAGACATTACAAAGTAATTTTCCATGAAGGGAAAGACTATAGGAATAGATGTCTAGACGGGTGTTTCTTTTTTAAAACTGAAATTCCATGAAACAAATAAGGCGTATCAATTTGAAATAACCCATCTTTCTCAGTAAATGTTTAATATGTTTTCTTAGTTGAATTCCCAATATGTAGCTTCCTTAATCATCTTGAAATATTTTCAGAATTTCTTAAAAATAACAAATTTGGGTAATTCTAAACTTTTCTTTTAGAATCCACTGGATTCTAAAGATTCTAAGGAGTCAAATGATTCTTTTAGAATCTTTTTGTTTTTGATTTTTTCTTTTTGTAAGAACTATTTAAATTCTTTTATTTAAGGTAATAAGCCTTTAAGTCTATGTATTAGTGTCAGTTTCTTACACTTTTACAAATGCAACTTTCTCCTTTGACACATAGACTTTTGTAAAATTAGATGGGGCAGGTAACAGGTTTTATTAGACTAAGCCATATACGGACTGAAAACCAGTGTCTCACTGTTGACTGAGAACCGCTGACAGAGTGTGGTTTATAGGTCTGGATCTGGTTACCACGCTGACTCCTGCTCATTTAAGTCCAATATTTGACCTGAACTCGAGGAAATGCGTAATTTATTACCTGGAACCAGCACATAGTTACTAGTGATCCTTCACTGACTTGTAAAACAGAATAGTTACCTGTGTAATGAACTGGCCAGATTGTTGGTACTCACCTATAATCCCATTACTTAGGAAGTGGAGAATGGAAGATGAGGAGTTGAGCATCATCCTCAGCTATGTGAGGAGGTGGAAGCCAGCCTAAGCCGTGAGACCACATCTCAGTATAAAGAAAGAGAATGAACTTGACTGCAGAACCAAAATATTCTGCTACCACTTTCCCCACTTTTCACACCTAGATTGTGCACTTAGTCTAGTTTGGTAGGGAACATAAATTGTTCTGGCTCATTGCAATTTCTTTTTTTAAATAAATGAGTGGTAATCTAGGTAGAATAAATAGGTGAGAGAATGAATGAATGAATGAATGAATGAATGACAAAATATTTATGAAAATAATTATGCCAAGAAATTTTTCTGAGATAACTATCTATGAAATAGTCATAGCCACTTAAGAGAATAATATTTCAAAGAGCATCGCTTACTTATTTAATTTAGTCTTATTTGTGTGTGAAAGTGGGCATGCGCACATGCCACAGCACATTTGGAGGCCAGGGGACAATCTTGGGTGTTGATCCTCACCTCCCCCTTGGTTTGAGGCAGGGTTCCTGGTTTTTCTGTTGTATGTGGCACACTTGCTGACCGTGAGCTTTTGGATGTTCTTCTTTGTGCACCTCCATCTCCCCGAGGGGCACTAGGACTTCAGATGGCTGCTCTGCATCTGGATGTTTTATGGGGGAATTCAAGCTCATGTCCTCATTCTTGCACCACAGCACTTCCCTTGCCAAGTCACTTCCTCAACCTTCTTACTGTTTTGATTTATTGTTTGATTTTTTTTAAGGAAAGACATCCTACAGCTGGAGAGATGGCTTGGCAGTTAAAAACACTAACTTCTCTTCCAGATGACCTGGGTTCAGTTTCAGCACCCACATGATGGCTCTCAATCATCTCTAGCTCCAGTTCCAGGGCATCTGATGCCCACTCTGGCCTCCGTGGGCATCAGGCACACAATCAGGTGCATAGACATACACGCCGGCTAAATGTGCAGACACACAAAAATAATAAATAATAATGATAAAAATTTAAAAAGAAAGATGCCCTGAGGCTAGAGAGAAATCTCAGCGGTTAATAACACTTAACTGCTCTTGTGCTAAGTTCCCAGAACCCGCAAGGCAGTTGACAACTACCAGTCACACCAGTTCCAGGGAATCTTAGGCTTTCTTCTTGCTTCTTCAGGCTCCTGCATGTACACTGTGCACATAAATCCATGCAAGAATAATAAATATTTAAAGAAAGATATCCTTTTATTGTTACTTTCATTCATTTTGTGTTTGGGCAGTGTGTGTGTGTGTGTGTGTGTGTGTGTGTGTGTGTGTGTGTGTGTGTG
>CAJQZJ010000611.1:88-21999 GCA_907164525.1 Lophiomys imhausi | reverse complement strand
GAGCAAGAGGCCTGAGACATTGGTGTAAGGTTATGTCTCCTAGTAACATTAGAAACTATCCCTGAAAACGCTCGCAAATATGATTTATGACAATCCAAGTGTGATCAGAGCAGAGAGGATAAAAATGAACATGCCAAATGAAAATTCCCTTGAGGTTTCAATCCTACACAAAGTAGAGGCAACTGGGTAAACCTGAGAGTGGAAGAGGTGCTCCACCCCAGGGAAGAGCATACCAATTTGTTGTCCAGTACCAAACGATCAACCCTGAAAACATACATTCAAGTAACATTATATTGATTCAATGAGTTATATTTAGAGTTACATATGATAAATGCATATATAATACATATACACATACATATGTTTATATAGTCAAATACATAGATGCTCATAATAAAAATTAATGAAAAAAGCGGCCATGAATTTGAAGAAAAACAGGGCGGGATGAATAGGAGAGTTTGGAAGGAAAAGGAAAATATAATTAAAACACAATCTCAAAAATATACAAAAAATATAATAAATTGTTGTTGCAGGTTTTTTGGGTCGATGAATCAGCAAGGATTGCAAGTGGTCTTGAAGCACCACAGAGCTGAAACTGTATTTCACTGGCACAATGGGGTGCTCAGATCACAAAAGGCTGAAGGATTCGCTGTGCTTGATAAGACATCAGTCCCATTGAGACAAAAATCTTCTGTGACTCGTCGTAGCCAAAAGAGAAGTGATCAGCACCCAGAAGCTATTATCTGAAGGGGACAATAGTACACCCCCAAGATGAAACTATTCTCCCTCCTGGAGCTTATACTTTAGCTTTACCTCATCTAACTTTGGAGGGAATAGTGGTAACTCTTAGAAATTTTATAAGGTTGCATTTTTGTCTGTCTCACTCTATTTCCTTAAGCAGCTTGATACATATCCTTTTATGTCCCTTGTGGTGTATACTGACTAGTTTTACTTCCTTTTGACACAAGGCAGAGCCATATTAGAAGAGGAATCTGAACTGAGAAAATGCAGTCACCAGATTGGGCTGTGGAGAAGACTGTGGTGAAATTTCTTGATCAATGATTGATGTGGGAAGAACCACCTCACTGTGAGTGTCTTCCTCCCTGGGTTGGTGGTACTGGGTTCTATACAAAGCAAGCTGAGGAAAATATTGTGAGTAGTCAGTAACAAGCAGTCCTACATGTCCTCTGCATCAGTTGCTGTCTCCAGATTCCAGCCTTGAGTTCCTGCTCTTCATTCCTTAGATGATATACTAAAACTTGTAGTAAATAAAATCTTCCTCTCACCCAGATTCTTCTCCTTTTGGTCATGGTGTTTTAATTCAACAATATAAACTTTAACTGAATGAATGAAACATGATTGGGGAGTTAGATACCCTACTATAGATTAAGAACTTTTGTTTGGGTTTGTTGTATGTGCTGGCTTTGCTCTTTTCGTATGGCACAATGAGCATGTAGGTCCCTAAGAACATACTTTTAAATAGTGTTGATAAAATTATGTTTCCCTTTGCCCAAGTAAGTCACCTTGTTAGGGATATCTTTGGCCCTTTGGAGCTGAAATGGAATGGGATAGTAGAAATTTTTCAATTATCCATTCTGGAAAATCTTAAGGCCTTTATTATTTTCTCCATTTACAATGCAAATTCGACCAGGATTAAACCACATCTCCTCTGGATTTCTAGGGGCTTGTCATTAATGGCAGGCTGACTCACTCACTACAGTGTTGACATTGATAGGCTGTGATAGTTGATACTCAACTGTTAATTCACAGGATCTAGACTCTAGATTCTAGAGTCACACATGATGTTTCTGGGCACACCTGTGAGAGAAAATTTAGAATTGTTTGCCTCTAGGAAAGCTCATACAAGATTATTTTAAATGGGTGAGTTGAAGTGGGAACATCTGCTCTAAAAATGGGCAGAACCATTCCCTGCCTGGGCTTGGGTCCTGGACTGCATGGAAAAGAGAAAGCAGACCAAACACAACATTTGCCTATTACTGCTTTCTCATTATGGATATAATGTAACCAGCTGTCTCAAGATTCTGCCATCATGAATTCGTTGACACTATGCACTATAACCCAGACTTCCAGGCAAAATTAATTCTTGTGGCTTTCATTTGAGACTCCCTCAAGTGTGCCCTTTCCATCTAAGTGAGACCTAGTTAGATTTAATACATTCTTCTGTTGTTGATGGATTTTCTGTAGTGAGTAATTTTTCCTTTCACATCTCCCTAGGAAATATCTCACAACAGGGTGATATACACAAAACAAATGTAAGAAACAACAACAAGGAATACCTGTTAATCTAATAAGGTATAGGAATGTCTGAAAATGTTTTGCATGTAATACAATTTGAGTACATGAGGAAGAAAAAATAGGATGAGATGCCTCAAATTTTAAAACTTTAGGAAAAGAAAAATCTATTTAAAGGATTCAAAGAGGGAGAAGGGAAATATGGGGGAAAATCTTCACAGGTATTTTGACAAAATCATTCTGGAGATTTCTTACAACAATCAGTAACATAGTTGGGAAAAATTCATCTGGTGGAGAACTACAATTGTTCTGACATGGGAAACATGCCTTCTTTAATGTTTGTGGATTTAGAGGATAATGTAAGGGGTCAATGTATTCTGATACTCATTTTCATATCTAGGATGTTCCTTGATTATTTACTTTCAGCAGCAATAATTAAAATCCATACCTCATAAGACTAAGTGGAAAATACTTTATTTAATGAAAATCCATGAGCCACTCATTGAACTACTGAAGTAACCAACACAGGAAATATAACAGGAGGCCTACTGGCCATGCTTGGCACGGTTTTGTATCTGGAAATTTTTAGTTGGTTTCTGAAGGATGCTTCAAATCACTCCTTGTAATTTTGGATTTTCAAGTCTATGTAAGTTGGAAATTTTCTTTTAAATGTTAGAACGAAATCGGGAATACCGGGGAAGAGTGTATGAAAGGGAAATTATGCCACCTACTAGAAATAATAAGGAAGAAAGAGTTGCCATTGCCAGGGCAGTGCCAACTTTCTGGGTGTCTGGGAAGGATGGTGTGTGGAAAGATGGGGGGAAGGCAATCCCATCTTTGCGAATGATGGATAAATAATTGTACAAGATGGAAAGGAAGACAAAGCTGCTAGCAATGATGTTCAGAATCCCTGGAAGGCGGAATGGATTGCAGGTGACTCTCTTCCTGAATCTCCTCAAGTTCAGTTTCTGAAGACCAATGATGGTCAAGACTATGGCAACAACTCCAAGAAGGCTGGAGACAAGCATCAGGTGTTGGGAAACTCGGATATCCAAAGGGATGAAGGTGTCATTGTAGGTGTATTGGTAACACACTCTGTCAATGCTGGAATTGCTTTCCTGTTGGTAAAAGCAGGTTCTCCACATGCCCACTAAGGTCATGCTGGGCGTGGACTTCATGGGATCTTGAAAGTACCACAGTCGCCACTGAGGAAGGCCCATAGAGAGGCTACAAAGGAGCCATGCTAGTGTGGTTGCAGCAAAACCTCCTAGCTGCTGATTGCCACGCTTGTTGACCATTATCAGGATGGCAGGGACTTGACAACTGGAAAGAAAGACAAGACATCATGAGGAAGAGCTTTTCAAGCCTGTGAGAACGTCCCCTGTGGGAGCAGTACCAGGAGAGAAGGGTTATATTGAGTAAGGGGGCCTTTGAGCAGGAAATCTGCTACAGGGAGTAAGTTCTGATCAAACTCAGAGATGGGCTGCCTCTGTGGCAACATTTACTAGAAGGATGATAACCTACTAGAGGCAGTCCTGCTTCCTTCCCTTTACAACTACTGGTATGAGAGGCAATAGCTACCACATCAGCTTATTAAGGTCACATTTTCAAAGTCCGTTAATGCTTCAGCCAGTATGGAAAGAGTGTCAGTTTTCATAGTGACTAGTTAGTTTCTCAAGGTATGGATGACCCATATCTTCTCTGCTAGATTCTATCTGGATTAATACCATGGTTTTCTTATCAAAAATAGTGTCTTGTGTCTTGTGTGCAAGCATATCACTCATATATATATACATATATATGTATATATGTATATATATTAAATGAGCAGGTATAAATAAAACTTATGCAGATACAAATTCTCATTTCTCTAGTTTTCATCCTAGAGAACAGAATTGTATTTTTGTGATATGGTGTCTAGTGTATATTTTAGAATTTACTAATTTTAAGATAGGAATAAGTATAAAAAACTGTAGAAAGAAAGCAACTGAAGGTATAATAACTGAAATATAATCTAGAATTAAGAATAAAATATCAAAACTATACAATGACTTCAGCTAAAAAACTTTTTAATAAAAACTTCAGGTACCTGTGGTCTCTACCTCTTAGTCAGAAGAAGACTCAAGCTGGATAAAGAAACAAAACCTATCTTGGTGTGGTCTACAAAGAGGTGTTCTTACCCTTAAAGTTAGGAGGCATCTTAAATTGAAAGGATGAAAAAAGGATCCTAAGCAGATAGGAACAGCAAGCAAATATTTTTTTTTTATCCGAAACTAAGACAAAATAGACATCAAATCAAATAAACGAAAAGAGACAAAGAAAGCTACTTCAGGCATACATCATCCAACCTTTCTACCCAGCTAGTTCTCATTCACCCTTCTACAGATTCTAACCATGGCCTACCCAGACACATAGACCTCCCAACTACACCAGGTCTATTCCTGAGACCCACATTCATGCTAAGCCTACTCCAACCACCAATAACACCACCAAATATGTAAGAATATGAAAGAAAATCACCATTGCATATCATAGTTAAATACTTAATATAAATAACAAGGAAAGTGCAAAAAGCTCCATGGGAAAATAACAAAAAAAACCCTCCATCTATCAATTGCCTCCAAAAATCATATATTAGTGTAAAGATAGGAAACACCAAAAACTACAAAGATGAGACCAGCAAGTAAGCAGACTTGGCTATACTAATATCTGACAGAATAGACTTCAAACTAAAATTCATCAGAAGCAACAAGTAGAACACTTCATTCTGATTAGGGGATAACAGAACCCTAAATATATAATTTTCAAACTCTGATGTAAACAATTTCATTAAAAAATTGTGAATGGCCTAAAGACAGAGATTAATAGTAATCAATTAATAGTAGTTTATTTTATATATCAATTTCTCTAATACACGGGTAATCTAAATTTAAAAATATTGGATTAATTAAGCTCTTAACAGGTATCTACAAAATATTCCACCCAAATACCAATATATATATATATATACATATATATATATATATTCTTATTTATCAGAACATGAAAGATTGTCTAAAATATGCCACATCTTGGGACAGAAAACATGTTCGTATAAATTCAAAAAGAGCACTGGAGAGATGCCTCCGCCATTAAAAGGGTAGGCTCACAACCAAAAATACAAGTGCAAAAAGACTGAAATCAATTCTATCTGATAATACAATGAAACTTAAAATAGACAGCAAAAAAATCTCTAGTAAACACATAAGCTCATGGAGATTAACAACTCATTATTGAATGATGAATGGAGCAAACAAGAAATCAAAGAAGAAATTAAATACTTCTCTTAACTAAATGAAATTGAAACCACAATAAAAATAAAACCACTTAGACACACTGAAACCAAACTTAGGAAGGAAATTTATAACTCTAGGTGCCCATCTTAAAGAAACAAAAAAGAACAGAATTAAATAACTAATGATGCTTCTAAAACATTTAGAAAAGCAAAAGTAAAACAAATCCAAACTCAGCTGACAGGAAGAAATTACAAAGGATCAGTGCAGAAACCAGTAGAGTAGAAAGAAAGAAAAATGCGAAGATTCAGTGAATCTAAGATCTGATCTCTTGAGAAGGTGAACAAGATTGGCAGACTCGGGTCCAAATGAAAAAAGAGAGGACCTAGAAACAGAATCCAAAAAGAACAGAGGAATACTATAACAGACATTTTAAAAATCATTCAGAATATTATAAGAGAATATTTGAAAATATGTACTCCTTAAAGTTGAAAAATCTAAATGAAATGACTAAATTTCTAGATTCAGCCAAACCACCAAAGTTAAACTAAGAATACATCATGATCTTAAAACAGACTCGTAATAAGTGAAGAGATTGAAATATTAATTTAAAAATACCCCTAAACCTGGGCCAGATGGATTTACAGCAGAACTCTACTGGTCTTTCAAAGGTGGTCTATAGCCAATTCTTCTAAAACTGTTCAAAAAATAGAAACAGTAATAGCACCTTTTTCATTAGTTAATGTATTTATTATCTGATATCACTGTTCTTAGTGCTATGAACATTGCACTTAGTACTGCTTTCATTGTGTCCCATAAGTTTGAGTATGTTGTGCCTTCATTTTCATTGAATTCTAGAAAGTCTTGAATTTCTTTCGTCATTCCTCCCCTGACCCAGTGGTCACTGAGTAGAGAGCTATTCAGTTTCCATGAGTTTGTAGGCTTTCTGTTCTTTATATAATAGTGGATTACATTGATGAATTTTCATATTTTGATCCATCCCTGTATCCCTGATATGAAGACTACTTGATCATGGTGGATAATACTTTTAATGTATTCTTGGATTCGGTTTGCCAGTATTTTATAAAGTATTTTTGTATCAATGTTCATGAGGGAAATTGGTCTGAAATTCTCTTTGTTTGTTGAGTCTTCAACATTGTGTTCAAAAATACTAGTTGGAGCAATAACTCAAGAGGAAGAAGTAAAAGGGATGAAATAAAGAAGTTAAACTATTCCTAATTGCATATGACATGATACTATACATTGTGGGGGTCACAGGAATTCTACCAGAAAATTCAAGATATTGACAAATAAAGTCAGCTGTGTGAGAGAATACAGTAACAACTTGCACAAATAAATAGAATTTCTCTTTTACAAATACTGAGAAAGAGATTGTGGCCCCACTCACACTCACAATAGTGTCAAAAAAAAAAAGAAAATATCAAGAAATATGCCTAACGAAGAAAGTGAGGAACCTTTACAATGAAAACTTAAACCTCTGGAGAAAGGAATAAAAAAGAGAATAGGAAATGGAAAGACATTCCATGATCATGGATTAACATAAATAATATTGGGACTGTGGCCATTTTACCAAAAGCTTTTTACAGATTCAATCTAACTCCAATCAGTCACCATCTCATATTTCTCAGTAATAGAAAAAGAACTATCCTAAGATTCATATGGAGTCACAAAAGATCCCAGATTGCCTAAAGTATCTTCTCAAATAGAGCAATGCTGGAAGGATTACTATTCCATATCTTACAATTTACTAAAAAAGCTATAATAATGAAAATATTATGGTACAGACACAAGAAGTGACAGGTAGAACAATGGACCTAACTTTAAGACCTAATCATGAGTACTTATGACTTCAGCCATTTAATATTTGACAGAGATGTCAAAAGCATAAGCAAGAGAAAAGAATTTATCTTCAACAAATGGTGCTGGGAAAACTGGGTGTGCACATGTGGAAGAATAAAATTAAACTCATATCTGTCACCTTGCACAAAAAGTAGTATAAAATTAAACTCATATCTATCACCCTGCACAAAAAGTAGCATAAAATTAAACTCATATCCCTCACATTGTACGAAAAGTTGCTCCAATCTTGAAACACTGAAACTGCTAGAAGAAAGCATAGGCAGTACCCTACATACTATAATTTTAGGAAAGGATTATCTGACTAGGACTCAATATGTCCCTGATTGAAGGTCAACAAATGATCAGTGGAACGTCAAACAAGTAAAAACTGTTATATTACGGTTATCACTTGTTTCATTTTTCTGCAATTTGTCATATTTTGTCTTAGTGGTATTTTGATTCTTTTGATTTTTATTGGTTTTGCTTCTTCTTTCCTTTTTGAGAGACAGAGGTGGAAAAAAATGATGTTGGAGGTAGGTAGTATATGAGGAGTTGAGGAAATAAACACACATAATTAAAATATATTCTGTGAAAAATTAATAGTAAAGGAAGGAAAACAGTAAAACTGTTTCTTCACAGCTAAACTTATAACAAACAGGATGAAGAGGAACTCCACAGGCTGAGAGAGAATCTTTAATGTATATATATTTGATGCAGAATTAATATACAGAAAATATAAAGAAATCAAAAATCAAAGGCTCAAACCAGAGATAGCTCAATGATTAGGAGCAGGTTCAATTCTCAGCACCCACAAACAGCTCACAACCGTCTGTAACTCTTGTTCCAGGGGATTCGCCACTCTCACTCTGACATACATGCAGTCAACACATCAATGTACATAAAATGAAAAAAAAGCATAAAAGGTAATTTAAAAAAGAAAACATCCAAAACCCTGACCCATTCAAAAGATGAGCCTAGAAGCTGAACAGAGAGTTCACAAAGAAAGAAAAAATAGTTCAAAAAATGTCCATCATTTCTAACAATTGGGAAATGCAAATCAAAATCAGAACTACTTTAAGATTTCATCTTACCTCAGTGAGAATTCAAAGATCAGCAAGACAATAGATAAATGCTGAAGTGGCTGAAGGGAGAGTTTTCATTCACTCTTGCATAGGATTACGCACTGCTACAGTCACTATGGAAAACAATATGAACAATGCTTAAAGGGATAAAAATAAATTGATCATATGACTCAACTATACCCCCCCTTGGCATGTGCCCAATGGATAACTAAACCTAGTCCACAGACATATGCTCAGCCACATTCACTGCAGCTCTATTTACAATAGCTAGGAAATGGAAACAAACTAAATGTCCTTCAAGCAGTTATTTCTCTCTTCTTAACCCCCTAAGATAATCCAGCTTCCCCCCAGTGTAATTTTCAAAGATACTTGCATTTTGTGGCTTTCCTACTTCCACTCAATCTCTACTGATGTCTCCTCTCCTAGGCCTCCAGATGAAAACCCCCTACTTTGTCTATTTAATTCCTCCTCCCCTGGAGGACAGGAAGTCCAGCCAAATTCTCTCCACTGCTCAGTGATTGGTGTAAGCTGCACTATTTGAATATCTGGGAACAATTGATGAGTGTTGTTTACACAACATTCAGACAGGAGATTCTAAGTACAAGGATTGCAACCAGATATGGGGGGGGGGTCTACAGAAGTCAGTATTTGAATTAGACAATAACCTTATCACTACACTGCAGGTAAACTGAAGGAGATTTCCAACATAAGGTGAAGTGAACATAATGTTATAAAGAGATAAGAAATTAGAATAAGAATATTAAATAAAGAGAGGAATATGAGAGAAGACAAAAGAGGGGACTATAGGGTACAATAGCTAACACTAATGGCCATATGAAAAAACATATGGAAATCTACTCCTGTAGAAGTTTCTGGAAAAATACTTACAGTAATTTGTTAAAGAGGAAACAATGCCTCAACTATATATCTTTCATCAAAAGTTAAAGAATCAATGCCAGAAATAGATTACATTTTCTTGAGTCATTGGCAAGAAGTTTTTCATAGATATCTAAACATCACAGGTTACTGCCAAGAAGCTTGCACTCCATGACCTGATAATAAGGCCCTATTGCTGAAAACACCACTTGCTTATATCATCAAACATGGAAGCTTCACCCATACTGACTAGCATTCATTGTGCAAGAAGTTGATTTGCATGCTACCAGAAAAAAATACGTAATCATCTATATCACCCAGCTTTAAATCTTGAGCTATACAGTAGTGATCTGCTTTCAAGATATGCTGGTATAATAGTTAGACAAGTGTTAGAACACTTAGGCATATTTTTTACTGAACTGCCCCCACTCAAGGCTTAGGGATCTATGTGGAAGAGGACGTAGGAAGATTGTAACAGCCAAAGGTGATGAATGAATCCATGGTAATAGCATCTTCCATACATAACAGGGCTGATGCATACAGGGACTCACAGACTGTGACACCATATACAAGACCTTCACAAGTCCAAACCATACAAAATCGCAGCCCTGAGGAGAAGTAGACAAGGGATCTTGCCCATTACCTGGAAGATGTTTACAATTGATGTCTACTGGGAAAGGGAAAATTATTTTTCTCCAAGGAAGTGTCACTGGAAGTGTCACTCCAAGGAAGTATCAACCTCACTCCAGAACAAAGCCCATAATGAAGAGTAGTTGACCAACACAAAATTGACTTCATTTTCAGAGAAGAGAAAAGAAAAAAAGCATGGGTATTCTCTTCCAAGGTACACATCATGGAAGCTCCTTTCTACTCAGCATCCCATTACCTTCAGTGTCCATATCCTCTCAAGTTGGCATTAACAGCTAGATATGACAGCTATGTAACACAAGACCCTTTTGCAGAATCAGGATACATTACAGTGATAGCACCATGGTAATTTAGGGACTAACTCTACAGGTGATAGACTGTTTCCAACCTATAACTTAAGGAGACGATTTTTCTTTTCTTTTTTTTTTTCTTTTTTTACTGGTTAATAATTTATTTAATTTTTTCTACAAATGTCGCCCAATGTAATTTAATTAATTAATTCTACAATATGGAAAGAGCAGGCACAAGATTTATGAATGCACATCATTCAGAGATAAATGAGGTAATTCCATATAATCAGGTAATTCCATAGAACCCTTTGAAGAAGAGACGATTTTTCTACTTGTGCCAAATGTGTATGGCTTGTGTACATTACACCGCAATGCTGGTCCCAAAAGATCATCCAACATGTGATTCCACTAAAAAGGAGCTTAGTGCAGTCACATCGAGATACAGATAGCACAGTGGCACATGTAAGTGGCCAGGACACGGAAAATGTTAGATGACATTCAATGAGGACAACATTTTATTTGGGGGATATGAACAGTGGTGACATCTCCATATCTCCCTGGATGTATATTTAGTCATGAATCTACTTTCCCAGTCAGTCATAAATTGATATGCTTACTTAGCAACAGTAATTACTTATACAACAAAGATGGATGAAGCCTCTCCTTACCTTTCGTGCTGTCTCCAAGTGAATCAGTGGCCAGTTATGTGGCAGAATGTGGAGCTAGCTGAACCAGCAGTGCTGAGGGGATACAGCTCCCCTCATGGGTCTTTCAAGACTCCTTGCTGATTTCATAGATAGCTGTGTGGTAACTGCCCTGCACCAACGTTCTGAGCCCTTTATTGTGTCATCAAATTCCAACATTCACTGAGATCATCTTCCAAGTTTCAGCCATTAGTATATGAGTACAATGATACTTTTGGGGACTAACAACAAAAGGTTTTTAATTTCTTTCCCATATGTTTTTAAACAGTATTTGAAGAGCGAAGTGTGGTTGCTATTGTACCTCCCTGTTTCATAGTCAAGACTTACTTGATGGGTTTAGCTCTATCCCTTACTCTTTTTTTCTTTCTTTTGAGGCATAGTTTCTAGCCCTGTCATTGGAGGCACTGGCACTTCAGAAGAGTCATTGCCATATACAGATCCAGCTGCTAGCAGAAGTGTGTGACATCAACACACCAGAAAAATATCATGGTTAGGTCATTAGAGATGTTCAAAGCGATTCAGGGGTATAGAACAGCCAATGATATTTTACCTGGGATTAAAGGGAAAATATCCAAAATCACATGTAGAAAACTCCTTCAGTATACCACTGTAGATCATGATATTAGAGTAGTATGCAGCTAGTCCACATTATGTTGAAATGCATTGAAAGATGTGTCTCAATGCTTCTTAGTGAATATACCATTAGCTTAAACTTGGTTCTATAAAAATATAAAAAGAAAAGAAGGAAACGGAGGCAGAGCAGAATTTAAGGAAAAGAAGGGAGTGATGAAATTATTGGCAATATGGCGTTGTTTTCTTCTTTTGTTTTTGAGACAGTTTCTATCTCTTGCTGACGGCTATCCTCTCTCTGACTCCAGGGCACTAGTGTTTCTGCCATGTTCTCCTATGCTTTTGCTAAGCACTTGTATTAGTTATGTTTCTATTGCTGTGAAAAAGTACCATGACCAAGGCAACTTGTGGAAGAGATGATGCGGGCTTATCTTTCCAGATGGACAGTCCATATGGCATGGAAAACACCATTTCAGGCAACGAGGTCAGGAAACTGAGACCTCACATCTGTGTCCCAGGGAGACCAAACTGGAACTGGACAAGGCTCTGAACTCTCAGTGCCTTCTTACAGGGCATGAATGCATGAGATACTTGCCCCAGCAAGGCTCTACCTCTTAAAGGTTCCACAACCTCCCCAAAGAACACCACCATTTATGGACAGTTACTAACATATGTGAGATTGTGTGGCATGCTTCACATTTAATCCAGAACAGCACCCATAGAGAAACAACATAGTGACCATGTAACAATCTAGCTGTAGTTTTCAGTGTTCTGTAATAAGGTGACTTACCTTTGTATCCTGACTACTGGATACCTGTCACAATAGAAAGAAAAACCCAGATACATTAATGTCTTCCATTATATAAAGCAGTATGTACACTCTCAGATATCTCCTGGGTATTTGAGAAAATATTCCCTGCATGAAGGATTAATGTACTCAAAGCTTACAGGCACTGTCCGCACAAGGCCTGGGTTCCAAACACAATAACACATTCATTGATCTCACGATAGCTCATCTTCAATTATAAATAACATATCAGATTAGAAGTTCTAAGTCATTTTCTCCACTCATGCAAGCATAAAAGGAGAGGGGCTTTGCATCAGGATAGCTGATGTGGGGTTCAATGTTTTTTGTCCTTGGCCATTGGGCCTCCTTCTGGTAACAGAAGGTCACCAGATACAATATGACCAAAGTAGAGCAAGTACAATTACCTTGATTCTGGTGCACCTGCTGATCACCTGTGGCAGTCACATGGCTGTGCCCAGAAAGAAGATGAGGATCATGTAGCACAGAGCACATACTGGACTATTTATTTGACATAAAAATCCTTGTGATCCAAATAATATTTTACATTGTATGCCATTGAGACTTCATAGCTCTGACACATAGTAGTTTGAGTGACAGCTAACCAATACAATCTCTGTCCCTCATGATTGCCTGACTGTTAGTTAAGAATCTGCTACCAATTGAATCTGGTCCTTTCTCTTCCTATTTCTCTACCTCCTCCTCTTTCTGAGGTTGCAGCCGTGATTATTTCTCTGCACCTCAAAGACTTACACAGAAGAATTGGGCTTCAGTGCCGTGTTTTTCATATTGTTGTTTGGTGGGGAGGGTGCTGCCTCTCTTTTTCCTAATTCTCATGCTTACAACCAGTGTTAGAATTGTCTTTAATATAATCCCCACACGGTGTGTCATACTGATTACCCCTAGAGTTTTTTCTCGTTTGAAACTATGAATCAAGTTTGGCCTGAGTGAAATTCCCTAAAAGAATAAGGTGGTCCCCCACATACTGAACTTGACAACATGAAACTCTGTGTGTGATCACTCACTACTCACACTGCCATATAGCAAGAAGGCTCTTACCAGATGACAATATTTAGATACTTCACTTTGCAGCCTTCAGAACCATGAATTAAATAAACTTAGGTGTTGTTTTTTCATTTTGACAGATTTTGCTTTGTATCTCCGGCTAATCCTTACCTTACTATGGAGACCAGAAATCAGAACGTCAATTAATGTTACTTGATGTACATTCACAATCCCAGCATTTAGGAGACTGCTAGTAAGTCTAGAGTTTAAGTAAGTCTATGCTGTAACTAAATCTTACCTCAAATAAGTCTGGAGTTTAGGGCCAGTCTGGGTAACTCGACAGAAGCATTTCCTCAAAATGAAAATGGCCTAGAGTTTTAGATGAGCTGCAAAACACTTACCCAGTCTATATACATAAGGGTCTGGGTTTAATCTTCAATATTAACAGGAAAGAACAATAAGAGAAAAAAGACACTCAGATACAGATGGACACACCCATAACCTCAAGAGGCTGAAGCAATAGCATAATGAGTTCTATTAGATGTCACAAACACTGACACTTTCCAATTTGGCAATCAGAATTGTCACAGGACACTGTTTAAGTGTTTCATTGTGGCAAAATACAGTATATGATGGGATCTTCTGTCCTGTGAGAATGGAGAACTCTGAGTACCTATGGCTATGGAAGTTAGTTGACCCATGATCTTTTCTCTGCCAGACTCCATGCTACAATGTATGCATGTTGCTTTTCAACCTTAATGAAGGAAATGCCAAACACTGGGAAATGAGGAAAACCTGTCTTAGCTCCCCAAACCTCCATGAATGTTGGAAAACTAGTATGCCCCTTAGCTCCTCTAGATGCCTGAGACACCTAACAGATGAGTACAGGGAAAGTGGCATCCCATGTTTGTGCTATCTACCTATTTTTCCTCTATGGTGAAGGAGCTCTGAGGAGCAGCTTCTTCCATTGCTGAGATTCCTCTAGAAGTTGCTTGCCTTTGGGGAAGAGTCTCTCCATCAGATTTATAATGGTTTTGGTCTTTATGGAGAGCAACCAGCAACTTACCTTTCCCCAGGATCTCTGTGGCCATTTCATTGAATTTCAGGCCACGCCTGGTCTTCTTCTTGGTCTTACAGTAGCCAACTATGTGAGGTGCAGTCATCTCTGACATGGGCCATAGATGTTCTGAGCAAGCCAAGGCAAGGTGACTCTATGTGGTGTTTTCAGGTACACACAATAGCGTTTCTTTGATCAGCATCTTGATCTGGTCCTGCTCCAGGCAATAGTGCAGTGATGGCAGCTTTGCCACCACCCTTGTTGAAACTGCTCTCAAGCTGCTGTTTTTTGTTTGTATGTTTGTCTACCTGCAGAATTATGCTCAGACAAGAGCTTGCCTCTGAAATTGTGACTTTCACAGATTCGCACCTATAAATGTCACTGCTAGCTTCCCTTCCCACATGTCACCTTACATAAAGACCCACTGTCCAATAGGAAAGTGGAAGACAGGGCAGAGACAGGCAATTGTCCTCAACACTCTCATACATGGAACTGAGATGCCTATCTTTCCTACTGAAACTGTCATATAGACATCAGATGGAAATGTACTAAAGTTCCTTGTCTTGTCTAAAACTCACATTCTGACACAAGCAGGACTTGAACTTGTCACCATCTGATGCCAACATCCCAAATACTTAGGATAAAAGGCTTGAGTCACTGGGATGGTGTCCCATGTTGACTTTGAATTAGTCTCAGCTGATGTGTAAGTATTCCATTAAGAGACTTGTATCCAAGGGAAAGCTCTGGAGCACCCTCTGCCTGTGTATGCTAGATTCTTTTGAAAAACAGCTAGGCAGGTGGTGTTGGGACAAGTTACTGACAGACAAGTTGCCCTTTAAGGCACTGAATTAAATGTCATTTCCAAGAGGCCCCTGGCCCCTCTCTCATGTGGTGGGAGTGCAAGTTAACACCATAAAAGAACCAGGAATCATTATTCACCAGACACTGTATCTGTTACACTTTGAGCTTTGGGTTCCAGCCTAGGACCCGTGGTAGGGAAAAGTAATCACAGAACATAATACTCACCCAACAAAGTCAGAGCAGATAATGACAACAAGGAACACCTCAAACACCATAACTTCAGAAGCTTAGATCCCAGTGCAAAAACACAATCTGGATCAGCGAAGACAGTATGTCCCTTCAAGAAGACAGCAACCCAATTGCAATTGGACCTTAGAGAAATAATAATTTAGTTAAAGCACAAAACAAGAAATTCAAAATAGGAATTATGAATGTATTCAAGGATCTTAGAAGATATATGAATGCTTTAATGATGACCATGAGAATACATTTGAATGAAACAATAAAAAGATTTCAAGACAAGAAAGTAAAATTGAATAACAACTAAAAACAATCATGAAAGAAAATAGAGACTGAAATAACACTTAGAAGGTCATCCAATATTAGTGAAAAGTCTCACCAACAGATTATCCGATATAGAAGATATCTTGAAGATAGAAGAAAATTCACCAATGTAAAGAGAGTGATGTCTATCAAGATATAAGAAGCATACATAAGACCAACTAGACAGGAACAGAAAAGAAACTTCCCATAAGTAACCAAAACATAAATATTTAGAACAAAGAATAGTAAGCACTGAAAACACATAAACAATGAACAATATATAAACTGAAGAGGTTATATTTTGGAATATACATGTATATACAAATACATAAATGTATACTATGAAAATTCATGAAGAAAGAGGCCATGACTTTGAAAGAGAGTGAAGGGGGTTGTATGGGATGCTTTGTGGGGAGGAAAATGAAAGGAGAAATGGTGTTATTATATGATAATCTCAAAATCAAAAGATAAAGATAAAAAGGAAATTGGATCAAGACAAAAAATTGGATGAAAATGAAAATGCAAAATGCCCATACATATCAGATACAATAAAGCCAAGTCCATAGTACTAAGTGCCTACACACCAAAAAGAAAAACGAAAGTTCTCATATTAATAACTTAATGTCACAGTAGAAAGCTTTAGAACAATAAGAAAAAATAATACCCCAAAAGAGTAGACTAGAAAAAATAATCAAGTTCAGGGCTAAATCAAATGAAATGAAAGCAGGTGAAGAATATAAAACAAACAAGGAAATGAAGACTTGATTCTTTGAGAAAATCAACAAGATTGACAACTATTAGCCACATTAATGAGAAGACAGAGAGAGACGAGTCAAATTAGAGATGAAAGGGATGATATTATGCTTCACTATGATACCCTCAGCCTTTCCCGTTAGCAGATTTCATCCCTTTATGTCAAATGCCAATGCCCAAAAGCAACTTTCTACCAGGGACCTCCAGGGACCTCCAGGGACCAGAGCAGTCTGAGCCTCAGGAAATTTTCATTGTTTTTCTTGTTCTTCATTTTGATTACTCCAGTCTCATCCTCAGTTCAGTAAGAGTCTTGTTGCAGAACCCCTTCCTCTTACCCTACCAGCATGCCCTGGGGACTTTGAATCAACTAGCTTAGTTCTTGCCCACAGACATTTTCTGCCTTCCATCTAGTCTTCATTAGTCATTTGTGTCAGTCTCTAATCTACACAAACATTTTCTGTGAGGACCCCCCCCCAGTGGCCAACTGAGGCTGGAACTCAAGTAACAAATTCTCAATATCCTTTCTATCCTTCATTACACTAGAATTACTCTTTATCCTGTAGCAGCCTGTTTGAAGGAGTCCTTCCTGTCACTCCACCTTCACTTGCTTGGGACTCCATCTCTTTGTGAAGACCCAGTTTGCCTAGCCTTTTTATACCTGTCTCTCCAGATTTAATCTTTTTCCTACTGAAGACTGCTTAAACCTCCTCCCACCATACTTCCAATCCCTGTTGATTCCATCTCTTGGTGCAGCTCTTTCCCACAGTACCTCTCAGCCCTTTCCTGTAGCAAATGCCCTTCATTTCTTCCACCTACAGAACCACTGAAACACTCTCTACCAGGGAGCCCACAAACACGTCATCTGCCTAGGATCGAGAGTGGGAATCAACAAACAATGAAGAGAATGCCCACTCAACCACTGAAAGGCCAGATTGTGCCACTAATAAGCACCCTGATCATAATTATAACCCCAGATACCTAGACCTCAACACAAAAACACAAACAGCCAATATGATATATTTCCAGCAGAAGCCAGTTAACCTTTTTAGAGTAGAATCTGAAAAATGTAATACAGCTGAACCAGAAGACAATGACTTAAAAATACTAATTATGAATATGCTAAGGGAACATTAAGTGATATGAAAATCCCAGAATGAAGTCAGAAAAATATGGAGAGTTGAATGAAATACTGAAACCAATTCAAGACATGAAAGTAGGATAAAACAAATAAATATAATCACTAAGGAAAGCCCAAACTTAAATAAAACTAGGAATAAAAAATTTAGACTATCAAAAATTTCAGTGGTAAGCCTCACCAACATATTACAAGACATGAAAGGGAGAATCTTGGGTACTAAAGAAAAGGTAGAATAAATGGATATATCTCAGTCAAATAAAATGTTATATATACAACATAAAAAAATGCAGTGCACATCTACAATTTACAGAGAAAAAGGAAGTAGAAGAAACCCAGACTAAACATATACAAAGTATTTTTAACAAAATCATAGGAGAAAATGACTTCAACCTAAAGAGGTGCCTAATACAGTATAAGAAGTATACAGAACACTGAGTAGACAGACCAGAAAAGATATTCACCATGACATATAAGTACTACATCTTCAAAAAAAGAAGAAAATATTAAAAACCACAAAGAAATGAGATCAAGTTACATTGAAAGTGTTGCCAATTAGAATAACGGCTGTTCTCTCAATAAAGACTCTGAACCCAGAAGCACCTGGACAGATGTTCTACATGCTCCTATAGACCTCAGATGCCAGCCCAGACTACCATACTCAGAAAAGCTACCAATGACAATTGATGGAGAAAGAAAAGCTTACCACAAGAAAATCAAATGTAAGCATTATCTACTAAACAATCTAGATCTACAGACGACAATAGAAGGAAATTTTCAGTCTGAAGATATTAAGCACATTTAAGAATACACAAAGAATTAACAATCCAAGAACAGTAAATAAAAAGGAGGCAGGAATATGTGCCAAAAGATTGAGATAACAGGAAGGAATAAATACTGCTCATTGATAACTCTCAATAATAATGGTTACAATTTTGCAACACACACATACATGCACATGCACACACACACACACACACACACACACACACACACACACACAATAAATAAGAAAACAGGATGGAAACACACCTTACCATGACATCACCTTAGGGTAAAGGGATGGGAAAAGGTATCTCAAACAAAAGGACCCAAGAAGCAAACAGGTATAGCCATTTTAATATCTGTCAAGATAGATTTCAAACAAAACTGTTCAGAAGAGGTCAGGAAGGGCATTAACATAGTCATTGTCCTGACTAGATTTATGTTTACTTGACAAGCTGGAGTCATCTGAAAGGAAGGAACCTCAATTAAGAGAGAATGTCTGCATAAGATCCAGCTATAGGGCATTTTCTTAACTAATTATTCATGAGAGGGACATGCCCATTGTAGATTGTGCTGTCCCTGGGCTGGTGATCCTGGGTTCTAAACAAACAGAGCAGACTGAGAAAGCCATAATGAACAAGTCAGGAAGCAAGACCCTCAGTGGTCACTGCATTAGCTCCTGCCTCCAGATTCCTGCCCTCTTTGAGTTCCTGTCTTAGCTTCATAGTGAACAGTGACATGGAAGTATAAGCCAAATGATGCCTTTCCTCCTCAACTTGCTTTTTGTTCATGGTGCTTCATCACAGCAAAACAAACCCTAACTATAAAGTTCACTAAAGGAAAAACCTATCGGGAGGATACTGCAATTCTGAAGAATTATGCATCAAACACTAGGGCATCCAAATTCATTAAAAGTTCATAAAAGAAACACTACTACAACTAAAAATCACCTACTGATGTTGCTCTGCAGCTACTGGCATGGTTCAGGCTTTGTCTGGTACTCACCCAGGAATCTCGGGCCTTGTCAGGCATCAAGCCAGAAGTACACACTTCTTTGGTGGAAGGTCTGGCCTACATCAGTTTCTGAGCAGAAAAGGTTAAAACACAAAACAGGATCCATGCTACAAGATATTCTGGAGAGACAGGAGAAAGGAATTTCTTCACTGCCAAGTGTTACAACCCTTTGAGCTAACCAAGAAGGAGAGTTGGGCAACCCTAAATCTCTGTCATGCAGCAAAAGGTTACTGCATTTTAGCTAAGCTTCTGGCACCAGGCCAGGCAGCTTCAAAGACTCTGATGTCCTGGACCGAGCCAAGCAACTTCAGGAGTCAGACTTTGTTCTGGCAAATCTGGTATCTGCTTTGAGAACAGCCAACATCCAATCACCACAGATGAACTGTGGTGGGTTGTGTGAGAGATGTGGGAGCTTTGGAGGTAGCCACTAGTGTGATTGGCTGCAGTGCCTGGCTGGCACCATCAGTGGTTGTAAGGTGGGATCCTGTATCCTGAGCAAGCCGAGCTTAGCAGGCAGATCCAGTGATGAGTTCTTCGTGGGGGAAAAGCCCTTCCTCCCCAAGCCCAAAGTAAACAGCTGAGTCTCAGACGATCAAGGTGGAGGAATGGAGACCAAGAGAGAGTTTATTTTGTGAAAAGGCACATTGTACACCTTGGGCAGTGGGAGGGGTTTTGGACACGAAATATGCTTGTTCACTGGGGCTGGGAGTCCCAGGGATATTTTGTTTACATGCAGTGGCACAGTCCTATCATAAGAAAGGGAGCACAGTAGCCTAATTATCCCATGGGGAGCGGGGTTGGGGAAGAACTCCAGGTACATTTAGACGCATGGACAAAGATCATGGACTAAAAGCCAAGGCGCCAAGAGACCTTGTCAGCATGGGGGAGTGTTTTCAGGTCATCAGTGGGCAGGTTTCTTATCTGGAAAAAGGGTTGGCCCTGTCACTTCCCTGACAGATCTGTGACAATATTCAGATAGAGGCTGTGGGGTTTGGGTTTCCCCAGATCAGGCAGAAGAGGGAACCAAACTGAGAAAAGGGATTCCATCATTTAGCACTGAGTTCAGGGACTTTCCAGTAATACCAGACTTCAATCTTACCAACAGGGTCCAACATATTGGCCATCACACACTGAGAGTGAATGACTTCAATATACCACTCTCACCAATACACAGGTCACCCAGACAAAAATTAGAGAAATACTAGAGTTAAATGTCATTAATCAAATTGACCTAGCAGATATCTTTAGAACATTTTACCCAAAGACACAAGAATATATTTTCTTTTCAGAAGCACAAGGAATGTTCTCCAAAACTGACCACATACTTGGACACAAAGCAAGTCTCAACAGATACAAGAAGATTTGAAATAATACACTGTATCCCTACTGACCACCATGAATTAAAACTGGATATCAAGAATAACAGAAACAAATGATAGTGTACAAAGTAATGGAAACTGAACAACTCACTACTGAATGAAAAATGGGTTGGGACAGAAATCAAGAAGAAAGTGAAAACTTTTTTGAAGTAAGTAAATGAAGCTCAACATACTCAAACTTATAGGATGCAATGAAGGCAGTTCTACGAGGCAATTTCCTAGCACTAACTTCATACATCAAGAGATACTTCATATTAGTAATATAGGGGTGCATATGAAACTTGTGGAACAACAAGAAGAAGTAACAAATAAAAAGAGTAGACAACAACTCAAAACTGAAAATCAATGGAACCAAATATTATACAAAGAATCAGTGAAACAAAGATGATCCTTTCAGAATATAAATAAGGTTGACATAGCCTTAGCCAAATTCACTAAAAGGCACACAGCAAAATCTTAATTAATAAAATTAGAGATGAAAAGTAGGAAATAACAGACAATGAGGAAATCCAGAGGATCAGAAGAACATACTTTCAAAACTTGTACTCCACCAAACTAGAAATCCTAAAAGAAATGGATAAATTTCTTGATATATATAAAACCAACCAAAATTAAGTTAAAATGAAATAAATAAGTTAAATGTGCCCATAACCCCTAGTGAAATCGGAACAGAAATTAAAGGTCTGCCAACTGAAAATACGCAGGACCAGATGGATTCAGCATAGAATTCTAGCATACCTACAAAGAAAAATCAATGCCAATACTCCTCAAATTACTCTGCAAAACAGAAAGTGAAAGCACATTTCCTAATTCCTTTTAAGGGACCACTATTACCTATCTACACAGAGGTTTGGTTTGTGGGTATGAAAACCACAAAAAAAAATCCAACAACAAATGAAATTATATAACATACTTATGGGTATATAGATGCAAAGGTTCTCCAAAAAAATTTCAAACCAAATCCAAGAACACTTCAGAAAGATTATCCACCATGCTCAGGTTGAACTCATTCAAGAGATGCAGGGACTTAAATCAATAAACTCAATTTACCACATAAACAGTGATTAAGTAATAAACAAAACAAAACTATACTAAACAA
>CAJQZJ010000609.1:307076-351592 GCA_907164525.1 Lophiomys imhausi | reverse complement strand
TTCATTTTGGGAAAGTACTTATATGAAGAACAGTGTAAATCTACATACATGATCTTCAATCCTTGTTATAACTACTATCTCCATTTTACAAATAAGAAATCAGACACTTAGATAAGTTGTCTTAATCTCTAAAGTATAAGTAGGTAGTGAATGCTTGGGAAAAATAAGTTATTTGTCTAGGTTTTTCCAATTAATAAATGAAGCAAAGAAGTGCGAAATATTGTCAATTTCACACCCAGAAAAAGTTTTCTTAGTGATTAAGTGTTGTTTACTTTTTCCAAAAATATATTTATCCATATCTACAGTTTAATTTTTCATTTGTTTGCATTGAAAAATCTATAAATTAAATATTCCATTATGATTAATCTGAATTTTAACTCATAGAGACTTCATATTAATACAACTATAATTTGGGGATTTTAGAATAAAATGGAATTTTAGTTATTTTTATTTAATCCCTAAAGGATTATGAATAAACAAGTTAAGGAAGAATTTGGAACGCAAAATATAATTAAAAATTTCAATTATATATCACTACTGTAAAATATTATTAATCTTCAGAATCAAAGAGCCTTAACCACTTGTCCTTACAGACTATTCTTCCAAGGCATTCAAAGATATTTTCTTAATTTAAGATTTTTTGATATTGACACATATTAGCTCCAGAAAGCACTACCCATTCTACTCCAATGAGAGGATGAGCATCAAAGAATCTCCATTTGGAGATGGTTGCAGTAGTGGCAAGCTTGTAACTGGGCAACAGAAAGCCCTTGCTTCAACTGTAGACAGAATGCTGTCCGAAAAATATAAAACCTGTAAGCACGTAAGTCGACAGCCTAGCTCTGCCAAGACAGGGGAGGCAAGTCCTTAAATAATTCCTGCTTCACAATTAATGTATGTCAGAGAAATGGGGCCAAAAGGCTGAAGACAGATGCTCTAATGTATGGAGAGAAATTGGGGACTGTCCAGGCAGCCAATTGTTTGTCATTTCTTAGTTTTGGAAGCTGTTGGCTCTGCACTTCCTGCTTATTCAGATATATTTATCTTTCTCAGGTCTCTGAGGTGGTTGAAGACTACATATAGTTATCGTATGATAGTTAAATATTAAGTTTGTATGAGTTAAAATCATGTTCAAGGTCTAATAAGATGTTTTTAAGGTGGTAATGCAAGTTAGGATGGAAACTGTGTTAGGTATAGAACTTTAAACTCATCGAGATCGATAGTTAATAGAATAGTAATATCAGTTGCCAAATATGTTTGGACTGGACATTGGAAATGTATGTTATAATTTTCATTATTATGGCCTAATTGTTCTTATTGTTTAGTATCGTATCAATTAAAAGTGTGCCAGCCCCCAAGTACTACCATGTTTGGTTCTAACAATAGTTTCTCAACAACATTCTTGACAACTGTAAGACATAATAGGAAATCAAAAGAAAAAAGAAAAAAGAAAGATATGCTATTCTAAAAAAAAAAAAAACACTACGAAAAGAAAGAAAGAAAACATAGAAAAACATGGGGGTTAATCACAGTTTCTCAGTGCTCAGAGAAAAACATAGACTGCTGGTATTAATTTAAAAGTTACTTGTATGCAAGTGGGTGAGGGAGGTCCAATATCTGTCATGGACTTTGTTGCCTGTTAGTGGAGCACCTTACCCTAGCTGGGCTGTCATATTGGACCCCAGTGGAAGAGGAAGCTCTTAGCCCTCTTGATATCCCACCCTCCACCCTCTTACTTGCCTCCCTCCTCCCCTCAGAGTAAGAGGGTGGGAGGGTGGGACTGAGAGGGGAGGAGGGAGAGGGCTGCAACTGAGATGTAATTTTAATAAATAAAAATAAATGTTAGTTGTATGGAAATGACAGTTTAATTTTCAAATTTGAGAAATTATATGATACCAACCAAATGTTTACCTGAAATGTCTAAAAAGAGGTAGAAAGCATAAACTACTTGGGAGGCAGAGGCAGGCAGATCTCTGTGTGTCTGCTGCCAGTCTGACCTACATAATGAGTTCCAGGAGAGCCAGAACTGCATAGTGAAGTTTTTATCTGTACCAATTATCTTTGAAATATAACAGTTTTCCTGGAATAATCATATAGAATTAGCTTTTATGAATGCTTTTATGAATGGTCCAAAACATTATACTATAAAAGGCAATGTATTATATATACAAATAATATATATATTATATGCATACTAAAAATAAATACTAAAGGTGAAAAAAAGTGGTGACAGCCAGATGTGTTGGCACACATCTTTAATCCCAACACTAGAATGGCAGAGGCAAGCAGATCTCTGTGATTTCTGTGAGTTTGAGGCCAGCCTGGTCTATATAGAGAGTTCCAGGACACCCAGGGCTATACAGTGAAATCCTGTCTCAAAAAACCAAAAGAATGAAGAGAGAGAGAACACATCTTAGCAGGGTGTGGTGGCTCACACCTTTAATCCTAGCACTAGGGAAGCAGTGGCAGGCATGAGTTCAAGACTAGCCTGGTCTACAGAGTATGTCCAGTACAGTCATAGATACACAGAGAAACCATGTATCAAAAAAGAAAAGAGAAACAAACTGTGCCTGACAAAACAAATTTTTATGAAAACATCTGAGCCACACAATAAAAATTTCTAAAAATAATCCAGCCTGGAGAACTGTGTTCTTTCAGTGGTAAATAAAGCATTAAGAGCCTTCTAGGGACCATGATGTGAATGCCAAGTATGACAAAGAGAATAAATGTCCATGGTGAAACAAGTATCATACCAAATTTTAGGTATGTACCTAATTAGCCAACATATATTTACTATTCTTTCTTCAAGAATGTGGAATTTGCGGTTCAATTTCCTTAAAGACACTTGTTCCATATGATACAGCTAGTAAGAAAGGCATTGAGGTCAGTGTTTGGATGTGCCTAAGGGCAATGTTATTTCTATGACACCATCCTGCCTCCCATCTGCAGAAAAATCACCAGTCATGTAAAAAACAGGCTGCATTAAAATGGATTACAGGACACGGGTTCATTTTTCCTGAATGATTGGATATATATTCTTTGTAGTCACAACACTTAAGGGCCTTTGGTTTTCAGCTATTTCAAATGACAGACATTTTTTCTTGATGACTCAGGAAATTTATTATGCAATATACACATTTAAAATAATAGCAACTCTTCCAAATGTGTGAGCTTATACGACAAAACATATTTACCTGGAGCTTTGCCATGGTTAATAATACTTATATCTTTACAATGTACTTTACTATTGGCAACTACTGTGCCAAAATCAACAAGTGGCACTATTTCCAGTTGACAGGTTGGAATCAACCTAAGGTAGAAGTAAAGAAGCACACAAATTATGTTTAACAATTAGTAACATCGTCATAGTTAGTTCCATGGGAATACACACACACACACACACACACACACACTTGTACATTTTTAACTCCTAAAAGTCCATTTCATATCAAAAGTCTCTATTTATACATCTATTGATAACACTGTTGTCAATAAGGGAAGTTATGAAATCAGGTGCATAATCTGTAATGCAACCAACATGTAAAAAGGAAATGGGACTTTCCATATAAGCATAATTTGACAGACATTTATCTCAATTTAATGTTACTCTAGCATACTTGAAATTCCTTTTGAGAATTTCCATGTAAGTTCATTAAATGTTTTGAAATTTATTGAAAATGAGAAACTGACTTTAGTACATTGGCATAAAAATTTGATAAATGAAAGAAAACCGGAAACTGTAACATAACATTTGGGGAATATTATAGTTACTTTCTGTTGCTATGAAAAAACAAACACTGACCAAAACTAGATTAGTGAGGAAAGGATTTATTTGTCTTATGAATCCAGATCACAGTTCATCATTGAAGGCAGCCAAGTAGGAACTCAAGCAAGAGCAGAGGCAGGGAGCGCACAGGGACACTTCTTCCTGAATTGTTCTGTAGGACTTGTTCAGCTTGCTTTCTTAAACACCCAATGACCATCAGGCCATGGAAGGCACAGTCCACAGTGGACTGGGCCATCCCACACCAAAAATTAAACTAGAAAATCCTCCCACAGACTATAGGATAATAAAGAATCTCAATTGAGGGCCTTTCTTCACAGCAGACTCTCTCTTATAGTAAGATGACCAAAACAAGCACAGAATATAAAACAAGGAAGGAATTTGATGTGCTACATGTATCTTTAATGTGTTCACTGCAGCATATATGTAGTGTGTATTTTCAGATATCTTTTAAAACTTCATTGTCATCATAGAGCAAATCTCATCACATATTTATTTTATATTTATATTATAAGCTCTACTTTACAAAATATTTTTAAATTGTTAGTACAGTTTAATAATAACACAATTATTATAAGAGATGTTAAAGATTACATACCCAATTAGAGGAACATCTAGTACTTTATTTCCTACAGAAATAAGCAAGTGATCAAACGTGTCTTCGTTTTTATTAGGATGATATTCAACCATTGCTTTCATCTGAAGGCCAGAAGCAAGTTCCTTATCAAGACTTGTCAACAACAGTTTGAACTTTTGTGGATAAAAGATAAAATAGACACTATTAGTTCCTTATAAAGAATTATTATGTGCAACTGTAGTTAGGGACTGTGAATTTTTATCAAGCATAGTTCTTATTCCCACCTAAGAGAAAAAGAAAACTTCCTAAAACTTTAAACTGATACAGTTTGCCCTAATAGAGTTCCATATAGGCCCCCAGTGCAAGAGGAAACTCTAAACACTTATATGACTGCTGAACTGAGGGGAACTGACATGTAGGGGCAACTCACTCAGGAGGAGTAAGATAGGTGGGCGAGGCAGGGAGGGTGGGACTGCGAGGGTGGACAGAGGAGACTGTGATGAAGATGTAACTTAAAGTAATAAATAAATAAACAAACAAAACTGATAAGTGATAATTGTATGTATTTATTGGGAATGTTGAGTAGGTCTATACTAAAACACCCCTTTTAATTCCTAGTCCTTTAGGAGTAGAGATGTGTCTATTTCACAATAGATGCCCAAAAAATACTTAAAGTATGACACAAAACTTTCCACTAATGCCTCAATTAGCAATTCCTAAAGGAATCAAGAACTTTGTGTAAAATATCAATTAACAACACCTCAAAAAATTGGTCTTCTAGGTTTTTTTAATTAATTAATTTATTTTTTCTTCAAGTTACATCTCAATCGCAATCCCCTCCCTACTCTCCCCTCCAGTCCCATCCTTCCACGCTCTTCGGCCTCAACCCACCCATCCCCATCCTTTTTTTTAAGTTTAAGATATATCTTTTTCCCCCAACAGCTCCCCCTTTCAGTTAAATAAATGGCTCTTTCTCTTATAATAATAACTACAATTCACAACAAGAGGTAATTAGGCCACAATTATGAGACTTATATGACTTCGCATACATTCCCATTGTCCAGTCCATATGTATTTGGCACTTTAACATTCTATATCTAACTGTCTCCATGAGTTTAAAGTTCTCCCTTTCCCTTCCTCTTCCTTCCTCCCTCCCTTTCTTGTCCTTCCTCCCCTTCACTACCTGTTTTCCCCCACCTCTCACTTGCTTGCTCGTCCTTCTTCCCTCTTTCCCTCCCTTTCTCCCTTCCTCTCTTCTTTCTCCTGTTCCTTCCTTCAGTCTCTTCCTCTCTCTCTCCCTCCTTTCCAGGTCTTCTTTTGTGTCTCTCTCCTTCCTCTCCCCTTCTCTCCTGTCCGTGCCCAACTCCTTTTCTCCCTCACTCTCTCTTCTCCTCTCCCTCTCCCTCACATTCCTTCCTCCTCTCTCCCTCTTCCCCTCTCTTTCCTTTGTTCTTTCCCCCTTCTTGGAGACTACATCTCAGCAAATACAATTCCTCCAACAATTCCTCAGAAGTCTAGATTTTGATCTTTGGGCCAAAGGAATGCTCAAGTGCTGAGGCTACCCAGAAGTTTTCAGTACCTGTGGCCTTGCTGGCTCTTGAAACCTGATCTTCTGGTTCCAACGGCCCAAATTGTGTACAATCAGTGGGAGGCGGTACACTTTTCCAGATACCGCATCCTGGAACTTCAGCTCCGAAGGGATTACCTGCAGCTGAACTTCCTTCTTGGGGGTATCTACATCCTGAGGGGCTAGTAAGCCCCGCTCTGTGTCCATTTCAGCCCTCTAGGTAGCCCGCAGCCACGTGTCCGCACTGGCTAGGACAACAGAAGTCGCTAGGAGACAAGCACTAGGCTACCGTTATTGTGACTCAGCACGCGCACTAGCCCTCCCCCTAGCGCTTGCCACGCCTTTCTCTCAGAGAAGTGCCCTGCGCGTGACCCGCCACTCCCACGCCCCGCCACGTGGCCACGTGGATCTGCAGTTAGCTCTATACCTAAAAATGGAGCTTATCCCACCCCCACTCCAGCTACTCACGCTTCCGCTTGAGCAGTAGCTCTATCTTCAATGGCATTGCCTAAGGCAGGAACAGAATGAAGAACTGGGTGGCAAGTGGCAAGCTCACCAGATTTGACTGACATGGATGATTTTAATAAGGAGGACAGCATCAGTGGCCTTTAGACCAGCATTTCTGTGTTTTCTATATTAAACTATTGGATTAATATAATAATGTATCAATGGAGATGAGTATATAACCTAGTCTATTCATTTTGTGCAATAAGATCTTTATGACTTTAATGAAAATATATTTTTTCTTTCTTTTTTTTACCCCCAATGCTAGGGAATAAATCTAATATCTTGAGGATGCTAGCATTCTACAAATGAACTACATCCTCAAACCATATATCATTATATTTTGAAAAAATTAAAAATACACATGATATAAAAGTAACTCTGTGGTTTATTGTTGAATACAGATAATATTTCTATGTATCTGGAACAATTCCCAAGAATCTGTACTTGCAAGTTCCTAGAGGATTCCAGTGCTGGTGGTCAATGGACTATACACTGATTATAGATAGACGCTAGGCTTTAGAAATTGAATTAGCTAACTGAAGAGTAACTTTTGAGGTTATTGCTTAAGGTACACTAATGAAACATCTTCATTGTGAGATGAAGATATTTCACACAAACACAGATTTACTTTGTTCTATCGTCCTTGTTCATTTCATTTGTTCTTTGTTACTGGACTCTCAATCTGCCAGCTAAAATGTTATCTTTAACAGCTGTATAACTTTTAAAAAGCCTGTCCCCTGATATTTTTACAGGACTGTTAGAAATTCGCCTTCTCTGTGCCTTCCCTCAATTTTGGGGGGGCCCGATGAGCAGTATGAATGGAGGGTGCTTCCCCAGGGTATGGCCAATAGCCCAGCCTTTTGCCAAAATTATGTTCAGGCCCTCCTTAAACCTGTTCAACAACTGAAAGATATTACATTGTACATTTATATGGATGATATCCTCCTTTGTTCCTCTTCCCCAGAAACACTGGGGAAGGCATACACAGTTTTACAAAGATGTTAAACTGAGGGAGGCTTACATATTTCCTCTGATAAGGTTCAGACTCTCCCCTCTTTCAAATATTGGGGCCACAGTTGTCCATGGAGGATGTGAGTCTCTTAAAGCCCCAGCTCCATATTTCAGACTCTTACACCTCAACAGGCCTCCAGAGGGTTTTAGGGGAGATCAATTGGCTTCAAGCCTGGATACCTGTGTCCATGACACAGTTGTTATCCCTCTTTGAGTTCCTAAAGGATAGACAACCCACAGACATCAAAACTTTGGGGCCTGCCCATAAGGCTCCCTTTCAAGTTGTTTAAAAGGCTCTTGGCAAAGCTGAACTAGCTCAATATGAGCCTCATGAGGACCTTCAGCTATGGATCCTGCCCAGTGTTACTCTGCTTATTTCTGTGATTGTTCAGAGGGGTCAACAATAATAATGGGTTCATGCTGCTTTGGGAGGTGCACCCAGGGTCTATGCCTCATTGGACCAGGTAGCTGATTTAATATTGAAGGCTAGGGACATCATGCTGCACCATTATGAGCATGACCCAGACAGGATTGTAGTTCCTTATCGATTGGCAGACTTTGAGTGGGGTCAAAGAAATAATGACATACTGGTCCTATCTCTTGAGGGATTTCTTGGAAAAGTAGATTGCCATTATTGGTCATATAAATGGGTTGCTTCCTTTAAAAACCTGGATTGTAGGACTCCTCAATTATTCAAATTTAATCCAATTATGGGGGCCCTCAATGTGTTAATGGATGGGGTTAAAAGGGGGAAGTTGTGGTCATATTTCAGGATGGTAACTCAAAGATATATACACATCCCTGTGAGGGTTCAACTCAGTTTAAAGAAGTGTTTGCAGTTGTCCTTCCTAGCTTTATCCAACATCCCTCAATCTATGAACTTGTTTTCTGACAGCCAATATGTGGTAAATTTGTTTCTTCACCTGCCTCAATCCTATATAAAGTTGGATAGTAATCCCATCACCCCCTTAATGATTCAAACATGAACATTACTGCTTGACAGGGTAAATGTTATATATGTACAACATCTCAGAGGCTATCAAGGACTACCTGGCCTGATGTTGTAAGGAAACCACCTTGCTGATGAGAAAGTTTCATCTAGGGTCCAGGTTGCTACTCTGCAAGATGCACATAGTCTTCATGATCTAACCCACCTTAATTGGAGAGGGCTTCACAAAAGATTTTCCCAGATCCTGACTGGAGTTTTAAAAAAGATTGTTCATACTTATAAATCCTGCCTATCTTTTCTACAAGTTCCTCCTTTACAACCGATGGGAGTAAATCCTCATGACTTAAAACCTAATACACTATGGCAAACTGATGTGACATACTATGCTCCATTTGGAAAACTTAAATACATAATTTTCTCTATTGATACTTTCTCTCACTCCTGTTGGACCACTGCCCATATGCTCAAAAAGGCTAACCGTGCACAGAACCATTTTTTTTTACAGTGTTTTGCCACATTAGGCCTACCTCATCAGGTAAAAACAGATAATGGATCATGCTTTGTTAGCAGGGCCCTTCAAAATTTCTTTTGCCAGTGGCAGATTAAACATACTACAGGAATTCCTCATAATTCTAGGGGACAGGCAATCATTGAGAGACATCATCAAAACTAAAAACCCAACCACTAAAACAAAAATGGGGAATGAGTCCTCACCCACAGCTTGGGCTGGCATTGTTTACTTTAAATACTTTAAATTTTTCCAAAAGTGAGACTCTTTCACATTTCCAAAAACATTGGTCAGTTCAAAATCATAAAATATACCTATGAGTAGAATAGAAAGATCCTGCCGCAGGTTTGTGGAGGTGACCTGACCTGCTTATAACTATGGGATGAGGATTTGGATGTGTGTTCCCAATAGGAGAACCAAGTCCTATATGGGTAGGTATCTGCACTTAAATTTCTCCCTCAGGGTGGGAGGTCCCTTGCATCTGATGATGCCACCACATCTGCTGAAACAAATGTCCAATAATTAGAGAAAGGGTCTCTGGTGGCCTCAAAACAGCATGGCCAGATTAGGCCAAAGTTCCCACAAGAGGAGAAAAAAAATGGAAAAAAAGAAGAAAAAAAAAAGGCCAAAAACACCTAATGCAAAAAGTTCCAGGACTAAAAAAAAAAATAGAGCTCCTGAGAGGCCATTTTCCATCTTGTCTTCCAGATGCTGGTGTGCCTGGCTTGGCTGTTGATTGGAGGGTTGTAGATCCCACAGGCGAGAATGGAAGGAGGCAGAGACAGGAGGATCACAAGTTCGAGGCCAGCCCTGTCGGACAGATGTCACCAACTCTGCCTCCTCTGCAACTGTATCTGCTGTGACCCTGACACGAACCACTACTCTGGTTCAAGCCCTCCAGACTGTCCCCTGGGATACAAGAACAGCAGTGACTTGCCTTGGTCAATCATCTTGTCAGGGGAACAACAAGAGATCGCCTTGTTATTCCTCAATACAGAGTAAATCCTACTGCTATGATTGCTAGTTTGTGTACATATATGAAGGAGACTTGAAATGATAAATGTTTACAAATGTCAAGATTGCTACATATTGATGTTATAAAATTTAATGATGCTAGGGTTCTGATTATCCCTACTACCACTTTCCTTCAAGATATCTAGTCAATTGACTTCATGGTTTTGATTGTTTAATCTGACATTGATGGAGTTAATTCTTGTTTATGTTTTAATGGTTTTGGGTCTATATCGGTACTGGAGGTACCACCATCAAAATATAAAAATAAGTCACAAGCTGGTAATGCTTGCTCATGTGATTAAGGAGGTTTTCCCTAATGGGGTTCCCCACAACCCTTGGATTAACATGGCCTTTAACGAGGCCATGTGAAACCTTTCAGGGGTGATGAGCACTCATAAAGGATGATGAGCACAGCACCCATCCATCCCTGTTCTCTTGCTTCACTGCTGACAAGCAATGGGCAAGAGGCTGGTCTCTCTTTCTGAGAGTCTCTCCCCTCAAGAGTCTCTTCCCCTCGCTTTTGTTTAAATAAACCAGGGGGAGATGTGGGGTCCCAGGAAACGGAGGCTTATGGGAAATGCCTTGTGGCTGGAAAAATGAAAGTAACTTGTGGGAGATATCTAAGATGGGGCCAGCCAGAAGATGCTGGGGAGGAGTTGAAGCCCGATCATGGGTATAGCTGATTGGGTAAGCAAGACTTCCATGCTCATGATCAGCGCATATCACCCTGTTACCAAGGTTGTGCTATGTGATGTGATAGGATGACCTTTAATGTGATTGGCCCACAAAGCCTCATGTGGAAACACACATTTGGTTATGTATATAAGCTAGGGGACAAAACATTAGAAACAGGAAATGCATAGACATCACCACTGTCGCATTTGTTTGTCATCAAATGAAGGCTGGAGAGTTGGGCAGGCAGCAGGCTCACCTTTTCCCTGAGAATCCCCTTATGTAGTGATCGCCCTATGTGGGCCCTGAAGGACTATATGGCAGTTTTATTTTTACTTTTAAAATACATTGAGATAGTGTCACATTGATTATATCAGGTTAGCCTTGAATTCACTTTGTAGTTCATGCAGGCCTCTTGAACTTATGATCCTCTGGCTTCACCCTCTAGAACAGTATGGTTTAATAGGCCTGAGCCACCAGACTCTGCTAATGTTTAGTAAGAATTTAAAAGTTTGCAAAGACTCGTTAAAGAGCTTTGAAAATGTTTATTAAAGAATCATATATTTACCATGCAATCCACAAGTTTTATTCACGAGTATTCATTCTAGAGAAACACAAACTTTTCATATAAAACTTCTGTGTTGCAAATATGAGATTTATTCATAATAATTAAATACTGAAACCATCTAGTGCAACTCAGTCACCAATGAAAAAGCCAATAGTAACATATATATATATGCCTAAAATACTAGTCCACAGGGAGAATGAAAGATGTGAAAGTTCTGGTGACTCTCTGGCCATCATAGAGAGTCAAAAAGTAACAGGGCCCCAGATCATAGAACGGCCGAGACCATAGCATAACTGATTCCATGACGGAAGTACTTTTCAGACTGTATAACTCAGCACATAGACAGAAAAACCTACCAAATCTAAAACAAAGATCTAATCCATCAAAGTCCGTAGTTCTGGGAAAGTCTCTAAATGTACTAACCTTTCTTTTTGGCTTCTATGATTCTGCTTCTGGCTGTTATTGTTAACTTACATATGTCAACCCAAGACATGGTTTCTGTGCTTAAAAAACACACTCTGAGAAAGACTCAGGGATACACTGGGATCCCAAATACCCAGTGTAGTTAACAACCAGCTACAAAAGAGTTTCTACGGGGTTTAACCTTTGTCCAAGGGGTCTTCTCTGGTAGATACCTCACAACAAAACATAATATTGTAAAAGGAAACACATATATGATCTCTTCATAAAACACTTTTAAAGACACAGTATTTTTCAAGTAGAAGACAAATTCATGGATAGTTATGGGGTGATGAACAAGAGAGTAAAGTTTATCAAGAAAAGAAATAAGGGATTGTTGTATTTGGCAATTATCTGACTGTGGTTGTGCATACTGAGTGCACAAAACCAATAAACATTGTACAGACCTTCCCCATACACAAATACAATTAAATGATAATATGAATGATACATATTTTATATCACTATAAATATGCCCTTAGTTATAATATACATTACAAAATATTTTCACTAAGGGAAACTTGAAATTTCTTTGATGCTACCAAAGATTTAAAGTTGAAAATTTTTACAGAACATATCTCCATGTTATATGTTACAGTAACGTAAGAATCTATAATCTTATTATAAAATTTAAATATAAAATTAAATTAAACTGTATCAAATTTATTTGCAGTTACTCATTTCTTCTAATACTGTATGTATTTGAACATCTGGTTAAACTGTACATGACGTTCAAACGAAAATGAAATAAAAATTCTCATGGTGCTTGTTCACAAAACACTGGGTGGGAAACCCTTTGCTCAAACTTCTAAATCATTCCACATTTGTTGTGCATTTAAAGGGAGATTTACTTCATGTATAATTGTGTATTTCAGTCAGATAATAAGGAGAACATATAAAATCCTACAGAGACAGTTCACCCTGTATGAATTTGCTCAATAAATTTATGTGAGGAAGATAGATTGATTTTCTGGTTTCTAGTCATTACAAGTGTCATCTGCTATATTTATGTATAGCTGTAAGTTGTTTGGAATTTGCTTGTGGTAATACAATTTTCAGTGGGTGTCCTCTGGGTTGACCTATGTAAGAGCAAAATGTGAAATCAGCAGTAAAGCCTTTGATTTATTTTTAGCTGTAAACTGTTTTTGTTATAGTTGTGTCTGGTTTTGATATAGTCAAAAATGCTAGCAGGTAATTTCGATTGTATTTGATGTCTTTCTCCAGATTAAATTTATTCAAGTATATCTTTTACTATGAGTCACTCAGCATGTTCTTGGCTATGGAATCAGGTTACATTTCCCTTCCTTAGCTGATAGTTATTGTAGCTATTAGAATTGAAGCATTAACACATTAAAATCAAATATGTTATCATGAAAGTCCAATTTCTGTTATTCTATAACCACTAATAAATGCTATGATGTATCATATTTAAATAACTGTTATGAGCACAACTACTTTTTTAAAATTATCACATAAAAAAAAGAATTGGCAATTGTATTAATGGTAGTTTCTCTTTTTTTTCTTATATTTCTAGACACTGAACCTAGGATCTTGTGCATGTGGGACAAGTAGTCTATTAATGAGTTAACTCACTAGCCTCTTTTTTACTTAGTATTGGATGATAGGGTCTTTGTTAGTTCTGCATCTGTCACTTGATCAAACACCATGACCAAGGCTTATACAAGGAAGAGTTTATATGCCTTACGGTTGCAATGGGATAAGAGTCAATTGTGATGGGAAGTCACGGCAGAAGGAAGGCATGGCAACAGGAGCAAGAACCTGAAAGCGCACATCATTAATCAATGAATCTTGAACTCACTCTGTAGCCAAGGCAGGTCTCTAATGTGTTAAGAACTCATTATTTAGTCTCTAAATTATATGATATTATAGACCTGGACCACCATGTCTGCTGAATATTTTTTAAAATAATTCAAGTACTTTACCTAGTAGGACAATACATATAATGAAAAACAGAAGAATGCCTTTTATATCATTCTGTGCTTTGTTTCATTTAGAAATTGTATTTACTCAATAGCCCTGTCTTAGTCACACATGGCTCCGAAATCAACACTTGTCATGACCTTTTTAGGTCCTAGATAGGTCAGCTAAATTACTATTCTCTTAGTTGTTCACCTTTGAAATATTTTCCATTTAAAAATAATAATTTTCCTTATCTGCTTTTAAAATTCTGACTAAGGAAGCATGGAGGAAAGTTTTTTGTTGTTGCTGCTCAGTTGTTGTTGTTTTGTTTCATTTTTTGCTGTGTTTTGTTTTCTTTGTTTGGTTTGTTGGTTGGTTTGTTTTTTCGAGACAGGCTTTCGAGACAGCGTTTTGGCTGTTCTGGATCTCTCTCTGTAGACCAGATGAACTCACAGAGATCCTCCCATCTCTGCTTCCCCAGTGCTGGGATTAAAGGAGTGCTTTGGCTGTTTTTATATTTTCGTATTTTGTTCTCTTTCTTTCTTTGTTTGTGTTTAGTTTTTAGTTCAAGGATAATTTTATTGGAGTTTGAGGGAAAATCAAGCTGAAAGATCTCTCCTGGGTGGAGGAAGCTGAAAAGAAGAGAGAAAGTTGTGCCTTTTGCAGTGGAGTTTGTTAGACAGCTGCAGTAACGTGGAAGAAGGGAGGAGGAAACAGGGCTCACAAAAAGAATGAGAAAGCCCAGAACATCAGGTAAAGCATGCCTAGGCTTTTGTCCAGTGTCTAAAAGAAAACGATGTAGAAAGAAGAAAAAGGAAATGTTAGCTTTTCTGAGTTAGAACTTAGAATAAGCATGATTAGAAGAGCTACATGGCAGAGGCTTAGTAAGGAGCTCATTGTTAACACTTGTTTTTAAAATAAATAATCCAACACTGCTAAATTTAAATTTTAAAATTAGCATCCCCATAAGAAAACTAAGTCATGAACAACAAGAATCAATTTATTGACCATTTATTTCCAAAGTTAAGAAACTTCTTTATTATTGTGGCGCCTTCATATAGGACTTTCAAAAGAAAAATAAATGTTCTTTTCATTTTGTTCTCAATGTTAGTCAAAATAATAGACTCATCCTGCCCTATTGGTCAGTTATTAAGTCTTCTTTGAGGATTTTTAAACTAGGAAGGAAAATTCAAGTTCAAAGTTATAGGATGTGATGACAGCATATTCACAAAAAAACTCTATGTCACCGTAATTTTCCAGAAATGTGAAAGAATGTTACAAAAATAGTTAAGCTGTTTAATATGAATGTACAGTATATTTTCTTGAAATATCACAATTACTGTGAGAGTGAAAAATTCTCACTTCATAATGAGAGCAGTGGAGACTCAGAGTAGTGAATTAAGTTAGTTTTGTTTTGTGTGTTTGTTTGTTTGCTTGTTTGCTTTTTGATATTGCAAAATCAAGAATCAGTCCAGAAGGACTTTGGTACTAAGTACAGAGAACTAAGTACAGAGTTTATAAACTCTGAATTCATGGCCCTTCCTCACTTTTCTCATACTGAATAATCAGGAAGATACAACCATACAAATTATCTAGGTCCTGTCTTTCCCTCTCTCACTTTTCTTTGTATTTTTCTCAAAAACCAACCAAGAAACAAACATGGATGATATACATTTTATATCCCATTTATTGTAAAGTTTATCAAATATGTAAGTTTGCAGAAAAGTTTGCCTGTTGTCTACTTTAAGCTAATAGTTGGCATAGGGGTCAAGGTATCTTAACAAAGCTTGTGGAGGTAGAGGTTGGAGGATAGCTAGATTGTAGGCATTATCAGAAGTCTAGTGCCTTCTGTTGATTTGTAGCTGAATCTAAACATGCTCAAGTTTAGATTTTGAAAACAAATCACTAGATTTCATTTTTTTTTTCATTTGTGTACCTATTATCTAATTCAGAGATTCTCAATAATAACTTTGTTACAATTTTTTTTCTTTTTCTAATGCCTTGAAATTTAAAAAAATCCTCATACTGCCAATTACCTAGTAGCTCATAGCATTTTTCTCTATACATTTGATATGAGTCTGAGAGAAGCAAGGTTTTTGTAGAACCAAATTTCATTTTCCAGCTAAGTAACTATCATAAGCTTTTAAATTTTACTATATTAAAGCTACATGTACAAAGTAGACAGCTAAGGAATTTGTTTTTATTTTATTTTAAATGTTGTCTTTACTGTAAGTGAATTGATATCACTCATCGGGTATGCAGTTTTAGGATTTGACAAGCACATATGCACATGTGTACACTGCCACCAAACAGGACCTTATATAGACCTATTGAATAGGACTTTTCCTGAAGAAGCAAATGTCTCTAGTGTTCACCCTAGATAAGGCATCAACAACACACCAAGGAAATGCCTCCACCTAAATTCTTCTGTGATAAAACTTTTCCTTGGGAGAGATAACACATATGTATACTCACCCCAGATAAGGAGCTCAGGATATACAGAAGTACAGATACCATCAAATCAAAGTCTAACTTGTTGAACAGTTGAACCATGTGTTTTATTGATGTTACTTGCAGGAATTTGAGTAAAATGTTATTTATAGGAGGAAAAATTACCCATGGACAGCTGAGTCACTAAAGTTCACCTCAACACAGGTGACAGGTCAAAATAGCTGTGAATATGGAACACACCGTACAGTTCAAGGCAGATGAAAAGTTTAGAGAGTGTCCATTACAAGTGACTCAGTTTGTTGAAACCTTTTGGAGGCAGCTGAGTTGGGTTTGGTTTCTTCCAGGCAGTTTTTCTGGTTTTAGGTTATTTTTGCACTTGGTTTGTTTGACAGTGACATTCAACAATCTTTATTGTTTACCCTTGGGAGGGATGGCTCTAGAAGCTGGTCAGTTTCATGAACTTTATGAATCAATTTTGAGGTATTCACCTTCTGGCTTAAGGGACTTTCTTATAGGATGGAATCACTCAAACATGGAGGAAACAACCACACAACACAAGTGCCTTTTGGTAAACCAATTAGTTTAATTATAGAGGCATGAGTGAGGTGTTACTTAAAAGGGCACAGGAAAGCAAAGAATTACTACATACCTGAAGAAAAATATCCCACTTCTGAACACTATATATCTTAATGAAAGGACAACACCTCTGGAGACCCTCCCTCAACCTTCACAACTGTTAACTGCCTCTAAATTCTGAGGGTCGATGGGGCCTTATGTGCTCTAATCTACTGAATAATGGAATGTTGGTAGACCTCATCTTGTACAGCCATCCTACAAGTAATCACAGCTGATAGGGGTTAAAGAAGGCAACAGTAATGTCATGCCCAGATAACAGTGCTTCACAAGAGAAGTTCAATCACCCTACAATATTTCCTCATGTACTTCCCTACTGTAAACCTCTAGAAAGAATACATCTACTAATTCTTTTTAATGTAATCATTCAAATTTAATTCAAACTAACAATTTTTCAATTTAAATAGTAGTTAATGCTTCTCTATTTATATATTAGTTCTTAAATATTTTTGTTATTTTACCTTTTAATTATTTCAGTTAACACATAAAATCTATTAGCTTGTTATAATAATATAACGTAAATATTTTATAGCATCATTTGTTTTTTATAAATGTATTATTTATTATTTCATATTAGTATAATTATATGTTACCCTCTAAGACTCTAAGATATCATAAATGGTCTTTATCTCCTAATAATGTGGGCCTTATACAGAGGCCTCTAATTTTGAATATGAAGAATCTATCATCTCTAGTATGCTGTGGATTTGATGGTATTTTATTTGAAAAAAAAAAATAAAAATATGTAATTTATGATGCATCTTGGATGCATCATAAAACATAGTGAAGTTGTTCTGGTGAGCTTTTCAATTAGTGATGAACAAGAAGCTAGCAAGCTTATACTGAGGACCCCCAAACAGTCTGGTGGGTGATATCCTCA
This sequence comes from Lophiomys imhausi, assembly GCA_907164525.1. NCBI lineage: Eukaryota > Metazoa > Chordata > Mammalia > Rodentia > Muridae > Lophiomys > Lophiomys imhausi. Next base: position 334,092 of record CAJQZJ010000609.1, on the reverse strand, counting down.
AATGGAGAGGAACCAAGGGGGTTGCTTGTTTGTCTGTTTGTTTTGTTTGCTTATTTGTTTGTAGGAGCTAACACCATCTTCCAAGTCATGTTTATGAAGTGAACCATCAGATGGAGACCTGATAATCCCAGTTTTGTCAAACTGGTTCTATATTTTCCGATATTATATAAGTAATTTATTTCTGTAATTTCTATGTATTTAGTGCTATTCCAATATGAGAGGCAATATTTTTATTGAGATTTGTTTCAGTTGTCTGTATATTTCTCAAGTGAATAATTTCTTTGAAATTGTTTAAATGTTTTTATTTCCTCAGATGAGTTGATGAGACGAGAGCCTTACCTAAACTTTACAAATTCATGGCTTGGGCTGAGCCCAGAGCACTTCTCTCTAACTATCCCTGGGCCTAGGCCTGGAAGCTTTTTGCCTCCATACAATCTAATCTTCTGCAAGTTCGGACTTTGAAGGCTTCAGCTTTTCTGTCTGCTAACCTAGGCCTAGAATGTTTTCAGCCTCTGAGACTTACTGCTAAATACACTAATCCTTTCTAGTTTTTTTCTGAACTCTGGCTGGCTGGTTCAACTCAGCTCTTCTGGCTCAAACTCCTCTCCAAGCTGTCTGATTGAAATTGGCTTCTCTCAGCTTCTGATTGAGTTGCTCTACTTGGAAAAACTGCCTCTGAACTCCATGAACTGAACTGCACTAACTGTGCTGACTGCAGGAACTGAATGGAAATTAATGGAATGGCGTGAACTCAACTGAACTCTACTGCATTCAACTGAACTATACCAAACCCAATTCCACTTTCTGCATTGCCCTGAACTGCTCTCAATTAGCCTCTCTTTCCTGTCCTTATGAGAGTTGGTGTATCCTATATCTCTGACTCATTCTGTCAAATAGTTCTCTGATTTATCACTTTTTCTGTCACCCAATTAGATGTCATTGTTTGGAATTTAAAGTGCGTACTAAAGGAGTGTCTGAATTCCAGCCAGAGGGACTAAAGCTGTGTGCTAAGTTTGTGTCTGTATTGTAGCCAGATCGCACATACCTAGATCTTTGAATGTGATCCCTTGCCAGGATAACCATGTTGTTGGATTAAAATTCCTCTACAAACTTGTTGGAAAAGTATGTGAACAGATATTTACAATGGTGAGACATTTAAATTTTTTTCTTTTTTTATCCTTTTTTTTATTTCTTCAAGTTACATCTCAGTCACAATCCCTTCCCTACTCCCCCCTCCCGTCCCACCCTTCCACCCTCTTCCCCCCAACAGCTCCCCCTTTCAGTCCAACAAATGGTTCCTTCTCTTATAACAGTAAATACTATACAAAATAACAGAAATAAATATGCCACAATTATGAGAGTTAAATGGCTTAGCATACATTCCCAATGTCCAGTCCATATGCATTTGGCACCTGACTTTAACATTCTACTATCTAACCATCTCCATGAGTTTAAAGTTCTATATCTGACTCAGCTTTCATACTAACTTGCATCACAATTTTAAAAACATCTTCTTAGATCCAGAATACCCTCTTTTTTCCTAAACAACTCAAAATTTAACTATGAGACTCTAGCTATCTATTCTTCAACCACCTCAGAGACCTGAGAGGGATAAATATATCTGATTATGTAGGAAGTGCAGGGCCTGCATCTTCCAAAACTAAGAAATGACATTAATTTTTTCTTACATATTAATATTTGGTATTGTATTAATAATTTGGTAATGTATTAATTTGGCATAGTAATATTTGTTCCCTAAATCTTCCTTGATAACCTCACATTATTTCTTGAATAACATTCAGCATCTTCCATGCTTTTTAAAAATATAATATTTTATAAAATACTAAATCCCCTTATCTTCTTAGGTCTACTTCTGAATTGGAATTAATTATGTACATTTGATTTTCATCCTATTTAATTAGTTGATTTCATTTTAACTTTAAATTACAACTTCATAATGATCCATCATATTGTATAGAAATTTCTTCATACAAGTCATTAATTGTACATTTTTTTTACTTTTATCATTCATTTTCTTCTCTAAATTTTATAATATTTCCCATTTTAAGAAATTAAAGATTCACTCTCTCCCTGCTCTCTTTTCTCTCCCTGTGTGCCCCCCCTCTCTCTCTTCTCTGCTTTATCCCTCTCTGCCCTCATGGCTCTGCCCCCATCTGTCTGTACACCTCTAACATCCTCCCAGCCCTTAACTCCTCTCTCCTTTCCCCCAAATAAACCTCCTTATGCCAGACAAAAAGAAATGCAAGTTTCTTTGTAGTATTTAATTGAAATGGACTTAAATACAAAATTTTTGAGAAACTATAGTTTTTAAGAACTTTAGCTTTCTGGTTTTAAAAATCTGCAATATTTTTACACTATCCATTTAAGTTAGTTATTGTTGACATAATCTAAAATTATTTCAGATATTTCCATTTATTCTGGCTTCTGGTTATCTTATTGAACTTCTTTGATTAGTATTACAATACTTTACAAATTTCATAAGAGTATTTTTAAAACATATCTTCATGTCTGGCATTACATATTGTCATCACGATTTTCTTTTTTATGGTCATGTTATAGTCAGCAGACTCTTTTATTGAAATTTTATGTTGCTTTTAGGTATCGTTAGACCTAGGGAAATCTTGATACTCTTTTAGTATTACTGTGTTTGTTGAGGAAATAAGGCAATATCAAGAAAATTTGTACTAACAGTCTTTAAAGCTCTTTCTGATCTATCGAACTATCTTCCACTCCAATATACTATACAATATACAATTACTTTTATTTATACTAATATATACAATTACAATATACAAATTACTTTTGCAAAAGCTACATTAAGATATTTTTCTCAAATCTTTTTTCCTGATAAAAATTAGTGCAGTATTGTGTACCACTGATGCTTTCTAGGATTTACAGGCAGCCTGACTGCCCACTGACTGTTTTAAGTAACTAATTGTGTAATGTCATAAACTTTAACTCTGAATATATTCTAGATCACTATGGTTTTGCTGAATGGACATATTGTCAAATTGCCTTCTAAATCTATGCGTTTATACACATAGATCTAGTATGTAAACACACATATACACACAATGTAATTTGATGACCTCATTATCCTCTGTTATTTCCTTCTCCCTCCCCTCTGAAACCCTCCTTCATCCCATCAGTTACTTCCTATTTTCATGTTATTTTATATTTATCTATGGCCCATGGCATTTAGTTGGTGCTGCCTGAATTATTAGGGATAGTTATCATTTATTTGAACTGGGGCAAGTTATAAATTGCCAAATTTATAAACCTTTATAAAAAAACTTTCATTCTGCAGCTGGCAGCGGTGAGTACAGAGACTCACAACTAGCCACATAATAAGTGATTGTTGATTGTTTAGCCTAAATGGGACATTTAAACCCCCCTATCCAAGTTCAAGGAGCATCACATAAGAAAAGGCAAAAGGAATGTAGAAACTGGAGGATAGAAGGCATGTTATAAAATGCTGTCTTCTGGACATAATGTAGCTGTTGCCACCATGAACTCAAAGCAGCCGTGACTACCTGCACAAGATTGAGCCCTTCAGCAGTCCAGCATGGATGCAGAAAGAGGTTCATAAGCCCTTCACCTCTCCTTGAGGAACTATAAGCAGTGTAGCTGGCTACAAAGACAGGTATATTCCTCAGTGGTGTAGCCACTGGTAAATTGCCCTAGTTCAAATAAATGATAACTGTCCCTAATAATTCAAGCAATGCCAACTAAATGTCATGGGCATGAAAATAGGAAGGAACTTGATGGGATGAAGAAGGGTTTCAGAGGGAGGGAGAAGGAAATTACAGAGGATAATGAAGGCATCAAATTTCATTGTGTATCTATGTGTGTATGAAAATCAAAGAGGAAAAAGTTGTTTTAGAAAAGGACACTAAAGAATCCAAGATGTCTCACTAGCAGAAGGCATTTGACCCCAAGCACAAGGACCTAAGTTCAATCCACTGGATCCATAAAGTAGAAGAGAGCCGATTTCCACGAGGTATACTGTAACTTCCATACACATACTGGGCATCAGAACTGCACACCCACCCAATGCCCCCTACACACACAGGTGTATACATACACACACACACACACACACACACACACACACACACACACAAACACGGACACACAAACACGGACACTGACACGGACACAGACACGGACACGGACACTAAATAAATGTAAAAAAGAGCATCATATATATATATATATATATATATGTATGTACGTATGTATGTATACAAACCTCATAGCCTAGTATGCTTTTGTTTTTGTTATTTGTCTCTGTTGTGACAAAATACATTAGAGAAACTGTAAGGTGAAATAAATAAAAGTATTTATTTCAGCTTACAGTTCTAGGTGTGATCCAATTCATCAGAACAAAGAAGGTATGGCAATAGGAATAGGAGCCAGTTGGTCATGTTGTGTTTACAGTCAGGAAGCAGAGTCATGAATGCTCTTGGTTAGCTCTGTTTCTATTCAGTCTAAGACTCAGTCCACTAAAAGATACTACCCACACTTAGGGTAGTTTTCCCACTTCAGTAAACCTAATCTAAATAATTTCTCACAGAAAAGTCCAGAGATTTGTTTAAAATGTTGAAAATCAAAGTTAATTATTATACTTTCATATCACATGTACCTGAAAGTCTGGCTTATTAGCTGTTGCATACTACCTTTGTAAAAAATATAACTTAGAATTTCCAGACTAGGCCTCAAACTGTACCAGCTTTATGTATATCTACACAATTTTCTCCATTCCATGTTCAAGATCTCATTTTTACTCTTGTTACCCATTAAGAAACTACATAAGCCTGTAAATTCAAAATTTCTTCATAACCCATCAAATCAAATACTACTTAAATGTTATGCTTGAGTTTTAGCAACATTAGCCCTGTGACCACAAGAAATAAGCTTCTTTTAGAACTGGCATGAAAACTCCTTGATTTATGAACAATCACTTCAAGTGGGAGTTTACAGTCTTTGAACTTGTCTTTTTCTCTTTGTAAATACTCAAGTGAATTCAATAGAATCTATCCCACAGGCCAGTCTTTTTAGTCATCATTACTGTCATAGTAACCAAGTAAAGCAATCACTAAGTCCCACTTATCAGTTGACACTTCATCACCCTCAAGCACAAATGATAGCCTGTTTAATTCTGAAGCTATTGTATACTCTGTTTTACTGCCATTGTTTTGCTTTGTTTTTTTGTTTTTGTTTTTGTTTTTTTCCTGTTGGAAAGTGCTCAGCTCTGTGCTCAGGTCCTAAAGCATGACCAAACTAATATCCTGTTTGATAGTTTATCTCCTGGGACCATCAGTTTCACCAAACGTATAACAGTCTGTACTGAGCTGGAAGAAAGGCAAAATGTAACTTGGACATGCCATAGATCAATATCGATGCAGAACAATCTACATAATGTTTAATAACAAGGCATTGTAGTACAGCATATTTGCATTTGTAATACTTTACCAGTTACAAGTTTAATGTTTACCACATTGTAGCCAGAATTGGAAAGCCTAATAAAAAGAACTATTAGCTACAATATAGCCACAGTGTAAGCATCATGAGGGATTGGCTAGTAAAGCCCACTCTAATGAATATAGAAATAACAGATACAAAGAATATTCACTCTACTTCTAACATAAAGCACCCACCACTGATATCTAGAGCACTCCTATGATTCAATCGAATGCAGAGATATGTCTCTAGTAACACAATGGCAAAACCTTCTAGAAACCAACCCTATAGGATAAGGCAAAAGATTGGTCATGGAGAAATGTTTCATCAGATACACGGCTTGCAAACACCTTGAGGAAAGCATGTGGGCTAAACTATTTATTGTGTGCTGCTGCTGGTCACTGCATACTGCATGAAGCAGGCACTGGTGAAATGAACTATGCAACAAAAGTCTAATGTCAGAGAAACAGCATGCTGCTGGAGAATGCCTAGTCAGTGCACTGGAGCCCCAAATCAAAATGTCCTTCCCTTACACAGTATTTCCAGCATACTCTGACAAATATATCTGGCAAAGAAAAAAAAAGGCTCATTCTAAAATCACACCCTAAAATTAGTGTTAATAAGCTAATAAGTATAAAAGGGAATGTAGTATAGAGACAAATACCAATGTAAATATTTTCCTCTTCTAAGGCTTACATTTAAACATTGCTTATGTTTTTTGTTTATTTGCTTTGTTTTGTTACAAACTTGTTCTTCAAATTTCCTCTACGTTGATTATACTTCTGATGCATATGTGCTAGATTACTCTCTAAAGACTATCTAAATACATTAGATTTTCAAATTCCTCATTTTCATTATGCAATATATAATAGAAATTACCTAATTCAATTGATATAATGACTAGTTAGATTTTACGTGAAATGAGTATATGAATTTGCTGTATGAAATGAGTATATGAATTTGGTGTATAGTAAGGACTCACTATAGATTATGTAATTATGGTTTTTAGCAATGAACTATTTTAATAATAGTATTTGATTTTTAACATATGCATATAAACTCACATTTTATATTGAAACTTAAAATAATATGCCATTATAATCTGTTATGAATATAATTTTGTTTTGTTCAGTTGTTTTATAATTAACTTCGAAATGTTTAATTTTATAGGTTAGAAAATGTGTTTATATATTTATTTTAATAAAATGTTAAAACAATGCATTACAAAGAAAATTGTGAAGTGATTTTTCATATTTATAATTGCATAAGGGTGGATATTATTTTCACATCCATTCTGTTTTCCTTTGTCTTCTTATTGAGGAATTGAGCCCATGAATATTGTGAGATATTAGTGACCAATCATTGTTAATTCCTTTTATTTTGTTGTTATTGTTGATGGTAGTAATAACGGTAGTAGGAGTAGGAGTAGTAGTAAATGTGTGTGCTTCCCTTCTTTTGATTTTGATGGTGTGAGATTATTTATTTCCTGTTTTTTCATGGGTGTAGCTAACCTCTTTGGGTTAGAATTTTCTTTCTAGTATTCTGTAAGGCTGGGCTTATAGATAGATGTTGTTTAAATTTGACTCTATTTCTGGGAATATTTATGGAAAGAACTCTCCAATGACTATCCAACACCAAGGAGCCATCCCTGAAAACATACATACAAGGGACGTCATACAAACTGATCAGGTTGAGTTTATGCATTTAGGAATATATATGCATACACATATATGTGCATAACAACAATTAATGAAAAGAGAAACCATGACTTTGAAAGAAAGCAAGGGGGTTTATATAGGAGGATTGGAAGGAAGAAAGAGAAGAAAGAAATGATACATAATAATCTCAAAAACAAACAAAAGAAATACTTTTTTAAAACTTTTCAGAGAAAGTCTTTGGATAGGCCTTTCTATCTGGTAGCCTTGAATGAGAAAACACAAACAACATCTTTACTAGAAACCAGCAGTTCTACCCTTGTCGTAACTCCCTTATTTAGAGCACTTTACATTCATTCTGAGGACACTCCAGCATGGCTAAAGACATTTTCCAATCATGGCCATCCAAGAGAACTTGCACAGGCCTTAAAAAGTAGCACTCAAAGGAAAATAAGCTTCAGTGAAGTGCAAATGAGTCTGCACCTATTCTCATCTAAACAAAAGGGGACAATCCCTATTGTGGCACACAGAACATCTTAGGTACAAACCCTATCCTTCTTTAATATGAATAACTGAGCCATGGTTGTTGCACATCCCATTCTGATGATATCAATAAAATCAGGGTGTTCTATTCACTTTTGCTAGTTTTGTCTAAGAATGAGTAACACTAGCTGCTGAATATAAGTTCACTGGCATACAATAAACTGAACAACTATAGTCATATATCATTGGCCCCTGTACTCTGATTCTATAATTCTCTAAGTCTCAAGACTTGGTACTATAAGACCCCCAAGGCTATAAGCCCAGACTTTAAGACATTGATACGTAAAAGCACAAATTTAACACAGTGTAGTAGCCACATTTTGTTGTTGTTGCCGTTGTTGTTGTTGTTGTTCTTTTTCAAGACAAGGTTTCACTGTGTGGCCCTGGCTGTACTGGAACTTACTCTGTAAACCAGGCTGGCCTCAAACTCAGAGATCTGCTTGTGTTGGCCTCCCTAGTTCTGGGATTAAAGGTGTGTGCCACCACCACCCACCCCAATAGCCACTTCTTATCTACTCTTCTAATATGATTTATAATGGAGAAGGACAAAGTTGAGTGTATTAAAGTGCATTTAGATAATTAGACACAAGAAAGTAAAGTTATAAATCCCATTTGACAATTTAATTGTAAATTTAGTCTTATGAAAAACTATTAAAAATAAATTGTAGAAGACTGATCTTATAACCTTTGCATATATATATATATGTGTGTGTGTGTGTGTGTGTGAAATATCATCATAAATTAAATGTAAATTTGTTTTTAAGCCTAAAACTGGCTTTAGTTTTAGAACAGGTAAAAACATTTTTTTTTCATTTTTATTCCTTGTAAGGAAAAATAAAAACCTCTATTCATAACACATTTAACAAATACAGAAAGACCTTTAAAAAGTAGGAAAGAATGACACAAGTTAGCTAGAGACACAGGGCTTTCAAAAACAGTATGAATGTGAGTTCCCAGTATTTTAGTTTTTTACTTGTCTTCTTTGAATCTAGCATTCATACTGAAAGGAATACCTCATGACACAGTAAAGTCAACAGTTGTAGACAAAAGATCTGCAATGAGAGAGTGTTCTCTTTAGCTTAAGGATCAAAATGAAAAATGAAAAGTTCAGAAAGCATTTTTATAATAACCATCTTTTTTCTGTTGAAGGGTGTCTAGAGCCACTGGCCTGGCCATTTGTATTGCTTGCTATTTTGATATCTTGACCATGAGAAAGTAAAAGGCCTGACTTCAAGCTTGATATCTTGACCATGAGAAAGTAAAGGGCCTGACTTCAAGCTTGATATCTTGACTATGAGAATGTACAGGGCCTGACTTCAAGCTGGATATCTTGACCATGAGGAATTTCAGGGCCTGACTTCAAGCTTAGCCTCTCTGATAACACATAGTGGTGTGCTTCTCCCTCCTCCAGTGCCCCAATCCTGGGAAACCATGCTGAATAGACATTCCCACCATGCTGAACAAAGGAGAACAGATAGTTGTCTTAGCTACCTGCCTTCTTACAGCCTAGTGGTTTGGCCTTGGGCTACTTTCCTCAGCACTCATGTGTATATACGGGGTGGGGGTTGAATTTCATTAAATGAGACTTGATTAGACTCCTGTCTTGTCCTCATTTGTCGAGTATCCAATCCCTCCCAAGTTCCCTCTCTCCCTTCTCTGTGCCCCTGTTGTTTGTCTTGGAGGTTGGGACAAATAGGAAAAACACAGTTTTGTCTTACCCATCTGTCAAGTCCAAAGGAAACTATTTACCCCTTCAGGCAGTAAGACAAAATTCAGGATTCCTCAGGAACTTGTGAAGCTAGTTCTCCTCTACTAAAAGGAGATATTTCCTTTTCACTGGTAGAAAGGACAAATGTCTTTCTGTGATGGCTACTAGCACATCAAAATGCATGCTGGCCTCTAGGTTTTCTCAGAATCACAAGTACGTGTTACACATTTCAGAGTCCAAACTGGCATCCTGGCTCTTCTCAGCTTTACTCACCCCTCCAACCCTCTCCCAGACAAACTTCTGCATCCAGTTCATGGGTTTCTTTATCCACAGCTATTCCTTTTCCTTATAGCCCTGCTGTTTTGTCTATGTACTCCCTTGTTTCTCTCATTATCTTCATCTCTTGCTTTGCCCCACTACTCTCCTCTGCTCCTGCTTCTCTTCTGGCCAGACCCAGTAAGCTGGCCATGTTCCATCTATTACTTTCTATCTCTGATCTGGACTCATCCAGATGTCCTCTGGCTGTTGTCTCCCTCATATCTACAATAAAAATATTTCTCTTAACCATACCATAGAGCAGTCATATCATCAGTTTATACACTGTCCACACCTTGTCATTGAAATGGAAGGGAAGTACAGATTTTCATCCTTCACATTGGTCATTTTATTAGTGGCATGGTGTTAGCAGAACCTGAGCTAAAAAAGGAGACTCTGATCTTTTCCCAATGGTATTTCTGCTTCTCCTCAGTAGAAGATATATAAGAGAATTACAGAAAGAGTAAAAGGAAAAAGGGATTCTAAAGAAAATATGAAGAGCCACACTAATCTATGAGTAAGTTTCATGTGAGACTAATCAGCATTATAATGTCAGGATTAAGAACTAAATAGAACTATGAATTTCTCCAAGAATCAGATAGCCTATTTGTATAGCATACAAATAAGCAGACAAAAATAACACCAAGACTATTCAGAAACCTTAAATTGCCAGTCAAACCACGGCCCTCCCCAACAAAAAATAGACTTCTGTGGCAATACATTTTTATGAAAATATCTCTTACATTCAAAGAGATGGGAACTTTTGCTGAACCTCACAGCCAAAGTTAATAATATATCTGTTGTCATATAAGACTTAAGGCTGCTATCCTACTTTGTACATAGCCTGTTTATTTTACCTACATATAAGATAACAATTTGCCAGCTAATATTACTAATTATTACATGGGGCCTTTGGTGGCCCATGTAATCAACTTTCACAACCTAAGCTGTAATCTTAACTCACGTATTCCATGCCCTGACCCAGAGAATAATGCCTGCATTTGTGTGTGTGTGTGTGTGTGCACGCGTGCACATGTGCTATAGTAGTCATTTGTGACATACTATTCACTTGTTGAAAGTGACAAAAATGTTGAAAAGCAACCTCACAAAAACAAATATCCATCATGCATACTGGGAGCAGCACACATATATTGCTTGATAAATGTTTGTTATTGTCTGTGACAATTGGTGTCAGTTTTAGTCCCTTGTAAAATTGTCCTAGCAACTTCGGTAAAATATTCCTTATTTTTCCCCAGGTGGTGCATTCTGTGATATTTAATAAATACACAACAAAAAAATCCTTTGTTCAGGACACGAAGATACAGATACAGGCACAGAGAAATCAGACATTAGGGAGGTACACAATCCTATTTATGTAACAGATTGCAGGCAAGAAGTGACAGGGAGAGAGAAGGAAAGAATTCAAATTTGAGCTTATTCTTGGTAAAACTACTCCAAAAGTTGTGCTTTATTCTCATTTTCTTAATACTACAGTGATGCATTTTGGATACTCTGAGTATTACTAATGTGCTTAAAATAATGCAAGCTAGAATGCATGAGCCAAGTCTAAACTAAACTGTATGCTTGTCAACTAAAATACAATATTTACATGAGACTAAGAATCTCCAAACACAACACATAAAATGTACACATAGCCTAGAAAATCACAACATAATAAAACCCAGAGAAATTTCAACTTTAATAATAAAAACTGAAAAAAACATAAAACTGAAAAAGGTGTTGAAGGAATTTGACACAACTTTAGAGTTTCTCCTATATTAATAAAGAACCACTAAAGATGATTCTCCAAATCCTTCCTTAATTCCTTCCTTTCCTTCCCTTGAAAGAGAAAATGAAAAGAGTCATTCCCTCCTCTCTCTTTCTGTGTGTGTGTGTGTGTGTGTGTGTGTGTGTGTGTGTGTGCGCGCGTGCGCGCTACAGGACAACTAGCAGGAGTCCTTTTATTCATTCTACTATGTACAGCCTAGGGAATCAATCTCAGGTGATCAGGCTTGGCAGTAAGTACCATTGTTAACTAAAATATCTCACCAAGTGTAAAGAAAACATTTTTAACAGAAGGAATTATATAATGTCATCTCAAAATCATTCAAAAGGAAAAGATAAGGAACAAAATGGGAAATAAAATAAAAAATATACAACAACCAAATTGACAAAAGTAGAGTTGAGATGTTAAATGAAGGAATTTGTGAACTTGAAAATAAAAAAAAATCTAATTAACAGAGAAAAACAGTATAAAAATCAAATAAATTAATAAAGCCTGAAAGACCTGTACATAAACATCCCCCAAACTAAAATGACAGCACATATCATAGTCAATTTTCATGGAAACAAAAGACAAAGACTTTAAATCTGCTCTATAAAATAGCATATTCCTATAGAGTAGTAATACCTTGAATATTATTATTATTTACTCTTCAGGACCACAAGAATCCAAAGAGAAATGGTAAATCTTATGTACAGAAAAATGAAGAATTCCGTATGTTATTAATAAATGATAAAAATAAAACAAAGTATAATAAACATACTCCATTGAGTTTTTAAATGTATATCTGATGATTGAAACATATATATGCATATGTGTGTATATATATGTATACAGATGTATGTATTATGCATGTATGTTTCAAATATGTGTGTGTGTGTGTGTGGAAGGAAAGTGACTCAGAGGTTAAGAACATTTGCTGCTCTTGGAGAGGACCCATGGTCTATTTCCAGGACCCACATGATGGCACAAAGCTGTCTTGTAGCTCCAGTCCCAGGGGATAAAATGCCCTCTTATGACTTCCAGATACCAGATATTCACATGGTGTACACACTCACACATAAAGTAATAAAATAGTTTTTAAAGTTAAAAATATGTCAATTTGTGAATTGGTAGGGATGTCTAAATAAATATTTACCTATATAAGCAGATATTTCCCCATAAAATATCCCTGCAAAGAAAACATCCCTATAAATCTTTATCCATATAAATACATATGTTTACATATATATGTAAACACTAAAGATAAATAACAATGGAATTCTGAAAAAGATTCGCTTAACCTTCACTTAGAAGGAAAAAGAACTATGATGAACACAAGAAACAAATATTAAAGTAGCAGGCATCTAATTTATATATATATATATATATATATATATATATATATATTATAATACATTTAAATTATCTACATATAGCAACCTGAAATCTGAGCCAAATATTGCAGCATGTGTCTTTAATCTTTGTAATAAGGAGTCTTAGCCAAGAAGATCCCCATAAGTTTGAAGCAAGTTTTATGGACACTAAGAGTTTCAGGTTAGCTTTGGGAACATAGTGAAAAATATATGAGGCCTATCAAAGAGGAGGAAGAGCAGGAAAGGAAAGAAGTGAGGGTTAGATTAAGTTTCTCTGTTTTTTGTTTTGTTTTGGTTTTTGATTTTATGAGACAGAATTTCTCTGTGTATCCTTGGCTGTCCTGGACTTGCTTTGTAGACCAGGCTGGCCTCGAATTCATAGAGATCTGATTGCCTCTGCCTCCCAAGTGCTGAGATTAAAGGCGTGTGCCTTCCCACCCAGCAAATTTTACTGTATTTTTAAATTTTTTACTTTTATTTTATGAACAATGGTGTTTTCTCTGCATGTGTAAGGGAGTTGAATTCCCTGGAACAGGAATTAAAGACAGTTGTGAGTTGCAGTGTGTGTGCTGGGTACTGAACCAGGGATCTCTGGAAGAGCAGCCAGTGCTCTTCACCCCTGAGCCATCTTTATTTCTTTCCATGCCATGGGAGGATATTGGGAACTGTCTGGCTTTTTTCTATCTGCAAAGTGCTGCCTCTGAAAGATAGATGGGCAAAAGAAGTGTATACATTTCAGGTTTTTTTTTCAATTGAGCACAACTTTTTCTTTGTTTGGAATTCAAATGATTGCTGTAGTGTTAAAACCTTAACACTTCTACAATGTTCATGCTCTTTTAGATTACAAACTGCCATTTGATCATAGTTTACAGTGTTAACTATTACTTTTTATTAAATTACATACTTTGAGCATTGACAATATGGCGTCATGAACTTTGTGATGCACTGCAAACCCAAAATAAATAACGTAATTCATCATAGCTAGTATTGCAAAATCATGTGCTAAGCCAAGTGGATCACAACATTATTTCTTGTATTTTTAGACATTTGTTTTAGCCCTTGTGAATTATTCATAAAAGATGACCACAATAACATAACAATTTATCATTAATGTAATATTTGGCATTTAAACTTTCCTGTTTGTTTAATTTCTTCAAGTCATTTAATATAATATCACATGGTGTCTTAGTTAGGTTTTTACTTTTGTGATAATACTCCATGACTAAAAGGAACTTTTGGGGGAAAGGATTTATTTTATCTTACAATTCTGAAGTCATACTACATCATTGAAGGAAGTCAGGCCAGGAACTGATGAAAAGGCCATGGAGATGTGCTGCTTACTGGCTTGCTCCTCATGGGTTTCTCAGTCTGTTTTCTAATAGTACCCAGGACCACCAGCTCAGGAGTGGTACCACCTACAGAAAATTGTTACCTCCCACATCAGTCATTAATTAAGATAATGTACCTTAAGCTTGTCTCCAGATCAGTCTCATGGAGGAATTGACTCAGTTGAAGTTTGCTATTTCCTGGTGTCCCAGCGTTAGGTCAAGTTGGCAATAAAACTAACCAGCACAGTTATGATGAGATAATGCTGTTGGTGATGACAATGACCTTGACAGTGTTGTCTACTGAGGGGATGACTGTGAGGTCAAAAAAAGTAATTCAAAGAAAGTACACAGAGTATTTTCTGATGCCCAGTAAATCATTATGACTACTATTCAGTTAGTTATTCTTTTTCTAATTTTAATTTTTTTAATTATTTCTTCAAGTTACATGTCAATCGCAATCCCCCCTCCATTCCCACTCTCCCACCCTCTTTCCCCTTAACCCCCCCATCAGCTTCCTTTTTTAAAAAAAATTAAGGTATGTGTTTTTTAGTCCAATAAATGGCTCTTTCTCTTATAACAATAAATACAATACAAAACAACAGAAATAATTAGGCCACAATTATGAGAATTGTAAGGCTTAGCACACATTCCCAATGTGCAGTTCATATATATTTGGCAACTGACTTTAACATTCTACTAACCAACCAGGTCCATGAGTTTAAAGTTCTATATCCAACTCAGATCCCAGGAGGATCACTATGGAGTTAGTTGTGTTGTAAATTCTAGAGTTACAAGGATCAGCTAGTTATTCTTGTTACTTGAAAAGTTTTCACAAACATAAACTCTTCAAGATTAGAAACAGATAGTTCAGAAAACCAAAGAAACATGAGGGATGGAGTATCAGCACTGTTTTTTGAGTCGGTTTTCTTATAGGACTTGGGAACCATAGTAACTGCAGAGTAGTACCTGGAACTTGGATTTAGAATGACTCAAAATCATATCCTACCCCTGGCATTTATGGGCTATCTGACTTTAGGGAAATTACTGACACTTTCTACACTCTTTTCTTCATTTGTAATAGGGAATAATAGTAATGACTGCATTATCAAGTTGTTTCAAGGATTCAAAGAGACATTGAACAGGCTTTGAATTGAATGATAGCTCAGCAATGCTCTTTTCTTTTATAGCTATTATGTGACTGCTATAAAAGCTATCCTTTATTTTTAGAATATACTCCAAATCATGAAAGTTACCATATTATGGGGAGCTTTTTCAATTTTTTTAATCAGAGAAATACTTCATTTGGCTTTATGCTACTCCTTGAGCTATGTTAATGACATATTTCTGTACTATAAATTTCTGTCCTTTCTTCACTAACTTTCATTATTCCATTAGATAAGTCTATTCTGAGTAGTATTGTCTACTTTTCCCCCTAGTTTCTAAAAATATTGATCTTATAAAAGTGGATGGTAGGCCAGAGTAAGTTGTGCAACCAGAATTTTTAAATGAATAAAGTTGACTGATATCAGGGTATAAACATTCAACTCGCTCCATTATCAGGCCCTTCAGATTCTGATCCCAAAGTATCCTTAAATAACACAGCATGTATACATTGCAAACTCTTAATGAGAATGTGGTACATATGTTATTATGGTTGGTTTTAATGTAAACTTGATATAAATTAGAATGATCCTGATTGTCTCAATTGATATGGGAAGACCCAGTTTAATTGTGGGTGATCCTTTCAGGTAGCAGTCCAGATAGAAAGGATATTTCAGAATGCAGAGCATCTCACCCTTTGACCTTCCCTGCCACAGGGACCAGCAGCATGAGGCTGGATAATCTATGCTCCCATACTGAGCTCTGTTCACATTTCTAGCCCCTTCTAAATCTGAGCCATTCTTGACTCTAATTCGTGTGGCTAAACTCTCATTCCTCTCGGATATGCTTGCTCTCAGAAGCTTCTTAGATTTCATGTAAATAGTTTCAATATTAAGCAAACTCAATAGCACCCACTGTGGACATACCTCTGAAAATTCTCAAACTTTGATCCCCTGCTACATAAAGATACAGAATTTTTATTGTAATGACTGTCTCAGGCTGAGGGCATTGCAAGCTAGCTTCTTTAAGTAAAGGCTGGGGCAAAGGAGCAGCAGGAAACAACTAAAATAAAACACCTGAGGAGATTTTTTTTTTAATCTTTAAGAATCCCGGTACTGGCATTTGCCTTTAAAGTTTTTAATAGTGCATCACTCTTAACCACATGAGATGTTATTTTCTGATTAATTTTCCCATTTAAAGGAGCATTGTAATTGTTATTTCTGACAAGCCTTATTTATAAATCAAATTAGATCTATTGGCTCTCACATATGATATTTAGAGCCATCCACGTCACTACTGTTGCCCTTCAGCATGGCATGCATATGACCTTCTGACAAGGCAGTGTCTATTGCCTTCTGCAGGAGACCACATTTAGATGAAGGCATAGACTCCTTGCAGAGATATGAGTGAGGGTTAAGTTCTATAACCAATACAACCTCATTATTGGTGAATTAAATAGTAGGGAAGATCTTCTTTAACTAACCATTAGAAAGTGCTAATATTAAATAGGAAAATGATTAGATGAAATCACAAAAAAATCAATCCATTTTGTAGAAAAATTGGCAAAACAGAAACATGAGGAACCATAAATATGAAATGAACATATGAAATTATACATAACCTTTTTGTAATTGAAAATAAATATTAATACTACAGTTACAAAACACTTTGTCTAACCTACACATATAAAAATTAACCCCACAAATACAAAATATTGGAAATTGTCTTCCATGTTTGTAAAGGATATAATTTCAATATAAAATATGTAAACTGTCACATTCATACATTCTATACAACACTTCTAAGACTATCTGTTTAAAAAAATCCGGGGTGAACCCAAAACTAAGGATGTAAAGAGAGGATGCTTTGAAATCTACTATCTCTATAAGCTAACTAAAATACTTTTTAAAGAGGTTGAACAGAGATACCCTAATTAGGCAGATAATATTAATTCTAGACAGCATGATGATTCAACAGAATTGTCAGTGCCAGATTTGGAATACTCTTGTGTGTTGTTCATCAGGAAGATCCCAGAGGCCACTAAAAAATACAGGCTATTGCTGTTGCTCTTGGTTACTCACTAAAACTAGAAGGAACTACATTGTTGTTGAAAACACCATATTCTTTGGTTGTAGGATATTAAAAAAAAAACAAGCTGGAGTTGAGCTGCATTCTTCTTTTCTGCTGGCAATATACATAGTGCCAAGGAGGTGCCATGCCAGTTGTTGGGGTTGTGGTTAGCAACAGTTTTATGCAGCTGTGAACCCTGTGGGTAACTATAACAACCAGAGAAGAAGTGGCTGCTGGTACCAGTAGTGGCATGATTGTTGTGCAGGTAACCAGCTGCTCTATGGTTCAATTTGAGACCTGCATTGCAGGTGGGGATTAGTGCCTGCAACTGTAAAATCTGCTATAAAAATCCATGTCCGGGAAGATCATAGGCCCTGGAAGGGGGAGCAGAATTCACTCCTATTGTTTTGGTAATCTTATAATGACAAACTTCAATTTACGTTTTTGCTCATAGCAAAATGATACTGCTAGTCTTGATCAGAGAAAGCTTGTCTACAGTAAACAAAAGTCATTCAGTACAGATAATCATGAATGCTCAAGGTGCTGAGAATAGGTGACTGTTAGCTCCAAACAAGACAGTTATATCACCTCTCTTTGACAGGCAAGGAATGTTGGGGAAAACAGAAAGAAAGAGCTGGGTAATTAGAGAAGTGTTATGAACTGCAATCTTCGAGGGATGACACAAATATTGTACTTATGAACTCACTGTAGCTGTTGTTGTTTGAACAAGATGGGCTTTGTCTACAATCACTCATGAATAAGGAAGTTGCTCATGAGGTCTTACCCTTCCCTTGAAAACTATTGGTGCTAACTGATAAGCACAGTACTCTCCAATGGATAGTTGCAACCTATAGGCACATTGCAAGTTCTAGTTAAATTCAGTGAGTCATTAAAAATAATACATGGAAGTAAAGAATGGATTTGGCAGGACAAGGAAGAGATGACAAGGGTGGGAGGCTTATAAGAGATTATCTGGGAGTTATTGTAATCAGAATACATTATTTACACACAGTATGAAATTTTCAAATAAAATTTGTTAATATAAAAACAATATCAAAATGTTAACTAGAATTGCCACTAACATTATTTCTAAATTTGTAAAGCAATACAAATATTGCAAATGAAATATTTAGATTTACATTACTGACTGTGTATAAATAATCTACTCAATCTAGATTTGAAATGATAATTGAGATACAAAATTTAATTCACTGAAGTATCTTTCAGGCCAGCAAATCTGGAGACTAACAGGTGAGGAGATATACTATTAATGTAGACTTCTATATTAAAGAGCTGTGAAAGTTAATGAACTTCCAGTAATGAAAACTTTTTCTTTAATCTTAGCAACATGAACACTCAGTTGAAAGGAGTCACAGAAGACTAAATATAACGTGATATGCCGTGATAGCCTTTTATAAAATAACAGAAGGTCCAAAATCAAACATATTAGTACCTAGGGACATATAATGAAACAAAGATTTAATGAACTAAAAAATAAAAGTCACACATAAGCAAAAGTCAAAAACTGATGTTAAGGAGTCTAAGAATGGGACAGAAGAAGAGTACCTAGGAAAAATGAAGTGTGAGGTGCTGTGGGTCTCCCCTTTTCCTTATGACTATTGGTCACCAGTACACATGGCCAAGGGGAACAGAAGACAGGGAACAGGGTTCAGATGGCTGTGAGTATGACAGATTAATGACAACACAAGATCAGCTGCAGAGAGGCAGATAAACTTTATTGACTTTATTGGGGTGAATGAAGGTTATACAGAACTTAGGGATTGAGTGGGCAGTTCCAGGGTGAACATAAATCATTGGCTAGAGTTAGGAGTGCCAGGGATGTCTCAGTTTTATTTTGCAGCAGGATCCTATCATAAGAAGAAGCATCAGCCGGGCGGTGGTGGTGCACGCCTTTAATCCCAGCACTTGGGAGGCAGAGGCAGGCGGATCTCTGTGAGTTCAAGGCCAGCCTGGTCTACAAAAGCGAGTCCAGGACAGCCCGAGATGTTATACAGAGAAACCCTGTCTCGAAACCCCCCCCCAAAAAAAAAAAAAAAAGAAGAAGCATGCAGTACCTAATTATCCTATGGGCAGCAGAGCAGGGGAACATTACCATGGAACTGTGTCAAAGGTTACACTCCAGATGTGGTTAGGGGTATTCCAGGAATCCTAGGTGGTTGCTGAACAGGTACTATTCAGGAAAAGGGAGATCAAACCTGTAACTCTGTAGGTGACTTAACTCAGCTAGAGAGTGTGGGGATTGCGTTCCCTAAATCAAGCAGCAAGGAGGGATCTCCCTGCTGCAAAAGAGAGTCTGCCATTTAGTGCTGGGCTCAGGGCTTTCCTGACATGTCAGATTTCAAACTCCTACAATGAAGAACTAGGAAAATTATTCAACTGAATAATTTCATTTTTGGATTCATACTTGTTTATGAATTGTTCTGCACATATGCATGCTTAAACATTAAAATTTACAAATCATGGACAATGTGGGAAACATGAGTAAAATTTTAGTAGCGTATATTAATTACATGTAATAATGGGTTTCAAATAGTTATTTTTAGATAATTATGTATGTATGTGTGTTTGTCTGTGTATGTGTGTGTATGTGTACATTTGCATATGTTTGTATGTGTGTCTGTGTGTATGTGTGTGCCTACATGAAGGCATGCTTATGGAGCAAGAGGACAACTTGACAGAGTCAATTTTCTCTTTGTACTAGAGATGGAAGGCAGGTCCTCAGGCTTGGTGGCAAGAGCTTTTTGCCCTGATAAGCCACCTTGCTTGTCCAACAATGGGTTTAATTTTGACTTTCCCATACATAAACCTGGCATATTTTGAATAAATTACATGATAGTTTTAGGTTTTACATTTAAAACAGTCTTAAGTTTATGGAGAACTGAACTGAAAACAAACTTCCTATACTCCATTGTTCTCCTGGTGTCCATCATACCCTCTGATTCCTGTAGTCTGTCAGACACCTCTTCCTTGGGATTCCCTTATCTCTGAGGAGAGGGATTTGACAAAGACCACCAATTTAGACTCTCTATCTGAATAATGTCTGGCTGTGGGTCTTTGTGCCTCCTGCCATCTGCTGAAGCAGGACACATTTCTGATGATGACTGGAAAAGAAACTGACCTATATGTATAGCAGAATATCATTGAGGTAATTTTATTGCTTTTAGACCAATAGTGTTTGGTTTTTCCCTAGGTATAACTATATTCTCATGAAGTGGGCTTTAAGTCAAATCAGGCATTGATTGGCTACTCCCATATGTTCTGTGACACCATTGCCCTAGCATAATAGACAGGACAAATTGTAGGTCAAAGGTTTGTGGCTGGTTTGGTGTAAATGTTTATCTTTTGGTAGCTTGTAGAGTATTATTCCCTGTGACCCTGTGGTAGAAGTTAGGCCTCTTTAGTGAATTTGTATGCAGTTTATCTTGACATCTGGCAACACATAAGGAAAGCTTGGCATCCCCTTTGGCTTGGTGAAATGGACAGAGCACAGTTGAGATCATAGTTCTGTGAACTGCCCTGTTGAAGGCACATGGCTAAGAAACTGCCTGAGCCAACCTCAGCTTCGTGTCTGGAAGAGACTGACTTTATAAACTGGCCACAATTTGGTGGTTGAAATAAACTGGCCTTGGGGGCAGCAGCAAGATGGCGTTGATAACCTTGGTCACATTCTGATCCTCAGGAAGACCGACAGGACCACCACAGAGATATACTCCTGCTGAATGGCAGTTTGTGAGGAACAAGCTTATCTGGACTTGCCCAGCAAAGCCAGGGACAGTAAAGAACTGTGCACTGGAAATATAGACATGGAAGAAGAGAGACACCAGACATGGGACACTGGGACACTGGGACACAGACCACTTCCCACTAGGATATTGCACTCTCTGCCACAGTGGAAGAGCCAGCAGATTGGACAGTTTCATGATGTCAGCTGGCAGTTTTGACATCCAAACAGAGGCCCTCCTCAGTTTTCTGAGTCTGCAGCATCCATACAGGCATCTGACACCCAGGACCATTAGAACCTGTTCAGCAACCACCTAGGATTCCTTGAATACCCCTAACCACATCTGGAGTGTAACCTTTGACACAGTTCCCTGGTAATGTTCCCCTGCTCTGTTGCCCATAGGATAATTAGGTACTGCATCCTTCTTATGATAGGATCCTGCTGCGAAATGAAAGTGAGATATCCCTGGCACTCCTAACTCTAGCCAATGATTTATGTTCACCCTGGAACTGCCCACTCAATTCCTAAGTTCTGTATAACCTTCATTCACCCCAATAAAGTCAATAAAGTTTATCTGCCTCTCTGCAGCTGATCTTGTGTTGTCATTAATCTGTCATACTCACAGCCATCTGAACACTGTTCCCTGTCTTCTGTTCCACTTGGCCATGTGTACAGGTGGCCAATAGTCATAAGGAAAAGGGGAGACCCAAAGCACTTCATATTTCATTTCTCCTAGGTACTCTTCTTCAGTCTCATTCTTAGACTCCTTAACATAAATTTTTGACTTTTGCTTATGTGTGACTTTTATTTTTTTAGTTCATTAAATCTTTGTTTCATTATATGTCCCTAGATACTAATGTGTTTGATTTTGGACCTTCTGTTATTTTATAAAATGCTGTCATGACATATCACATCATATGTAGTCTTCTGTGACTCCTTTTAACTGAGTGTTCATGTTGCATAGATTAAAGAAAAAGCACTGTGGACAGGGAGTGAATTTCATATCAGACTCCATGCAAGCACCTGCCTTGCCCCTCAGCTGAATACCCAGGCTACAACACAGAGAGCCCTGAGTCTGGAACAGTGAAATAACTCTGGACCATTGCTCACTGCCTGGGTGACATGGGCTACACCAGATCACAGTGCTTCTGGCTATAAAGCTCATGTTGAACTTGAGAACCCCCTGAGAGCAGCTTTGGAGGACCACAGTCATGGTCCTGCCTCATAAACTGCAGGGGAACTTGCAAAGCTAGCCTACAGTCTGTGGCTTGCCAAATCCCACCAACTTCACTAAGACCAACTGATCTCAGGAACCTGCAGAGGAGAATAACACATCCATCCCCAACATCTAACCTGGGTTCCCAATTGGGACACAACAGGAAGGTATGAGCTCTGGGAGGCAGACTGAGAAACAGCCCCAAGACAAGGCCCCATCCAGCCTGTGGAGAGCTAGAGATCATGACATTATACGGTCTATACACTAAAGTTCCTTGGCACCAAGTCCAGAAGGCACCAGGAACAAACAATTAAGAACAACTAGATGGCTAAAGGAGAGCAAAAGAACAGAACTGACAAAAGTCAGGGAAATATGAATCCAACAAAATTCAGCTATGCTAGTACAGCAAACCCTGACCATCACACCACAGCTGAAACACACAAAAATGATGACAAATTAATACTTTGGAAAATGATAGAGGTCTTACAAGAAGAAAATAAATCCCTGAAAAAATTAAGGAATCCACAATTTTACAAGTGAAAGCAATGGAGAATTCCATTAGAGACCTCTAAGCTAACTAAGTCAACAAGAATGGGAAAAATATTTGAAATATTGGCAGATAAAGACAAGCAAATTGGGGCAGGAAATGTACAAAATATATAAAACAGTTCAAGATTTGAAATTTGAAAATGAAGAAATAAAGAAAACACAAGCACAGACAATCCTTGAGGTGGAGAGCCAAGGAAAGAAAACAAGAACTACAGACATGAGTAACACAAATAGGATACAAGAGATGGAAGACAGAATATCAGGCATGAAAGATTCATTTGAAGAAATCAGTACAACAAACAAAGAAAATGAGAAATCTAAAAAAAGTCCTCACCCACAACAGCCAAAAAATCAAGGACCCAATGAAAAGACAGAACCTAAGAATTATAGGCATAGAGGAAAGAGAAGACTCCCAAAGCCAAGGTCCTGGAAACATCTTCAACAAAATCATAGAAAATAAACTTCCTAAACCTAAAGAAAGAGATGCTGGTAAAATTCCAAGAGGCATACAGAAAACCAAACAGATTAGACCAGAAAAGTAATTCCTCTTGCCACATAATAATTGAAACTCCAAAGGTACAGAACAAAGAAAGAATATTGAAAGCTGTAAGAGAAAAAAGGTAAAGTAACATATAATGACAGACCCATCAGAATTACACCTGATTTCTCCTTAGAAATCTTTAAAGCCAGAAGGGCCTGGACAGATGTCCTACAAGTCTTAAGAGACCATAGGTGCCAGCCCAGACTGCTATATTCTACAAAATTTTCTATCAACATAGATGGAGAAAACAAGATATTCCATGAGAAAGTCAAATTTAAACAGAATCTATCCACAAATCCAGCTCTACAGAAGATCCTAGAAGGAAAATTCCAAAACAGTGAAGATAACTACATACAAGAAAACAAAGGTAACAAAAAACCCCACTGTAGCTAAACCAAAAGAAACATACAACCACCATCTACATCAAAATAACAGGGAATAACAACTTATAGTCATTAATATCCCTCAACATCAATGGACTCAACTCCCCAATAAAAAGACAAAGGCTTACAGAATGGATCCATAAATGAGACCCATCATTTTGTTGCATATAAGAAACACATTTCACTAACAAAGACAAGTTTTATGCCAGAGTAAAGGGTTGGGAAAAGGTTTTCCAAGCAAACGGTCTCAGGAAGCAATCTGGAGTAGCTATCCTAATATCAAATAAAATAGACTTTCAACTGAAATTAATCAAAAAATAGGGAAGGGTACTACATACTTGTTAAAGGAAAAATTCATCAAGATGACATCGCAATACTGAATATCTATGCCCCAAATAGAGGGGCACTCACATTTGTAAAAGAAACTCCTCTATAAGCTTAAACCACACATCTCTCCCCACACACTAATAGTGGCAGAGTTCAACACCACACTCACAAATGGACAGGTAACTGAGACAGAAAGCAAGCAGATAAATAATGAGACTAACAGAGGTCAGAGGTCAGGAAACAAATGGACCTAACCAATATCTTCAGAATGTTTCACCCAAACACAAAAGAATACATCTTATTTCAGCACATCATGGAACCTTCCCCATAAACTGAACATATAGTTGGACACAAAGCAAGCCTCAACAGACAAACAAAAAATTGAAATAACCCCTTGTATCTTATCAGATCACAATGTATTAAAACTGATCTTCAACAACAACAGAAATAATAAAAAGCCCACTCATTCATGGAAACTGAACAACTCTCTACTCAATGACAACTGGGTCAGGGAACAAATAAAGAAGGGAATAAATGACTTCCTAAAATACGAGGCACCACATACCCAAACCTATGGGACACAATGAAAACAGTGCTATGAGGAAAATTTATAGCACTAAGTGCCTTCAAAAAGAAAATTGTGACAAGTCATAATAGCAACTTAATTGCAGAACAGGAACAGCTAGAAAAAAAAGAAGCAAACACTCCCAAGAGGAGCAGAAGGTAGGAAATCATCAAACTCAGGGCTTAAATCAACAACTTAGAAACAAAACGATCAATTCAAAGAATCAACAAAACCAAGAGTTGGTTCTTTGAGAAAATCCACAAAACAGAAAAATCCTTAGCCAAACTAATGAAAAGACAGAGGGAAATTACCCAAATCAACAAAATCAGAAATGAAAGGGAAGAAATAACAACAGGCATTGAAGAAATCCAAAGAATCTTCAGGGCTTACTTCAAAAATCTGTACTCTCAAAATTTTAAAACCTAAAAGAAACGGATAATTTTCATATTTTCCACCTATCAAAGTTAGATCAAGATAAGGTTAACAGATTAAACAGTCCTATAACCTCTAAGAAATAGAAACAGTCATTAAAAGACTCCCAATCATTTTTCTCAAGTCTGTTCACTCCTATATAGGGGAGAAAGGAGGATACAGAAAAGCAAAAGAGAGAAGTCCCTGGGTCTAACCTCCAAAACCCATTTAACAAGACCATTTAACAGCTTGTGGTCTTTTCCCCTAAATAACAAAATTTTCTATTATCCATCAAATAACCAAAGGGGGAGAACACCCTCCCCACCCTCTGGGGATGGGACGTTGTTCTCTTAAAATGACTTCCTGCTGATTTGGGACGTAGTAAACCTGTTTGGGGCCCAAATAAGAATGGAAAAATGGTTAAAAATGTTAATAGAATCATTTGATGTTCAGTCCCTTTGTGCTCAGCTATTTAGATGTCCTACGAAGTTCATAGACAGAAGCTGATCTTCAGAACTTTACTGAAGCTCTGGCTGGAGTAGTCTGTGGAGCTGAACGATCTTAGCGATTTTGAGTTGTTGTGGTTATAGACTTTTGAGGAAACTGCTATTGAAGAAGTCTGCAAGGCTGGATCATCTGGGCCACTCGTCTTCTTTGGTGTCTGATCTGTTTTCTGCTGAGGTTTCCCTTGTTCAGTTGTCCCTGGATTCCTTGAATGGATGCTTTAAATCTCCTGGAAAGATAAGAACAGAGCCCTGCCCTAATCCTAACTCTGGGACAATTACCTTTTGTGGTGGGGTCAGGTAATATTTTTCCTGGAGCAAATTTGTTTTTTTTTGATAATATATAAAGTATTACCTTTCAATCCGGATTAAAGAAGAAATTATGTTGATATTTTGGAGCTAAACAACCCTTTAGTGTATATATTTTGAGATCTCAAAGGACAATTTGTTTGAATTGCAGCCTGCCTTTTGTAAGTAGCTTTTAAACTTAAATCTTTCCAAATCCTATGTGCCTGTCTCTGCATTCTAAATTTTAGGATCAAAGACATGTGGTTTCCAACTGATGGGATTAAAGATGTGCTCCTCCACTCCTGGATCAAAGTTTTTCTCTGTTTAGAGCTTGTTTTGTATCAGGTGGCCTTGAGCTCTGATATCTGCCTGTTTCTGTCTCTAGTGTGTTCGGATTAAGGGTGTATTCTTCCCCAGTGATGTGACTAAGGGTGTGCACCATCACCACCCTGTTTCTTGTAACTCTAGAATTTATAAGACAACTAAGTCTATAGTGATCCTCCTGTCTCTGCTGGAGGTAAAGGCATGGGCAAACACCATGCATTACTTTACCTTAGCTCTAAGTTTTTTCAACTCTTGGAGGATTGTAAAACCAGGTTGAACAGCTGTCACCTTTAAGTTATTTACAGTGTTTTAAACCTGTTACCTGCTTTTTAATGCCAAACCATGGAAATAGCCTATACCTCTACAAAAAAACCTAAAAACAAAATAAAGCTTTTAAGCTGCTATCAAGTTTGTGTAATCTCTGTAGCCACCTGCAGTCTAACATTCTAATCTGAAATTAAGGCCATTTTCTTTTCATACAAGTAAGGTAAATTATAGTTTGAAAATTTTATATTGTATTTTTCTTATATTTTTAAGCTTATTAACTCTTTTCTTAAAAAAAGTAT
Source organism: Lophiomys imhausi (assembly GCA_907164525.1). Classification (NCBI taxonomy): domain Eukaryota; kingdom Metazoa; phylum Chordata; class Mammalia; order Rodentia; family Muridae; genus Lophiomys; species Lophiomys imhausi. The sequence continues at coordinate 307,335 of CAJQZJ010000609.1, read as the reverse complement.
TATTTATTTCTAGAACATAGTTTCCTCCCTCCTCCCATCTTGGCCCCTCCCTTCATCTCTCCTTCCCTCCCTCTCTCCTTCCCTCCCTCCCTCCCTCCCTTCCTCCCTCCCTCTATCCTTGTTCCTCTACTTGGTACTCTCCGTCTCCTCAGATGAGGTGGGTCCTCACATATCATACTCCCTCAGATCTTGCGTCATATGAGGCCCAAGAACTTACACTCGTACTGGAGCTTGATAAGGCACACCATCTAGGGTGTGG